>CM040975.1:19672880-19687490 GCA_022985145.1 Pangasius djambal | reverse complement strand
TTACTGAAGACAAGACTGAAGGCAGAAAGACCCACAAACAAGCAGCAACTGAAGGTGGCTACAGTGAAGGCCTGGCAAAGCATCTCCAGGGAGGAAACTCAGAATTTGAGTTTTGAGAACATGGGCTCCAGACTTCAGGCAGTCATTGACTGCAAAGGATTTTCATCCAAGTATTAAAATTATGGTTATATTTACAATTCCATTGTGGTGGTGTATAAAGGCAAAATCACAAAAACTCCATCATCATCCAAATACTTCCGGACCTGACTGTGTATATATATATATATATATATATATATATATATATATATATATATATATATATATATATATATATATATCAACCACAAAGTTGTTGATTATACTAGCTATTTAGCTAAAGGTTAAGAGTACCAGCAGCACAGAAAACAGGCTGTCAGGAATGTTAAGTTGTGATGATCATGATTGTAACACCAGCACAAAAAACCATGGAAAGAGTTCATTACCATCTGAATCTTTCTGGTTGGGATTGGGAATAAGCCGGCAGTTATCAGGACCAAGTCCTCCCGCAGTCTCAGTGTCAGGTATTCCATCATTGTCATCATCATCATCACAGTCGTCTCCAATACCATCGTTATCTGAGTCAAGCTGAGAGCTGTTGGGGATGTCGGGGCAGTTGTCTCGACTGTCTTGGTGTCCATCCCCATCACTGGCCAAACAACCATACAAACTTAAATATATATACACATATACAATAGGAATGTAGCCAAATATGAATACATTCTGTGGAAAGGTTCATATGGCATCTATATATATATACACAGTTAGGTCCGGAAGTATTTGGACAATGACAGAATTTTTGTGATTTTGCCTTTATATACCACCGAAATGGATTTGAAATAACATAATCAAGATGTGATCGAAGTGTAGACTTTCAGCTTTATTTTAAGAGGTCCCACAAAAATATGGCATTTACAGTTTAGGAATTACAGCCATTTTCAGCAAAGTACCTCCATTTTCAGGGGCTCAAAGGTATTTGGACAAAGTGACATAATTGTAAATATAACCATAATTTTAATACTTGGATGAAAATCCTTTGCAGTCAATGACTGCCTGAAGTCTGGAGCCCATGTTCTCAAAAACCCTGGAGATGCTTTGCCAGGCCTTGTGTGTCTTTCTGCCTTCAGTCTTGTCTTCAGTAAGTGAAAAGCAGCTCTATTAGGTTGAGATCAGCGACTGACTTGGCCATTGAAGAATATTCCATTTCTTTGCCTTCAAAAAGTCTTGAGTTGCTTTCGCAGTATGTTTAGGGTCATTATCCACCTGCACTGTGAAGCGGCATCCTATCAGTTTCGTAGCATTTGGCTGAATGTGAGCAGAGAGTACAGCCCTATACACCTCAGAATTCATCTCACTACTTCTGTCAGCAGTCACATCATCAGTAAACACCAGTGAGCCCATTCCATTGACAGCCATACATGCCCATGCCATAACACTGCCTCCACCATGTTTGACACATGATGTGGTATACTTTGAATCAAGAGCTGTTCCTTTCTTTCACCATACTTTTCTCTTCCCATCATTCTGGTACAAGTTAATCTTGGTTTCATCAGTCCAAAGAATCATATTCCAGAACATGGGAGGCTTTTTTAGATGTTTTCTGGCAAAGTCTAATCTGGCTTTCCTGTTCTTGAATGTTACCAGTGGTTTGCACCTTGTTGTAAACCCTCTGAATTTACATTCATGAAGGCATCTCTTGATTGTAGATTTTGACAATGATACGCCTACTTTCTGTTGTGAAGGGGTTTTTCTTCACCAAGGAAAGGATTCTGTGATCATCCACTTTAGTTGGGAGGAAACTCAGAATTTGGTCCATGGGCTCCAGACTTCAAGCAGTCATTGACTGCAAAGGATTTTTATCAAGCATTAAAAATTATGGTTATATTTACAATTATGTCACTTTGTCCAAATACCTTTGAGCCCCTGAAAATGGAGGTACTTTGTTGAAAATGTCTGTAATTCCTGAATGGTAAATGCCATATTTTTGTGGAACCTCTTAAAATAAAGCTGAAAATCTACACTTCGATCACATCTTGATTGTTTTATTTCAAATCCATTGTGGTGGTGTATAAAGGCAAAATCACAAAATCTCTGTCATTGTCCAAATACTTCCGAACCTGACTGTGTGTATATATATATATATATATATATATATACATATATAATTTTTTTTAAAGCAGCTATACAGATGGCAATGGTAATGGCAATGCGTTACACCCCTAATATACAGTTCAAGGCAAATGTTTGTATCATACTGACCATGTAAAGCAGTTAATGAAGATGAATGAAGAATGATAAGAAACATCCGTGAAATGCAACACACTAACTGTGTTATTGATATAAATTACATTTGTCTTCTTCAGTATGCCATAGGGGTATGCAAACATTTGCACTCCTCTGTAGAGTACCAAAATATTACCATCAAAGCACATTGAAGAAATATGTGACAGACTGTACAGCAGGCAAAAGGTCTGAGGTCTAGGTGGCGCCAGAGTAATACATAATGTTCATTACATTGCACATGAATTAAAGCTAGTGTGTATATGTTTAAACTTACGAGTCCTGATTGGTGTCACACACATCTCCTACCAGGTCATTATCTATGTCAGTCTGCAAGGATATAAGTAGAATTATGTTAGCATTTTATTAGCACTTGAATTAGACTCAAATTACAAACAGCAAATACTCCCAGTGAGTAAAGACCATTGACTGATGAAAAACTTAAACAAGTCCTTTAAAATTTAGAATTCTAGGTTTTTAGAGAATAGTTTTTTTTAATACACTCACAAGAGGTCAGTGGTAGCTCAATGGTTAAGGCTCCAGGTTACTGATTTGGAGGTTGGGGGTTTAAGCCCCAGCACCACCAAGCTACCCCTGTTGGGCCCTTGGCTATCTCTATCCTGGGGGCCTGTGTCATGGCTGACCTGGCACTCTGACCCTAGCTTCCTAACAAGCTGGGCTATGTGACGAAAAGAATTTCGCTGTAATGTATATATCTTTAGAGAAAGGGTTCTTCTCTAAACACATGCAAAGCAGTTGCTATCAACTTTTGCACAGCAGTAATACAGACAGATATGGAAAAATTAAATAAGTTTTGATCATAATGCAATCTGTTTGATGCAAACAAACCATACATTACCCACCCAGTGTGTACTACTTCCATGAGTACTGTCTAAACTAAACTAGTCCTGCAATGGCCTTTTTAATTGCTTAAACTGAAACATTAGACCTTAGAATGGTGCTTTGTAAACTGTGAGGACCTGCATGGGGTTGTTCATCTCAGGGCAGCTGTCACAGGCATCTCCCACTCCATCGTGATCCCGGTCTGTCTGCATAGGGTTGGGCACTTTGGGACAGTTATCCAGCACGTTCTGAACACCTGCAATGCATGCAGACACACATCAGACATGCAGTCTCAAACATATTACAGCTGAAGGACATGCGTAGATACAAAAGTAGTGTGATTACATTTCTTGAAAACTAATCATATGCTTACTTTGGCCCCAAAACTAATATTATCCACTACCTTGACCTAATCCTAACCCTAACCTGAAAACAAACGTCAATTAGTGCCATGTTGATCTATTTGTACTTATTTAACAGTTTCCTACATTACCCATGATGCCATTCAACTACTTTCTGATACTGGTGCCAGTGGGAATTAGCGCTCCCTTCATCTCTAGCTAAAGACAGCAGTTAAACAATGTATTTTATTCCTTTAGTCAGTCTAGCTCCCTCACCTCCTCATCTGTATACTCTTCTCAAACAGATCAGGTTCCAGAGCTCTAACTTTCATGCTAATATAATCAACTCTATCAAACTCGTCATCTTGGAGATCGCTAACTAGCTGAACCGAGTCTCTGCTGTAGCTTACCTGCATCAACTACATTGCATTCTGGAACTATGAGTTTAACATTTACTGATTTCTACACTGGATTTCTCATTAATATGACATTGAGCATTGCTGGAAATTGTTGAGTGAGAAAAGAAACTTGACCATTATTATTTATCTGTGAGATAGATAATTTATTTCACTTATTAAACACTAATAACTAACTAGTAACTGTGCTAGCAACGTCCTCCCGTGACGTCGGCACAGCAGACAATTGCTAATTTCTCACAGGAACAACAAAAATACAGCGCCAACCAACAATTTAGCACCAGAATCCCAAATCACATCATACTAATTTCATTATAAACATATTTAATGTGTTTCACGGTGGTCTTTTCCTTCAATGCAGGGGAGTTATCTGAAACATAGGAATTATACTGACCGTCTCCATCAATGTCTTGGTCACAGGCATCGCCCTCTCCATTGTTGTCTGTGTCTTTCTGGTCAATGTTGGGCACATTGGGACAGTTGTCACATGCATCACCAAAGGAGTCTGTGTCTGAGTTCTGTTGGTCTTTATTAGGTACCAGCCGGCAGTTGTCCTAAAACAAGGTGATTAGGGGAAACGAGCATTTATGCATAACCTATGCACGGACTTGTTACGCTGTATTTCCCATTGTCAGTAAGTAAACTTGGCATAGATAAATGTAGAGGTGTTTTAATGACAGAATAGTCATATAATGAGTGCCATTGTTATACCTCTACATTCTTAATGCCATCGCCATCAGCGTCCTCATCACACTGGTCACCTATGCCATCATTATCTGCGTCCTCCTGGCCCGAGTTTGGTGTGTGTACACAGTTATCCTGTATAAGAATGATAATGAAGATACCAAAATAGACACATACATAGGTGGGAGAAATATATGAGAAATATATTTCTTTATACTATGACAAAGTATGAACTGTTTACAAATGTTACAAAGTGTTTGAAAAATGTAAACAATTGCTAAATACATATAAGCTAATCGTTAGAATCAGAACTGTATATTAGGTTTGTTGGGGTGTTGCAGCAAAAAAAAAAAAAGAGTAATTAATCCCTACTAACTCTATATAGAATTAGAGATACACAGAGATAAAATGTAAGACATTTAAATAGACTACAATTTCCTGATGTACCTATGTACACCAGTACATCTGCTGCTCATATACTTAATTATATAGCAGTTAATCATCCTTTGAGGAAAGTGGATGGTTGGGTCATTCCTGGGAGCCAGTTTGTGGATACTTCTTTGCAAATTGCAAAGAAGTTAAACCGACAACTTGTAATTAATACATCACCCAAGTTTTGATCCATGATGATTATGATCCATGTTGAGCATGAGAATGAAAAATCTGAGAAATTCATATATGTAAAAAGTGATATACTGTAGTACAGGCTATGTAGTGTAGGCTAGGTGATGAGTTCAAACCTGTTTGCAGTGCTTGTTATTGTCCATGCAGGGCAGAGCACGATCAGGGTAGCCATCAATATCTGTGTCTATACCACATGTTTTCCCGTTACCAGCCCAGCCAACATTACACTGAAAAACACAGAACAGATATAAGACATAAGAATAGTACACACACATCCTCATTCAGACTATTCATTCAACAAAAAAGTCCAAGTAAACATAATCATGAATTAAGAAGGCACAATAAAACTTGCATGTTCCAAGAATGAGGCCTCATTTGAAACAAACGTGATGCTTTTACCCATTTATAAGGTTAAAGTGATATTAGCTGTTAGCATACCGCACAGGACACGTCTCCGTTCCTCTCAATGATACAGTGAGCATGGGAGTGACATGGGTTAAAGTCAAGTGTAGCACAGGACTTCCGAGGAAAACAGCCTGCCGTCTGATTTCCCACATAGCCAGCTTTGCACTGCCCACATTTAAATGACCCCTGAGAGAAAACGAGGAAGAGAGAGTGTGTAAAGTGAATCGGAAGTTTCTTGGCACTTCACTGTATTCCCGCTGACTTCGTCAAAGCTTCCCATGTGTTATTAGGAAATTGGGCTGCTGAGGTCTAAATAAGAGCCATAATACTTACAATGGTGTTTATGCAGACAGAATTGGCTGTGCATGCATTGGCAACTTCCACACATTCATCTATGTCTAGACATTCCTGTGAAGGAAAAACCCATCAGAGAAAACAGCAGTGTGACAGCTATCACGTAAATACAATATCTTCTATGCCTATCATTTTTAGTCATTGTCAGTTCGCAGTTCTCCCCTATTACATGACAGCTACTGGGAGGGAGAAGGCTAGCATGGTGAAGCCACCAATGCTGCTCACACAATGTCAGTAGCTGCCCTTTTCCATATACATAAGCTCAAAGATCCCTATGATTAGCTAGTGTAACGATTGACAGGGGACAAAAGGCAGGGCAAATTATGCTTTCTTGGCCCCCCTAGCCATGAATTGTTGCAGCATCATTGGGATTTGAACTGACAATCTCCCTATGATAGGATGAATGCTTCTGTGCCACTCAGGAGCCCAAGACAGATTATGTAATTATGTAGTTATCTATTATGTGAGTAGGGTTGCCACCTTTTCAACATGCTAAACCTGGACACCCTATGCACTAACACTCAAGGTCAAAATTTCATTAGACACACCCCTAATGTTTCTTCCAACTGTAATTTGCATTTGACCATGCCACTATCAGCAGAACTATCTTGTACTTCAAAACAAGCTTGCAGAATTCAGCATGCGAATCTAAAATTAAATCAAATTCAGATTTCTTCCTTGACAAGACTCTGACATTTTTTTTTTTTTTGCTTTTTGCTTCTTTTTGGGGATTTCTTCCTTGAGCATTTTTGCTCTTCTCCTGCATATTTTAGACAGATGCTGTGACTTGTAGCAGCTCTCTGTATGATTGGCAGTTGCTTTAAAATAAACGCCATTTATACGAAATGGCACAATTGGCATAGAAATTTTCAGTGGGACGGGGACGTGGGGAGTGACAAAAGAACTGTCCAATATGATTTCATTGCTTGTTTTTTCCTACTGGACATAAGGACACTGCCTGAAAACCAGGTGGGTGGCATCCCTATATATAAGTGTGTTTGTGTGCCCTAGTGAGCACCTGTTTGTGGTTCCTGGCGTATTCCAGACCAACCCCTAAGACAGGTTTCCCCCAATATCCAGGTGGGCAGGGCTCACATCTGAAGCCCTTTACTGTGTTTACACATGCACTTGGAGAGTAGCAGGGCTGAGCCAGTGAACACTGAGAGAAAGGCAGAAAGAAAACACCAGTATATGCATGCCTTGCATTTATATATTCCACTGTTTGTTTTTATTATAGCAACAGACTCACTTCATCAAGGTCTTGACAGTGGGTGCCATTGCCGGTCATCCCTTCAGGACAGGGCCCACAGCGGTATCCTGGGAACTCAAAAGTCTCCATGCAGGGAACACCCTTAAAGCAGGGGTTGGGCTGACAGCGGGAACGAGGCTCATTGAACCCTATACAGCACATAACAAAAAAAATAGCATATTATTGCAAGCAGCACTCACCAATACAGATATGACATGGTTGTCACTTCAGGATTAAAATATCCTCACATTTAACGGTCTACTATTCACACTGATAGCACTCGAGAATGCTTGTCCTTTTTTGCCACTTTTCTTTTAAATGTAAGATCGGACTACTTCTCTATCTACACGATTGGTGTTGAAAAAGCTAACTTCATGCAGTGTCTAATATATTGTTCTTTCTTTCCCCACTGATAGAAGTTACAAATAGAAGTAAAATTATTTACCTATGAAAATAATTTGCCATGTTATAAACTAGTTTCAGTTTATTGGTTTATAATGTGACTTTTCCCAGTCGCTCAATTCAGAACAGAGAGTAGGGTCAAATTAAGTAACTCAAAGTAAATCTAGTTTCATTGGTTCCCCGGAGCGAGCTGGGCAGAGAAGACTTACCGCACACTTGGCACTCCAGTATGGTATTCCTAATGAGAGACATCTCCTTCACCTACAGAAGGCAGAGAGATATGCACACCCACACACAGTCAAAACACAGCAACAATAACAGACATTTATCATGATCCACTCTTAAACACACACACACACACACACACACACACACACACACACACACATACACATACCTGTTCTCTGATATCTTCTCGAAGCTCACCCAGGATCTGATTAAAGATAATGAGTTGTCCAATCAGAGCTTTGGTGTGATCACCTGTGACCAACAAACATAATTCTTTATTATATGCACCCACAAATACAGATGTTCTCTAGTTGGTTTATAGCACTCACCAAGAATGGAGTTCACTTCCCCATTTACTGTGAATGGAAGCAAAGGCAGAGATGCAAATTTATAAAAACAGAATACATGAAAGAATAGCCCTAGAATTCACTACATTCAGTAATACTTTGAGGCTATCTTAGAATACACACACATAATTAAAATCAATATTATTGTACGTTTTCATTAGCCAGCTGAGTATCTGATGGTGTGTTACCTATATTGTATGAGGAGGAGTCACCCTGAAAAGGGCAGTCAGTGAGAACACCTGCACTAGCTACAGTCCCCCCGAGTGCTAGTTTTAGGCTCTCCACTGATCCCTGTAACCAAACACAAACATTCTCAAACACATAGTAATATCCCTAATTTACTCACTCAAGTTGCCCTTCTCCCACAGGTTCAATTCAAAATAGATTTAGAAACTTTAACCAACCTAGTCAAAACCTAGTCTGCGGTACATGACCACAACACTTCTGTTGATCATCATGTTGTTAAATGTGCTAGGAGAGAACAAGTAAAACGGTGTCTGAGCAAAGCTACTATACCTGAAGCCGAGCATATGCCTTGTAGCCATTTCTTATCTCCACCAACTCCGCCTCTGCAGGCAGGGCGACCAATGGTGGCAGGCGTTGGGCGGAGTCAGCCAGGCGGCAGTTGACATAAAGCTCAAGGCTGAGGTTTTCTCTTTGTAGACCACCTATGCGGAGGATGATGGACTGAGCACGCCCGTCTGCCAAGTTAGAGCTTTGCAGATTTACTGTGTGCAGCTTGCCGTCCTCACGAACATACCGCACAAGAGCTGTCAGAACAGTAACATCATTATTACAAACTTTATTATCAGTGAACTTAAAATGTGATATTATTGATATTATAAATTGGCTAGTAATAATCCAAAGATTATAGTGCAGTTAACTTACTTATTATGTTATTAACGGTGATTTATGCAATGCAATGGGGCCTTTGTGGAAGGTAAAAGAACGTTGGTGTGTGTATTTGTATGTGTATAGTAACAGAGTATTAAGACTACCCTCTGGTGACCTCAGTATTGGGTCTTTTTTTAGTGGAACAGTTCAAGCATTGTTCTCATAGCCTGGCAGTCTCAGTAATATATTGCTCTGGTTTCTCCTGCCGTCTTGCAGCACTATACAGACAGCAGCACCCTGCTCAATACTGCCATCACATCATGCTTAGATTTACTCTTATGTTTAAAAGTACCTTTGTTGATTTTGCCCATGATGGCAAGCTCCAGGTACTTTTTATTGTCCTGCTTATTGTAGAAGCCGAGTAGCACTCCTCCAAGTTTGGGTGGCAGGCGGAAGGTAGAGACGATGTAGAGATCACTGAGAGTCTTCAGTGCTCCAGACAGCTTTTCCACCGCAGCCACATTCTGCTTGACATCCTGCAGAGCCAACAGGTCTATCACTGAAATATAGGAAGGATGGATTTTAGTGCTTAAGCAGGCATTTGCACCGAATACACAGTTATGATAAATTAATAATTTCAAGGAACATTCCAAGACTTCCAATTTTCTTTCTTTTTTTTTTTTTTTTTGCTCTTTCTAATTTTGAGTCCCATATACACACTCATTCTAGATTAGAAACTTTTTTTTTTCTTTTGCATATATTGAATTGCATTTTCATGCATGTTTTAATCTCCAAACTATGAACAGCTCTGTAACCTGTGAATTATTTTCTTACTTTGGATATTCCTAAAATATAAGTGTGATATACAGCTCCCTCGTGTCTGGTTTTTAACTCCTTAATTCCTTGCAATGCAATAAAAATAATTAAATGTGAGGAATGTTGTGAGACTATAAGAATGTAATTGCAACTTTCCATCCAAAATACAACAGTCGTTTTACCATCTAGCAAAGCAGTAATACTCCCTTACAAGGTAAGTTCTTTTTTTTTTTTTTTGCCTGAACCGCTGTCCCCTGTGTATGGGCCTGTTGTGGAAAGTACAGAGTTGTTGTTTTTTTTAACATTTCCAAGCCCACTGCCCAAAGAATCTATAAACAACACATCCTCCCAATTGCAGAATAAAGAAATGAGAAAGATGAGGAAATATTTCCTTCTGTATAGCACCATGGAAATATCAGTTCACTTTTAACAACAAATGCACACACAAACATTGCATACATACGATTTACCCCATTCTCTCCTCCTGGGGAAACCAACTATGTTTTACTTTTATTTTAAGTACAGCAATATTTAGGTAGTTGCAAGTATTAACCAATTGCCTCCCCTTTGACAAAAGCATCATCAACCATATAAGCACTAATCTGAGTATGTATCTCGGACAAATGTCACATTTACACCATTTTGGGATACTCAGTGCCTGCTTAAGCAGCAGCTTAAAGACCCCAGCTGCCTTCCAACTGCTCTCCCCTTAGTCATTTCTCACATATTGACCCACTTACTATCAAAATGTTTACGTGATGGCTTGTGGCAAGCCAGCAGTACTGCAGCCAGGACAAGGGTCTGTGTGTGTGTCTGAGGTAAAGACAGAAGGAAAGAATGAACCAAGGAGACAGTACATGGGTCCAGGGTAGTGGGAAATCTCTGAGCCTCTGTGTTGTCTCACTCTGTGTTCATGCTCCTTTAGGTCACCACATAGATACAGATGGATGAAAAATCAAAGGAAATCCCACCCTGTTATCGCTTGAGAAAGATGCAAAGGGCTTCAAAGGTATATGAGCTAAGATATCTAGAATACGTCAAAGACATATGTGTTGAGATGCATAAAGTATTCCTGAAATGCATGATGTGTACTACTACTACTACTATTAATAATAATAATAATAATAATAATAATAATAATAATAATAATAATAAAGTGTACTCATGTTATACTTTTCATGAACCTACATGCTTTGAAATGTTCTTGCTTTCTCAAGGGGCCCTATCTGGAAACTGTTCAGAAAGGGAAACCCTCTGTTGTAGGTTATAACCTACAATAACCTTTTACTCACTTGGTGTGCAGACAAAACAGAATATTGTTTCTATTATTTTCCGAAGTTTATTTTATAAGATGACATGATTCATTGGAACAACCACAGCTGTAATGTCTGAGGTTGTTGAGGATGCCTAGAGCACACAAAGAAAAATGTGGCATTTTTAAAAATGTATTTATTTATTTTTTGCATAGTTTCATATTACAGCTTTCTGTAATGTCAATATTGCAAAGGTCAACAGAGGATATATTGTGTAACCATAATGATAGACATGTACAGACACATGTAATAATACAAAATGTATTTGTCACATGCACTCAGTTGTTTTAGTGGCGCTTTGGCTTTAGGACAAACTTGTTAAACGTGTGAATCACTTCTTCCATTTTTGTCAGCTTAAATCATACAGAAGCCCTACATCTGCCTCCTGTGCTTTTCATAGCAAGCAGCTAGACATAGTAAACTGTTTTATTATTATTTTTTTTAGAACAGAAAGGCAGTTTTCGTTTAAACCATTTAAGCGTGTAATAGAACAACACCTAAGACAGACTGATGGAGTAATAATGATACCTTGCTTATCTTGTTTCTCCAGAGGTTCACACAAGCAGGAGATCTGCATCATGGTCAGTACAATCCAGACTGGCACAGATCGCATTGCACCCATATTCTTGGATAAAGCGTGACAAGAAGAACAGGCTAATCTCCAGTGGGAAAAAAATACAATAATAAAATGAGTTACAAAACTGAGAAGTTTTCCTTATCAAACCAGAGCAGGGGGAAGCTGCGCGTGCCGCGTTCAGAGCGCGCTCCTTCCGACCAACTGGCTCGTGCGCTCAGAGAGAGAGAGAGAGAGAGAGAGAGAGAGGGAGAGAGAGAGAGAGAGAGAGAGTGACGGTCCAATTAAGCGCGCGCGCGGCGGTGGGTTTGTATCGGTCAATTAACAGCGGTGGACTTTATGAGTCACTTTACTGATTCGGTTCTTTCGAGTTACCTGTTTAACTGAACATCCAGAAGTACTGTGTATTATCTCGACCCACATCCACGGCTTCATAACGTCTCTTTGTCTATAACAGCACATATATATGAAAGAACTACCAAAGAGCTGCCATGTGTGTGATAAGATACACTATGTGGCCACAAGTTTGTGGACACCTGATCATCACACCCATATGTGGTTCTTCCCCAAACTGTTGCCACAAAGCTGGAAGCACACAATTGTATAGGATGTCTCTGTATGTTGTAGCATTACAGTTTCCCTTCACTGGAATTAAGGGGTCTAGCCCAAACATGTTTCAGCATGAAGATGCCCTTGTGCACAAAGTGAGCTCCATGAAGACATGGTTTGCCAAGGCTGGAGAGGAAGAACTCAAGTGGTCTGCACAGAGCTCTGACCTCAACCCCACTGAACACCTTTGGGATGAACTGGAACACTGACTGTGCACCAGGCCTCCTCACTCAACATCAGTGCCTGATCTCACTAATGCTCTTATAGCTGAATGTACAGAAATCCCCACAGGGATGCTCCAAAATCTAGTGGAAAGCCTTTCCAGAGGCTGTTATAGCTACAAAGGGGGAGACCAACTGCATATGTTGCAGTGGAACTGATTGATAGAAGTAACGTGGTCTATCAAACATGGTTTGCTAATCGGTTTGCTAACTGACTGCCTTTTCCAATGAACTAATCCTGCTGTTATAGCTGTATGAAATGAATTATAGAATGTCACTCAGTCCAACATCTTAAGGTAATAATTTTTACTTATTCTACTGTGTTCAAACAATATTAGATTATGGTGGTGATGATTTGGAGAAGATTTTAGAGTATAGTCCTGTTGCTGAAATGTGATTTACTGATGTCATGAATAAGTATGCTACATAACATTTTTAAACATGTCATCAAGGATGACAGTAAAGGACTAAACCAAAGGATATATGTATCCCAAATTACCAAACATGTTTCCTTAGAATACGATATAACCATTTTCCCTACACAAAATAATAGTCAACATCTTGAGGATTTCAGAAATGTAACGTGTCAGGTATGTTATTTGAACAATGTCAAGAAAGCTTAGACAATGTAGAAATGAAAAAACTGTCCCAATATTTAAAAAACTGTCCCACTGTTTTAATTAAAAAGGAAAATGTCTAGAAAGGTAATTGAATGTTTGAGCTGATTAGGAATTTGGTAAAACACACTACTATAATATGAATAAGTAGTTTAGCCTTTAAAGGTTTAATACTCCTTGAAACCTTTTTTTTTTTACATGACAAGTTCACAATGTGATACAGCTAGCCAGATGTAGAATAATAAGTAAGAGTAGGCGTATATGATACTATAAATTATATGATTGTTATTTCTGATTATGGGGAAGGAAATCAACCTTATTTAACGAATTTAAAGTCATAGGTTTGTAGAAGCATAATGGGAAATGTGGACACAATACCATAGAATCACAACAGATTTTAAATGTACACAAGACTCTGCAATGGCTGGAGTAGTGACTAGGAGAATGCTGAGAAAAATTTATTAAGACTGCACAGAAAAATGCAACAGCTTCCCTGGACTTCTACAGCACACTGATATGGTAAGGAACAAAAGAGGGACAGATGTTGAGGTTATGCACATAATGATCACACACATGTTCTGACACACCAGTGTTCTTTTCACACATCACCAGTATAAATTAATGTGATGATCTGTGATGCTCACAATTCAACAGTCCAGTCACAAACCTCAGAAAAGCACTGTGTAGGGAAAATAAAGGCGCTGCTGGAATGAAACAAGTACACTGGTATTTCTGAGACGCGGCAGCTGACCCCTTCAGGCAAACACTTAACCCCTAATATGACCTCGGAAACCTTTAAGCCCACAGCTTTGAAACCTCTTAGCTGCAATTCACTCTACACTGTTAACAGAATGATGATCTTGGAATTATAAACCCTGCAGTTTATAATAATGATTCCAAGATGTGTTTATTAAAGACTTTTTAGCCAGTTTTTATTGAGGGCAGGCTTGACATCTCCCTCCCCTGCTCTGAGAAATTGTTTATTTTTGATTGCTACTGTGTTGCCTCAGCAACCACTTTTAACAGCATGTGCCAAGGAATATTTCTGCACATGCTTCATTATTGCTGGACTTTGAAAGCAGGAGATTTGGAAATGAATGGTTGGTTCTTGCCCTTTTCAGACACCATTACACAATTCGAAAGTGTGTCTGCCAAAAAAGCACGCTAAACATGAAGTAACGTGTCTGTATGGAATGGGTGGCTTGTTGAAATCATTCTCTTTCAGAGAGAAAAATCTGAGTTTCCAGAAAAATGTTTGAATGCTTAGCAGTAGTGAGTCTAAAGGGATGACTCACACTTTTTAGTTCCTGAACTAAACTAAAAGCAGATACAATCATGACATGCATGTTCAGGCATTAAACTCCATCCTTCCCATTCTGTCTGAATTGGAATTGGAATCTCATACAGAACAAAG
>CM040975.1:19641307-19672780 GCA_022985145.1 Pangasius djambal | reverse complement strand
CCCCACCGACCAAAAAAAAAAAAAAACCTGGAGTGAACAGGAGCCAAGGTGGGATTCCTGAGCCGTGCTGTAATACACAGCTGTGTGTCCATAGGGTGCTGTGTGCGCAGTAGAGAGACAGCCCTTAGTTTGGCAGCTCCTGTAAGATGTTTACTGGCCTTCACGGAGAGGAAGAGGAATATAGAAAATAAAACCCACTAGGAGTTTCTTTTTCTATTTCAAATACATAGTCTACTATAAATTCCCCTAAGATAATGGCTTGTCAGTAAGTCAAAATGACACGAAGACAAAACAATGAGCCAAAGATGTTTCTCAAATTTATCACACATAAGGGTGTGATGATCAGGTGTCCACATACCTTTGGCCATATAGCGTATATAGATAGGATATTCCTATATATAGTATACTGTTTATACAGAAAGCTAGAGAAAGCTAGAGAAGGCTAGCTTGGCCTCATGCCACGCAGACGGTCAGTGTAACGTTGTCTGAGCAAACCAACACAGAAATATCCCAGGTAACAATAACTTTAGGGCGAAGTGACCAACATCAATCTCTAGCTAGTCGATGTGTTCTGATCTTAGATTTGAGTTGGGCAGCACTCACAAACTAGGCCACATTCGTTAGGAAATTCTTGCTTCTCTAGCAAACTAGAGCCTGAGCCCCTCTCACTCAGACAAAGGAGAAACATCTGTTTGTGGTGTTTGGGGTCTTATCATAATCTGATAACACAATACTGAAGGCTAATATCTCCAGCAAGCCTAGAAGGATTTGTTCTAAGGCTGGCATTATCAATCCTAACATCCTCAATAGCAGCTGGTACTTCACATGGTGACCTAGCTGAATCTGATTGGCAGGTATAATAATGTCTGCCACATGTTAACAGTGCGGCTAGAGGTTTCAGTGAATAAAGCTTCCTGAAAAACATCTATGATGATAGAAGAGGCAGGGTTGAAGGGGAGAACAAGGGTAGAACTTTGAAATTCAATGCCTGTTCTTTAAAGGCAAACCTTAAAAGGTAGATTTAGCTAAATTTACATTTAGATCTGGATTTCTGTAAAGCTGCTTTGTGACGATGTCCAGTGTTAAAAATAGCTATATAAATCAAATTGAATTGAATCTAATTTAATCTGTATTACCTTCAGACCCCTCAAATTTAGAACTGGACAGAATTCAGAAGAAGGATGCTGAGTTCTGTCCAATTCTAAATTTGAACTTTTTGATCACTCCTTTGTCCAAAAGAGAACGAAATTCTCAGGTCAGAGCAGCAACTTTGTTGGCAATGTTTTTGGCTGCAAAGCATCCCATTGCCAGGCGCTTCATGGGCATGCTCTGTGGTATGGCTTAATGGATGAGGGCACTTAGATACCTTCAAGTGCTGTGAGGCCATTGACTTGCTCTGCCTAAGGCTTGTATGAGGCAGATGGACCATTGTGGGCTTTGGCACTGGGTTGTGGCGACCTAAAGTGCCACATAGATGGTTCCTTTTTTGTTTCGTTGGTGATATGAAACCTGCACCCTCCTACCCAGGGCCAGGGTGAGGGTCACCCTGCCACCAAAGATGCCCTAGAGAATGTGGATTTCATAATCACAAACCCAGCACAACCAAACACACCACTATCAGCAGAGCCTACTAGTTGGTCATCCAAGACCATCCCAGACCCATTTTTGGACATTGCTGAGACCAGACTGCTCATTATCAGACTGATATGCCATGTGCTATACATATGACTAATACTGGGTCATACGTCACTATATGACTGTTGGAAGGTCTCAGCGTGTGTGTGTGTGAGTTCCTTGTTTCAACCATCTTAAATCCCCAAATAACTTCATCCAAAAAAAAAAAAACCCTGAAACTCTGGTTAATCTGATACTCATTCAACCTGCTTGTATTGGACTCATATTTTAGATTAAAATTAAATGAAATGAAATTTTATTGGTAAATCTGGATTGTTTCTGTGCTAATGAAATTTATGGTGACGTCCTTGGTGCTCAATTGACTATACTAATTAATTAAATTTAATAAAGCATGACCCTTTCTGTAGACACCTATCCCAAATTACCAGTGATAAGACAAGAATCACCCAAACACACACTTTTACTGCTGAAAGTGATTTAGAATGACATGCAGGTAAGGAAATGTAGGTGGAATTGCATTATATATAAGAAATGTAGCAGGTCCCAGAAGTACATACATAAAAAACTGTGATAGATGGTAGGAAAATAAGACAGACAGATTATTACTGTTAAAGGGAGGAAAGCTTTGCATACCAAACACCTACAGAGACATAAAAATGACGTATAGCCCCTAGATAAATAGAATTACTCCATTTAAACACTACTACAAACTCCTTGTTAGCTACTTGTTTAATACAAAAGAAAATGTGATAAACCGCTAATGTTTTGTTGCAACCAGGCAAATAACACTTTATTAAAGCTCTTGTTTCAAATGTTGACTTACAATGTGTTTTTAAGCCTTTGGAACAAACATAAAAATATCAATTAAAAAAATAATAAATAAATCAATGACCTAAGCACTAATGTCCCCTGGACATCATTACTGGTTTGATCACTGCACAGATCAGCAGGAATGTGTGGCTCAGTGGACAAGGCAGCAAGGCAAAAGAGCTTTTCATCTAAGTGCTATGAACAGAGGCTATTGATCAAGTTGAGACGTTATTAGTTGGTCCACCAATGGAATTTGACCAAAATGTTTACTAGATGAAAGCAATATGTCAATTAAAATACGGAGCATTTACCACCTAGTCTATAACCCACAGAAATTAGACTTGAAGCACGGGCCATATCTGATTATCACCTTCAGGTCAGATCATAGAAAATAGTACTGTTCATAGTACATTTCCGATGTGGTACAATGAAAAGTTAATGTTCATAATGTGGAAACTAGAAACCTTTACAGCACCATGTGATAAAAAACTGAAAAACAGAAAAATAAATGATGTCATATATGCAGGTGGGAAAAAAAGCAAAGCCCAAATCCCATTCAAAATTCTATGATTAGAAAAGACACATTGTAATCTTAACCTTCCTTATGGTGTGAATATCCAGTGAAAATTTCTGTCCACCAGATAAATTAAGTGTCCCCATTTATTCCCCACTCCTCCCTCCATCACTCCTCCTCTTCATCCTGAAGTTCAATGGAGGCGGGGTGTCCTGTTGTCCCCTCCTCCTTCACATGCTCAATAGCAACGATGCCCGTGAGGAGAGCGTAGCCCAGCATGGCTGCTACAGCTACCAGGACAGACAGCAGCTGCTTGCGTCTCTTATAAGGCTCGTGGTCAAAGTCACTTCCCTCCTGCACGTTGGATGCCGGCTGACCTATTCCTTCTGTCAACAAATAAGAATTAAATGACACATTTATTCATTCGTCTTCAGTAATAGCTTTATCTTGAGCTGGGTTGCGGTATTTCTTGAGCTAATCCTGATAACACTGGTCACAAGGCACCAAACCATACATGATAACAGTATACCACTTCGTCTTATCTCAATCTCAAATACAACAAAGAATATATACACATGCTATGTCACATGCTCCTGCACAGTAGGCAGGATACTACTGGTGCAGCAAATACTACTCTTCCTAATAGTGACTGGCACCCTCACCTCGATTCTCATCGGGGAAGTACAGGGACAGGATGTTAGAGCAGAAGTTGGTCAGGTTGTCCAGGGCCTTCAGGTGCTGCTGTAGTTTGCTGCTGGGCAGCCTGATCTTCAGTAGAGGTGCCAAGTGTCCAAACACATAAGCATCGAGGGAGGAGGGCCTGGAGGGTAAATCTCAAAGTGAGCTCTCTGTAGTCTGCTCTTCATAGCTTGGAGGAATTTTTCAAGCTTTAGCAGTGATTGAAGCAATTCTACAGTAGTACACTGAATATACTATATACTCTGGCACTTTAAATATGTAATGATAAAATATCAAAAATATATATACCAAATATAAAGAACATGTGCAGAATGACTATGAATTTTATTTCTTAAAATGAACCAAGATTCAACAAAATACAGTTATGTGCAAAAGCTTGCATACAAAATGAAGGCAGAGAAATGCAATCTGTTCCAACAAGACTGTGTGTTTAGTAACCAAAAAAGCCAAAGATATTAATTGTGAAAAATTCTAAATTTCAGTTCAAAGGCCTGCATTCCCTTTTCTGAATGTGATATAAATATCTACTAACTTTTACACATTTTTATCTGCCTCTGACGTCTTTCACATCATCTGAGCTTTTGGATCTTCCCTAACCCATTCCTACCAACTACATCTGTTACAAGTTTGCTAGAAGTCATATAAATTCTTCTACAAATTAGGTCTGGAGATAAATTTGCTTCAGTGACTCCTTGACAAATAGGGCCCTAGAACAAGCTGGTTGTGAGTCTGTGCAGACTCGCTAGTTAACAGATTTACTAGCTTACAAATAAAGTAGTCATCACTTTAGGAACCAGGGATGTGACACAAAGGAGGAGGGAAGCTCATACAAAAACATTTCAAAAGCCCTAATTTAGCCTTTGTGCATTGAGGAACTTACGAGTCCCCGAAGAAAAATCTGTTTGAGCCGAGGCGTTGAGACAGAAGATTCATGCACTCCAGCGCATCACTGTACAGCTTCAGAGAGAAAGAGAAAGAGGGAGTTTTTTTTCTAAATGCATTATTATGTCTATGACATCCTGATCAAATAAATCAAACTTGCAGGTGTTTAAGTGTGTGTGCGTGCACAAAGAATCTGTGGTACGCAGAGCAGCAGTACTTCTCTCAACACCTTTGCCTGTAATATTCTGTTGATCATCAGGATCTTGTTTGGATGGATTATGTTATTATATTAGCTGTGGAAACAAACTTGGCCGCAGGGTCGATCCCCAGCTGCATGTATGGACACCTGGGCTTTCGATTGCTATATTACACATTCCCACACTCAAAGTCTCAGCCCCAAACTCTCCTTCTCCAACCCATAATTCCATGCCTCTGCACCTCTTTCTCAGCCTCCTCGCCGGCCTCCAGAGTGCTGTTTCCCCGCATGAGTCGCACTCTCTCCAGCTGCTGGCACTGCATGCGGCTTGGCAGGAAAAAGTTCAGTGGAAAGGAGATATTCTCTGCATGCCAGCGACGTGTCACCTCAACATAGTTCTTAGGATCAATCCACAGAGCATAAATCTGCAAGTGTGTGTACAACAGACAACAGTGGAAGAGAAGGGAGAGACAGACATACGGGGAAAGATGTATGAATGGATTTTTATAAGATTATCTTCTCAAAATGCAAAATTTTTTTTAACAGCATTCTAATAACATTATCTACATAGTTAATTACACAAGCTTTATATGGAGGTTCCTTCATAACAGCAGTTCAGGTGATGGAAGAGTTAAAAATGGTCCTACTCCAGCCCCACTACCTCCAACTGAGAGGAAACTGTCTGGAATTGTTCTACAGCAGCTATTAAATACCAGAGATAATAACCCAGTCACCATTTACCTCCTAATGAATCATAGGAGAAAACATGGCAGGAGAGAGACTGTTAGGACAAACTACATATAATGAGAGGTAAAGCAAAGGATATTGTTATATAATATTGGCCCCCTTTCAACACTGAGGGAACACTGGGCCCCTTTCTTCAGTCCACCTTTCTTATCATTTGCACTATTTTGTTCTCACTAACAACAGGACTGGATCATGTATCTCTGCAAACCAGCTTCTGTGCTCCTCATGTGAATCTCACCAGAGCAGGCATCAGCTTTTCCTCCACCAGAGAGATAAAAGCGAGTGTGTCGGCGCCTTCTTTCGCGGACAGATCGTAGTCTGCATTGTATTTCTGAAATAAACACGACAATCTTTAGCAGTCATTAAGGTTTCAAAATGAGGACCATACTTGGATATGTTCACTGTCATCATAATACAAAAGAAAGCACAAACTTAGTACAGGCTTTGTGAGAAATAAAGTAGGAAAATATACCACAGCAATTTGGCAATGATTACAGTTACTTTATTAATGAATGACGTCACATGCTTTCTAAACATCTGTACTTTTAAACATTTAATGTTGTGGAATGTCCACAACAAGACAAGTTAGTTCCTTTCATCACTTATATTATCGCATCTATAAACAGTCTTTCCCACACTAGCTTCTCTTTTGCCCCTTGAAGTTAGGAAGACAAAAATGTAACTAGTCACGTTACCAAGAAAACCAGAAAGCACAAAGACTCTGCTATGGCGGAAAACTTACTGTCTCCTTACAGAAAGCTTCACCATATCAATGGTTATGTTTTTCTTTGTTAAATACCAAGACGTCTTAATTTATTTAACCTGTTAATTATTAGCCTTAGATTTTAGTGGAGTGTCCACCATACAAGTCCCTATAAATGAGTTGTAACTAGAGAAATAATAATATATTAAAACAAGTGAATTAATATAAACCCATAGTTTGATTTACAGCCAGAACTATGAGTCAAGGACAGCGGGTTACCTGTTTCCTGAGCTGGATGATAATCTTGCTGGGTTGAGAGAAGCTCCCATCCTCTTTGGTCTTCAGAGCAGGGAGTGTACCTGGGAGCATGCAGCCACAACACACATCAGCCTGTGCATATTACTGTAAGGCTACTGTGTGTAATTCTCATACCAAATGCTGGGCTGTCTTACTATGTTACTGATAGAATAAGTAGAAGGAACTTATTACTGCTATTGTTATCTAGTATTGTATACTGCTAACTACCACTGATAGCACTAACCTGTAACCAGTACTAATGCTACTCATGCGTCTAAAGGAAAAGCTTATCATTGCAGAAGAGTAATGTTGAGGCAGGTAAATAAAGCATGCATTATATATACGATACAGTGAGCACTAAAATTCCTAATTCCTTTCGCTGCTATGTCTTTTTCACCATTGTCAACCTCCAACACAAGATCTAGTTCAGATAAGACGTAGTTTTCTGGGATTAGTGGCTTAGACACTTTCTGCTTTTGGAGGTAACCTGATCAGCCTAAAAGCACCATACTTACATCAACTATGCATGCCTGCCCAGAAACCAACCATTAAAATCCCCCTGAAAAAAATCTGCTTACCTGTGGGACTTCTCCAGGGGTTGGAGATCTTGTGAACTTTCAGTGGGGTTCCAGCAAATCGAGCATATGCCTGGAAGCATAGAGGATCACTTAAGAAGCCAACAATGTTATGAGTAAGACTTGTATTATAATCCAGACTGGAGCTGCACAACAGTGCGGTGGTAAGCATCTAGCTCATTTAACACACTCTATTCAACTAGTTAGACATTTATGAGCGGCATTTGTTGCATTAAAAAGAAAACCACAAAGGGATATGGCCCTTCAGGCCCCCCCTTTTCTTTCTTTAATCCATTCAAAAGGCACTGGTTAAAGCAGCATTACTGAACATTTGGAGATTTAGCAACCTCTTCGGTAGAAATGTTTTTGCATGCAACCCGCAGAAGAACGTTTTGTAACGTAGTTGAATAATTTAGTAGGAATAGCTGAAAACACACCAGCTGCTGAGGTGAAAGAGTAATTAGAGCAATAGGCACGCAACTGTACAGTGATAGATTAGGCACAGCCTTCCAAAACTCAGCCTGGAAAAGATTTAAATTAATCGCACATTTAATCAAATTATAACCAGGCCAGACTGGAAGAGCACCAAAGGACCTGCTGAAATAGAAAGCATTAACACTCGCTACACACCCTACAGGGCATCTGTGGATGGGAAACACAGCCAGGACATAAAACAGCCCAGAAACAGACAGTGTGTGTCTTCCTCATGAGGTATAACGCTTAAAAACCTAATAAATATCATAAACCATAAATAATAACAGCCTGTTCTCATGCAAGACAGACACAAACACATGATGAATAACCATTTCAAAACCTTTTTCCACTGGCAGCCTTATTTTTAGCGTAGGAAATTTAGGACAGGATGCGAAGCAGTTCAACAGTTCAGCACATAAACCTGCAGGTACTGAGCCTAATTTTCAGTTATGTTAGCAGTGAAGAAATTGTACACATGTCTAGAAAGAATGGTGTTAAAGGAGCTTACTCATTTGTTGGCATTGTTTGCTGTACATGCCTAGTTTTGCACTATTTGCTGTACATATTCTTTACGTCTTGCACTGTTTTGATGTGTGCGCGCACGTGTTCACTTTTTGTACTGGGAGCCAAAAAAAACATTCGTTGTACATCTGTACAATGGCAATAAAGGCATTCTAATGCTAATTCTAATGCTAATGCTAATTCTGAGAGAGAAAAAGACAGACTGGGTCAAGAACCTAAGACAAGCAGTGTCTTAGAAAAGCGGGAACCATGGCTCTACAATTAGGTGACAATTCAAACTGGAATTTTTAGCCAGGTTTTTGAGAATTCATTATATATTCCTTATAACAAAGCAGAGCGAGGAGGTCGTGATTTAGCACAATCGTGATTTTGGGTTAAGTAGACTTGGCAGCAGAAGACAGGAAACCATGCTCTGCTTATTTTATCTTGAGAAAGGAAGCAGTTCACAGCTTCTCTGGCAGAAAAGAAAACAGCCACTCAACACATCACTGCATGTGGACCAAGCTTAAACTCAGTGACTTGATGCAGTTTAATTCCTGTCGAAGACGTTACAGCCACTGAGCTATGCTATTAACTACCTAATGCCAAACATATAATATGTCACTAATTACATGTAAAAAGCATCCAGCAAATTAATCTTTCTATTACTTATGTCCCAGCAATTCTGGGCTAATAGAAAAATGTGGAATAAATTTATTTATTTATTTATTTTTAAATTTCCAAGTTTGTAACAATGACAAGGGTATAAAGAGTACTCCCAGATGAATTCTATTAAGACAGAGACAAGAGTGGTATTCTTTATAGCTCCAAAATAGTCTGGGTGTCATATACATCAGAGCGGAACCATGAAAACCACTTGCATCTATGTGACATTTTGCTGCAAGCCTCAGTTTCTTAATGTGGAAAGGAGTCACGTAGACTCTCCTAGCATAAAGGGCTGGCGGACGAGAGAGAAAGAGAGAGAGAGAGAGAGAGAGAGAGAGAGAGAGAGAGAGAGAGAGAGAGAGAGAGACAGGGGACAAGGGAACGTCATGGAAAACACTGCTAAATTTCTTCCACAATGTCTGCAGGTCTTGAGATTTTTTTTTAAAGCCGTTTGAGGAATTACAAAGAGAAGTAGACTGAGGAAAAAGCAGCAAGCCGTAAGGCAAAAAAAAAAGTTAAGTGGTGGTGAAATTACATATCTAGTATAACCACAAAAAGAATATAAAAAATCATTAGCTTTCATTTCATTTCAAATGTTAATAACATTTTAAAGCAAGATCACTGTGACTCTAAAACCTCCCCAGAGTCTAGAGCACTGAAGGCTTATAAATAGTCTATATTATACCAAAAAAATGTAATACAGCAACACAAACCTTTAAAGAACACCATCATCTTTGAAAGGCTATGAATTATTTTCAGTATTCTAATAAAAAAGTCAGTTTCTTTTACTATTATATTTTTAAATGAATACAAACACATTTCACACAATTAAAAAGTTAGGAATAATTTTAAATGGCCACTCACTAAATACTGTCGGAAAGTCCAGGAAGTTTCAGGTTAGTTGAGACTGACTGTATACATTCTACACTAAATTTCTGGAACTTTCCGTCTTTTTTGCAGTTTTATAATTCAGAAATTAGAAGTCAAATGAAATCTAAGTGTCTTTACTGTCACTGTGCGGTTGAGTATTACTGCCTAAACGAGCAGAGCAGTGGAAATAGAAACAGTTGGAATAGACCATTACCATCAAAGGCTGACATCATGCCTTCAGATTATTGGAGAATTCCTCCACAATTTTAAACCGCGTGTCGTAAAACCAGAGACATGAATGCCCATGTGCTGTCCAACAGAAACACGAACAGGAAAGTTGCTGCAGGCCAAACTGCTTCTGCTGACAGTTTAGTTTACAGCACAGCACCAGTTCGTATAAAAATGCCATAAGCACCATTCCAAATGGACTTTCTTCTATAAACCATGCTAAGCTGCAATTTCACCACAGTATAAAATGTGAGATTTAACTGTGAAAATAAATCACGCATATTGAATGAATATATGATTTAGTGCTGGGTGTAATGCGCAATCTCTTTAAAATAAAATACTGAAACTGAAACCGGACGGCACTGAAACCTAACTGAAACTGGTCAACAAAGGCTTACAGTTAAGGTCATTTTCAAATGGCAGCTCACTAAAGAGTAGTGTGATATTGATATAACTGCTGGCCTAGATTGAGAGATTAATTTAACTAAAGTCCTCCAGCGCTCACTGAAATCAGTTTAAGGTGAGCCTATACACAGATCACACATCTATGCTTTACACACATTATCTGTGTAGAAATTTCCAACATATGAATTTCCATTAAATTATATATATATACATACACACAACACACACACAATACTGCCAGACGTTTTGGGACGTCTGCCTTTACATGCACATGAACTTTAATGACCTCCCATTCTTAATCCGTAGGGTTTAATATGGAGTTGGCCCACCCTTTGCAGCTATAACAGCTTCAACTCTTCTGGGAAGGCTTTCCACAAGGTTTAGGAGTGTGTTTATGGGAATTTTTGACCATTCTTCTAGAAGCGCATTTGTGAGGTCAGGCACTGATGTTGGACGAGAAGGCCTGGCTCTCAGTCTCCGCTCTAATTCGTCCCAAAGGTGTTCTATCAGGTTCAGGTCAGGACTCTGTGCAGGCCAGTCAAGTTCCTCCACACCAAACTCGCTCATCCATGTCTTTATGGACCTTGCTTTGTGCACTGGTGCACAGTCATGTTAGAACAGGAAGGGGCCATTCCCAAACTGTTCCCACAAAGTTGGGAGCATGAAATTGTCCAAAATGTCTTGGTATGCTGAAGCATTAAGAGTTCCTTTCACTGGAACTAAGGGGCCAAGCCCAACTCCTGAAAAACAACCCCACACCATAATCCCCCCTCCACCAAACTTTACACTTGGCACAATGAAGTCAGGCAAGTACCGCTCTCCTGGCAACCTCCAAACCCAGACTCGTCCATCGGATTGCCAGACAGTGAAGCGTGATTCGTCACTCCAGAGAACACGTCTCCACTGCTCTAGATTCCTGAAGTGGCATGCTTTACACCACTGCATCCGACGCTTTGCATTGCACTTGGTGATGTAAGGCTTGGATGCAGCTGCTCAGCCATGGAAACCCATTCCATGAAGCTCTCTGCGTACTGTACTTGAGTTAATCTGAAGGCCGCATGAAGTTTGGAGGTCTGTAGCTATTGACTGACCCTGCTCTGTGATTTTACGTGGCCTACCACTTCGTGGCTGAGTTGCTGTTGTACCCAATTGCTTCCACTTTGTTGCTTCCACTAACAGTTGACCGTGGAATATTTAGTAGTGAGGAAACTTCACGAATGGACTTATTGCACAGGTGGCAACCTATCACGGTACCACGCTTGAATTCAGCGAGCTCCTGAGAGCGACCCATTCTTTCACAAATGTTTGTAGAAGCAGTCTGCATGCCCAGGTGCTTGATTTTATACACCTGTGGCCATGGAAGTTATTGGAACACCTGAATTCAATGATTTGGAGGGGTGTCCCAAAACTTTTGGCAATATAGTGTATATGTATGTATGTATGGGATTTGGCTAATTATAAAACAAACTAGAGTACATGTGAACATTTGCTCTTCTGCTGCCTCCTCCATGCTGTTAGTTTTATTCATTGCAAGAACAACCCAGAAATCATGTGGAAAACTGAATGGAACTGGGCTATAATTTTCCAGACAGTCTGTGTGCAAGTACTATGATGTATGCTTGCTGTGTCAGGAATCAGCCTGTAGTTATAGACCCTGCTACAGGGGGAAAAAATGCCACAGGCATTTTCCCAACCACCAAGAAGAGGAAAGTTCTTCTGAACCCACCTCCTGCAAATAAGCCACATCATTTGAAAGTTTAAAAAAAAAAGTGGGGGATCCTGAAACAACGGAAATTAAATCCATGTGGCTACTATGGTGTTACAGAGATATGGACAGGGATTTCCTGGTGAGGCTGAGACAGAGTGGAAAAATAAGAAAGTGAAGAAACTCTTTCCATGAGAAGTTATTCCTCTGGAACAAAAGAAGCCCCAGAGCCACAGAAAAGACCTCACATTGTTCATTGTGTTATTTATGAGATTAAAAACACAGTTTACTAAAACAATGCAAATATCAGGCAACTGCAATCCTGGTTTTAATAGCTGTATTAATAACAAGATGTAAATGTGTAATTACCAGTTCATTATTAATTTTTATTTATTTATTTATTTTTACAATTCCAAAACAAGCATTAGTCTTAACCAAAGTCAACTTTTCTTTTGTCAACTTATTATAAAACAAAAGCATCCAGGAAATGAATCTTTCTATGATTTATGCTATATAAAACCCTAAAAAGGGCCACAGTGAACGTTCAGAGTCAAGTATCAATAGCACAAAACGTTTAATGCGGGAATAACAAAACCAGAAACCCAGAATTTGCCAATCTTGAAAGCTTGAGCCAGTAGAAAAAAGAATGCATGACTAGAGTCATGTCCTTCTGGCAGATTCACCAGGAGGAAGCACTTATTAACCTTTCAGGACACCCTATTTTATATACAATAGAGGTGTAGTGGTACTCGCCAGTCATGATTCTATTCATGATACTGGGCTCAGGTTTCAATATTCTCAGAATATTTTGAACAAAATTGGAATGAAGGAATATTTTGACTGAACAGACTCCTTTTTAATTTTTTGAATCATAAACAATGCAAAACGATGTGCATTTTTGTCTGTATAAAACTGTGAATAAATAAAAAAAATTGCCACAGAGGTTTAATATTGTAAACAAAATGTATGACAGGTGTAGGAAAATATATTACACCATATCTTAAAAATAAATAAATATATATATATATACAGTCAGATCCATAAGTAGTTGAAGAGTGACACATTTTTCGTAATTTTGCCTTTGTACACCACCACAACAGATTTGAAATGAAGCAATCAAGATGCGATTGAAGTGTAGACTTTCAGCTTTAATTCAAGGGGTTTAACAAAAATATTGCATTACTGCTTAGGAATTACAGCCTTTTTTTTTTGTCTGGAACTCATGAACATCATCGAATGCTTCCAAATGCCTCATCAAAAGTTTCCTCCCTTGAGGTGCTTTGCCAAGCCTTTACTTCAGCCACCTTCAGTTGCTGTTTGTTTGTGGGTCTTTCTGTCTTCAGTTTTGTCTTCAGTAAGTGAAAAGCATGCTCTATTGGGTTGAGGTCATCAGACATGTAAGAACATTTAATTTCTTTGCCTTAAGAAGCTCTTGGGTTGCTTTCTTGGTACATTTTGGGTCATTATCCATCTGTGCTGTGACTCGCCCTCCTATACGTTTTGCATCATTTGACTAAATCTGAGCAGAAAGTACAGCTCTATACACTTCAGAATTCATCCTGCTACTTCTATCAGCAGTTACATCATTAATAAACACCAGTGAGCCCGTTCCATTGGCAGCCATACATGCCCATGCAATAACACTGCCTCTACCATGTTTGACAGATGATATGATATGCTTTGGAACGTGAGCCCTTCCTTTCCTTCTCCATACTCTTCTCATCATTCTGGTACAAGTTAATCTTACATCAGAACTGGTCAGAGTTTTTTAGAGGCATCTTGAGGTAAACCGTCTGTATTTACATTCATGAAGGCATCTCTTGATTGTAGACTTTGACAATGATATGCCTAACTCCTCCAGAGTGTTCTTGACTTGGCTAGATGTTGTTAAGGGGTTTTTCTTCAACAAGGAAAGATTTCTACGATCATCCACTTTAGTTTTCTTCTGTGGTCTTCCAGGCCTTTTGGTGTTGCTGAGCTTGCCAATGCATTCCTTCTTTTTAAGAAATTGTTGATTTGGCCACACCTAAAGTTTCTGCTATCTCTTTGATAGGTCTGTTTTGTTTTGTCATTCTAATGACAACCTCCTTCTCTTGCATGGAGGCCTCTTTAGACAACATATTGAGAGTTCTCATGAACAGCTACCAAATACAAACTCAATGCTTGGAATCAACTACAGACCATTTATTTCCTCAATTTGTCATGAAATAATGAGGAAACAGGCCACACCTGGCCATGAAACAGCTTATCAGTCAGTTGTCCAATTACTTTTGAGCCTGTCAAAATGGCGGGACTCTGTAAAAATGGCCATAATTCATAAACAGTTAATGCAATATTTTTGTTAAATCCCTTGAATTAAAGCTGAAAGTCTACAGTTCAATCACCTCTTGATTGCTTCATTTCAAATCTACTGTGGTGGTGTACAGAGGCAAAATTACAAAAATTGTGTCACTGTCCAAAATCTTATGGACCTGACAGTAAATATACAAACAAATAAATTAAAAATATTCGAATGATTGAATAAACAAAGGCTCTGACCTGGGAAAATGATCGATTAAAACATAATGAGCTCTGTAGCAGTGCCTGAGGCATCACTTTAGATGTAAATAGAGCTCCAAGGTTGGCTAAGATTCCTGACCTCTGCAGCATCTTTCTCAGGCACGGTAGATTGCAGGGCTGGTGTCGGTTGAAAGCTACTGCAGAGCTCTCTTTAACAGTTATAATGTGGTCATGTAACCATATAA
Organism: Pangasius djambal; assembly: GCA_022985145.1. Taxonomy (NCBI): domain Eukaryota; kingdom Metazoa; phylum Chordata; class Actinopteri; order Siluriformes; family Pangasiidae; genus Pangasius; species Pangasius djambal. Next base: position 19,658,129 of record CM040975.1, on the reverse strand, counting down.
CGTGTCGGTCCAGAGCTACCACTTCACAAGTGGTAATGGCTCAGGCTTTCAGTGAAGGAACATGATCACGTGACCAGTGTGTTCTCTATATATTTTAACTCTATGGGATATGCAGGTTGGAACCCCTGGTGTGCACACAGTGTAACTGCATTACATGCATAATTAACAGAATGCTGATATCGCAAATTTTCCATGATGCACATTATCACATTTTTGCGTTGTGATGCATCATGTCCCAATTGTTTTGTTACACCCCTAATGTACATACATACAACAATTTTACCAATTGGTTAGCGGGAGATAACAAGCTACCACTACCTAGCTAAATGAACCTTCTAATAAAAAATTTGGTAAAATTGGCAGACTACACAGTTTGGTCAAAATACTGACCAAATTTATATATATTGAAATTTGAAGAACACTAAGTCTAAATAAACAAACAAGCATACTGCTGCAGTTATATCAAGTCTCAGAAAAAGCACAGAATATTCATTCATCAGTACTTTGTTTCGGGCAGCGAATTTATATGTGTAACCTGCGTTAAGCTAGAAAACAAACTCCCCTCTATTTATCTGCCAGTTCAAAGTTCTATTTACTGGTTTATACTGATGTTTGTGCAGCACAGAATAATTATTTTTACAGATTTGGACCAAAATGTAAGTGCATTGCTGCTTCCTGAATCTCCTTCTTGGCACAGGTGCCAGGATAAGACGGTATTTTCCTGATTTCAAGCACAGCCATCAAAGTCCTGTTCTTATAACTTGGTTTAATGCAACAGTTAAACTTTTATTTTAACCAGTGTTTAAATACACACCAGCTGTTAGAAGTGTCTATACTCCTACATGTTATTCTTAGCTGTAGTTGGTGAGAAGTAGGTCATACAGATATGTGTAGACACAGCAGAGGTTGCATTTTGTAGAGAGACAATTTTTTAAACCCTTTAAAATGTGTGTGCCTGTGTGGGATGCAATCATCCATAATGAGTATATACAAGCTCCCTGGACGATGACAAAAAAAACCAACAAAAAAACACAGCAAAAGCAGCTCCTTATTGTATATACTCAACGGTTAATGCACCTGGACAAATGTAATTTAACATAAAAGTCAGTTGGCCACACTATGAAGTTGCTTAATTGTGCTTCATGCCCAAGCAGAGCAGAATACTGACACGTGATGAAAAGTGTAGGGCCAAATCTGTGTCTGACTTCACAAGTATTACATAACTCAGTAACACTTCGGGTGTTTCTCTGTATGTGTTCGTGTATGCGAGACGTCATCCTTTAACGCCCAAAATTTATATTAATGCTCAAGAGCACAAGTCCAATCTTTGTGTTCTTGGCATTAAAAAAAAAACACATTTACATGCCAATATTTAGCAATATTTAGATTAAATATAAGCAAAAATAGATTGTACAGTGGCACAGCAGGTACCACTGCCACCTCACAGATCCAGGGTCCCTGGTTTGATCCTGAGCTCTAGTTAGTGTCTGTGTGGAGTTTTGTCCCACCTCCCAAACACATGCCAATAGGTGGACTGACTATGATGAATTGCCGCTACGTGTGAATGAGTGTGTGAACGTGTGTGTATGGTGCCCTGCGATGGACCAGCCTCCCATTCAGGGTGTATTCCTCCCTCATGCCCAGTAGTCCTGGGACAGACTCCAGATCCACCGTGACTCTAAGTGAGCGAGATATACAAAAATACACAGCTGGAACTGCTTTCGCATTATTATGAGTGAAATTTAATGGCTTAATAAATTAAAATTAAAGATTTATCTTTTAATTCCCAGATCTCGAACAAGTGCTTGTTCTACAAAGGCAAGTGTATTTTGAATACTGTGGGTCCAAAGCATGTATGTGTTGTATGTATGTATGTATGTGTGTTTCTGTTTCTCCCTTCCTAACAAGCATTAGAGTATGCCAAATTTCCTCTTTTTTTTTTCTCTCTTATCGCTGTTCTTATTAAATTTTGTGCGTGTGCTCAAACTACAAACTCACACATAACGTCAAAACTGCTGTAAAATATCGGGGCAGAAATGTGTTTTTCTCCCAGAAAGGCTAATCGCGTCGCTGAGCTGCTCAGATTTAACGAGTAAATGAACTCTGGGGTTCCGAATAAGATGTAAAGTCGAGAAAGAGCAGCTCCAACACCATCAAGCTCAACTCCCATGAGCACTGCAATATATTTTAAATTTTAGATTAATTCACTAATATATTTAACACACGAAGCCTAGTCTGTGAGCCAGACATGTGCTTTCCTAACTGAAATAAACGTCTAAGACTGAATTTTTAAAATCATCCTTCCTTTATGTAACTTTAATGCAATGGAATGAAGATGATTAACACCGAGTCATTGCTGGGTAACAACATACCTGAGAAAGTTGGGTCTCAGAAAGCATGAACGCATGCTGTTTGAGATAAATCTGCTTATAGTACAGAATAAACAATATCGAAGCTTACCAAAACAATTAGACTGTCGGTATCAACAGAAGGCAAACCCCAACTCCCTTTCCAGCAAAACAACTCTAAGGGGGCCGCCATCTTGTTCAACTACAATAACCTTTGACTCGGAAGTAATCTTTTACAGCGCTGCAGAAAACCACAAAATGTTTTGGGATATTCGCTTGACTTTTTTTTTAATAGGAAAAAAAACGGCATAGTGTACAATAATTTAATATGTATATTATTTTTTTGTAGATAGTCTGATGGCATATAGAACAGGATCGGTTACTGAAGATGAATGAATGAATGAATGGTGGCCTACCTGAGCAGGACAGGTTATTAATGATGAATGAATGAAGAAGGGGATTAAGTAATTAATCTGATGGTCTACCAGACCAGGATAAGTAGTTCTAATGAAAAGTCTCATCTGTATTAAGGGAAAACAGAAAGGGTGGAACAGCAAATCAGAATGTTAAAAAAAAAGGCTAATCATAAACAGAATCATACACAGTTACTGTATGAAACATGCCATGGTATATACAACAATTCTAATAGTTTGGGTACTGTAAAAAATATATTCCAATAACACACACATTTGCCCAACTGCCTATATGCAATTCCTCTTTTTGTTGAACAAAGCTAGGAATTCTCTATCCAAGATGCTAGTAGGTGACGTTTTATCTGTTGCTAATCATTAGTGTACCAAAATCTGAAAACAATTTAGGCATATTATGGTGTCATACATGAGGATATTGTTTTATAGACGCAGAGGGACCCTTAGCTGGACATTAATTTGCATCTGTGTTGCAACAGTTCAACACTACTGCTGACATGGGCCAGAGCATTCACAAGACGTGACATCACATGCTGGGTTCAGAGATAAAGGGGAGTGCTGTTTATTTTTTAGAGGCCAGAAAGGTCTCCACGTTTCCGCACGTCTTCGTGCAAAACTCATTTGAACTTGGGTCACTTTGACTGCTGAAATGCTGTTCTGTCTTCTTCTGAGTTTATTACCGTGGTTCCTTCACAAATAAACCACATTCACATCCATTTTGTGTTCTCTTCTTTTAATTGAAGCCAAAAAAACAAAATGCCAGTTCAAAATACAGACAATTACAACAGAGCAAAAGTTAGCCAAAATGTACATCTACTCTAGAGACAATGTACTTCAGTGGCCTATGTATAAAGGAAAATCTGCTGCCTTCTAGTGGTGAACTGGCTGATAGCCCGTGTCTTTGACAAAAATAGCCAGCGTCCAGCACAGTTCTTGATTTCCTGCCCAAAACCAAATGATTCAACTTATTTGACTCAACTCATATTGTATATGACAACAGTTCTCAAAATGGGGTCTAGGGACCGCAGGGGTGTGTGAAGCGTATCCAGGAGTCCATGATTTTCTAATTCTGTTACAGTGGTGGAAACTACAACCACCAATTTCGAAGTTATTATATTTATTATTGAGTTCTTAGACTGAATTCTTAGCCTTAGTTATTAGCTTGCTTTACTGGTCACATGAATTAAATGGGTTTAATTGAATGGGTTCAGGAATCAAAAAAAAAAAAAAAAAAAGAGCCTAATATTGTAATATTGAGCCTAATTATTGTAATTTTAAATAATGAGAGTAATTATTTTATAATAATTATAAAGATTGACAATCCCTGGTATACGCTGTATCAATGTATATATGCTGTATATATATGTGTAAGTCAACAGATAAAAAATACCTGCTAAGTGCATTAATGTTTTTGCAGTTTACAGCAAATCACTCAATTATTAGATTTAAGTTACATATAGTACTGTAAATGAGCACTCCTGGTATAGGCTGCTGTAGCAGTGCTTCACAGTTCACGTCCTGGAGACCCCATGCCTTGTAGATATTTGTTTTTCCCCCTGCTAGTAGGTCTTTCCAATTAAGTCATATTATAAAGTGCTTTATAATTACCCACTGAGTGAAATCAGGTTTGCTGGAATATGGAAAGCAAGAAACATTACAGTGCAGGATGCCAGGTGACAGGTAACTGGCACTGAGCACTGAATACTTTTCAGTTGCAGTGCTGATATTAATGAGATTTAGCAAAAGATTGTACAAGTAGGTTCATGAAAAGATACAAAGATAAAAAAGTAGGAGTATAGAATGTATAGGACCATTCAAATGTTAGATTTAAGCAAAATAATGGTTACCACTGAAGATTTAGGCTCAGGATTTTGCAACATGCTCAGGTCTCCCGGTTACAAATCTGAGGGTAGCATACTGTATCTCACTGGAGGACTGTGAAGAACGATTGAAGACACATTAAAATGTTTATTTTTGAAAGTACAATAAGAATTAGCAGAGCCAGGGGAGTATTTCTGTATTTTCCACCAATTTTGTATGTACCTTTTTCCTCTCTGACAAGCCCATGAGATCTTGTTATTTATTAGCTCTCAAAAACAGCCACATAATTTGGTAAATAGACACAACACAATTTAAATAAAATGTGGTGCTAAAATAATGACCATGAGTAAATGGCTATTATAGTTATATACTATTTCCTAACACAACATTCCTGTAAATATACTGTAAATATACCTGCTACTTCCCTGGTTCTGTAAAAAGACATCAATATATCTGTTTCTTATTCTTACTTGTCGATGTTGCTGTGATGCATTATTGTCCCTCCGATGCCTCAAAATATCTGAAGAAAATATACACTTCATTGTTAAAATATTGCATCAGTAGGCCTATACTGTATATTAAAAACACTCATATTTTTCAGATTTCATACCTGAATATACATTTTTTATATTTTAGCATGGTATATATACTCAGTTGGCTTTATGGGTTACCTTTAATGTCTTATTCCGAATATAATAATTTCTCCTTTTTTAGATTGCGTATTCATGACATACCTCTTCTGTGGTAGGCACATATGGCTAGAATTCCTAAGATGATCAGAAGTGAGATTCCTCCCAAAACAGCCAAGGGGACCAAACACTGATGTTCCTTAACTGCAATAAATCATTAAAGAGATGTTTTATAGATGATAGAGATAACTCGATCATAGCCAGGATGTAAAATTGTCAGTCGGTGTGTTTCCCCATTTACCGGTACTCAGACCCTGTACTTTTGAATAAAATCACAAATAAATAAAGGTAAACACCAAAATTTTCATTTTTTGGGTGAGAAAGAGAAATTCTTGAATGAGTCTTTATAAATCTTGGTGGCAAAAAAAAAATTGTTCCACTGAAATTGATGGAAAAAATTCAAACATTTAATCTGAAAACCAAATGAACTCATATTAACAAAATAAGGCTAAATTCTGCAATAATGATCATCAGAAAACAAAAAGAAAATACCTTGTTGTAAATCTGTCTTGAGGTCATGAGTGTTCACTTTCTGCTTGTTGGTTATATCTGGAGCTGAAACGAACAAAAACTGACATCAAACACAAACCAAACACACTAGAGTCCAGAAAAACGTACACATAAAATTATAAATTAGTATATTTATTAAGGACATTTACCTATGACTGTCAGCACTGTTCCATTACCCATATAATCCACACCTTCATTCAAGAGTAAACAGTAAAATGTGCCATTATCTGAAAGACTGGCTCGGGAAATTTTCAGTGTACATCGTGTGTCCTGCTCAGCTTTTCTGGTAACGGTACTGAAGCCTGTCATGTAGACCCTAAGGCCATTTTCTTGTTGGTACAGGAGCCATCTGACTGAGGAGCACTGACCAAATGCACTTGCGATATCACATGTTAATGTGACATTTGCACCATCATCCACAGTCAAACTGGAAGACTGAAAGACCAGCCTCCCTCCTATAACACACATTACGAAAACATTAAAAAAAATACACGTTTGATTGTTTTAGTGAAGAATATTTACATACATATTTATTTACAGAAAAGGTATTTTAAGAAATAAACTGCCTTACCAGTACATATAAGTTGACAGAGAAAAATCAGAAAGAAACTGTAAACCATCCTGTGATCTTGACTAACCGCTTCTACTGATACTTAAGAAAAACGAAAACTGCTAACATTTGCATGTTCCCTTCAATCAATTCATCAACAATGCTTCTCATGTTTTGTGACCTCAATTTAAAAACCGCAAATAGGCTACCTACTTTCGAATTTTCCGTAACTGTCTTTGATTGTTAATTATCAAACATAGCCATCTTGCTCGTGCTACGCAGGTTCACATGTTTAAACTGAGCCCTATCTGAGAGGCTTTTCCCTTTCAATACCCTAAGCCTGCTCATCATAGAAGGAAAATCTATTACAGGTTTTGAATTTCGATTCAAAATTAACAGCCATGTGATCCTCAAACGAAGCTCCAATATGAATCACTAGTGGGCAGTACCGAGCATCATATCAGGACAAACACCTAGTTTGCCTTATTTATGACCTCTTCATGACCTCCTAAAACAATAAAGGAATATTCCACAGTCATAGAAAAATTTCTTCAGTCAATCCCAATCTACGTTGTTTTTTTTAAAAAAAAGATTTCATACAGAAACATATTTATCTTCCTGTGTAAAATAAAGTATCCTTGTGGATGTGGCCCACTGATTAAGCAGATGGGTCCCACCCCAGTGCGTGCTCAGGTGCTCAAACAATAAAGGGACTGTTCACTCTCATAGTGAGGCACTGCATCTAAAGCACTGTTTCATTAGGACAAAAGCAGAGCAGAAGCAGCTACAGGCTGAAGGATTAGCACTAATGTGCACTATCATCAAAGAAATGTCTCTCTATTGGATTATTGGGCTCCTAGCGCTTTGGTCAGGTAAGGTGTTAATAGATTTTTAATGTACAGGGATGAAGATGATAACAGGTGGAGAATTAACAATTTGCAACATTTACAGTCATGAGCAACAACTCCTGAACTATAAATTATGTTCCTCTTAGAAAGGCATCACTCAAATATGCATAAGTATATAGTATAAGTATAGTGATGTAAGCCAACCTGCTCACCTGTCAACCTGTTCATAAAATGTTTACATATGTAGTATTTTATTTTCCTCGAGGACCCCTGGAAAGTATGTATGGTATGTATGGTCATCTATAAACAGTATTCCACTACTACGGAATTTACAATTGTTCAAATTTTTAGGAATCTAAGATGAGAACAACAACAACAGTAATAATAAAAAATAATAATAATAAATGGAAATATCATTTAGTTTTTGTAAAATATACTCTGGTGTCATTGTTGCACATTTTATCCACAATCCAGTTGTCCCAAAATAATCTGAATGAAATTTCCTTAATATAAAGACAATGCAGCATAACATTTATGTCTCTCTCACTGTATGTTGAAATAGGAATGATTTGGCCATTTGGCTGATGATCTTGAGTAAATATTTTCCGTGGATCTGTATTTGTGCAGGTGTTATTACAGCCATCAATGTCACAGCAGCTCCTGCAGTTGGCACAACAACTCCAAATGAATTCTCTGCCTTTATCATTAGCATAAAAATAACTAACCACATTTACAACGACTCACTTGAGGACCACCAGTCACAGAACTATAAAATACTACGACGGGATGTTGAACATTTGGTAAGATGCCTTATTCTTATCCAACAGAAAGAAAGACTCAGAGTAAAAAAAAAAAAAAGAAAAAACATCATTAATGAGTAATCATACACTCAAAGAAAAAACTGTCCGATGTAACGGACTTACACTAACATTTTTATTAGAATACTTTTACATGCCTTATGAATTTTAAACATAGCAAACGTCTTATTTTTCTCCATTTGTTCAGTTTTCTGAGATGTATAGCTTTTCACCATCAGCTCAGTATCATGAGATTGCAGAGATGACTTTCAGGTAAAAAAAAAAAAAAAAAAAAAAGATTTAAACAACAAATACATTACAAATAATAATGAAGTTGAAATAAATATTATATAATATTAAAAATTCATGGACTTGTTTTTGTAAGCCATGGTGTGGAGTACATTTTCTGCACTCCTTATCCTTATATGTGTAATTTTATTTTCCTCAGCAATGGATCTGTAATTGCCAATTCCACAGTGTTATTTGGAACTAATCAAAATAGTGGACAGACTGTGAAACGCATCTTTGTTACCAATTATCAGCATCACCCCTCGCTGTTGCTGGATCTAAACATCAACTATACTGCAGGTAAAAACTTCCCTCATATCGTTTCTCATAAGAGTCTGAGTTGTTACTACAACAATCCAGTGGGTGACTGGAACATTAGGGCTACATACAGAATTAGACAATAGTCTGAAGCCATTCCATGCTTTAATATTAATACATGCTCAGTAGATTGTAGACAACATATTACAGAGTCGTACATGATTGTAAAACCTTAACTGTCTATATGATTCTGTCTTCCCCTTGTAGATCAGGAACCCATTCCTGTTCCGCTCTCTCTCTTGCCAAACATTTCTCAATCTATCTCCTCTACATCCATCACCAGCCCTGACAGCCAAACCACCACAGAGTTATCTGACCACGTTCAATCTGAAAATGAAAGTTCTACAACCTCGGCTTCGACCAGCAGTGGCTCAGACAAATTAACAGACAATAATGATGCCACATCTGCAACCGCACAAACTCAATCCACCACTAACGGCAGTGACTTCATCCATTTTTCTTCTCAGACTACTTCAAATAATCTCTCAAACAGCATTACAGCAGTGCATCCAGGCACCATCCCCTCAACCATCTCTTCTCCCAGTCCTTCAAACACGACGGTGCATTCAGGCAGCAACGTTTCAACCATGTCAGCTTCCAGTCCTTCAAACACGACGGTGCATTCAGGCGGCAACGTTTCAACCATCTCTTCTCCCAGTCCTTCAAACACGACAGTGCATTCAGGCAGCAACGTTTCAACCATCTCTTCTCCCAGTCCTTTAAACACGACAGTGCATTCAGGCAGCAACGTTTCAACCATGTCTGCTTCCAGCTCTTCAGCCACAACAGTACATCCAAGCAGCAACATTTCAGTCACGTCTGCTTCCAGTTCTTCAGTTAGTCCAGGGAAAACCGTAACCCAAAAGCCCACAGGACCTGAAGGGACAGACACAGTGGCAACAGAGCAGGGCGTGCCCGGTTGGGGCATTGCCATCTTGGTGCTGGCGGCCGTCATACTTTTCTTCATGCTTGTCCTCCTCATACTGCTGGTGAGCCTCAAATAGACTACAAATTAAATCATTCAAAAATTGACCTAAGCTGTATCATACTGTAACATTCCTCTGTTTCTTCTTCATTTCTTTTCCATAAATATATTGTTACATAGCGGACAACCTTGTGATATTTCAGCACTGAAACCTTGATGTCCATACAAAATCTTTTTTACTTAGATGTAATGCATGACTCTGTTGTTCACACCGCTGTGCTCTTGCTGTGGATGGAACATGCCTGTTGTGTCACTATTGTTTTGCTGAAACGTAAAATAAAGCATGCTCCTCCTCACAGCTGCTGTTTTGGTGCTGTTGGTGGAAACAGCGTGGCTTCATGAATGTGTCTGATCCAGACCCAATGGGCTATTATAACCCCGACATTCCTATGTACTCCACTCACAGCACGTATGACTCACACAACGGCAAGTCACTGGTGAGTGAATCTCCAGCTAATTTTTGGCTTTCACACGTTGTTTAACACAGTTTAAGGGAGCACTCATACCAATCAGGACCTCTTCATTTGCTGATTTGTTGCAATTAAGTGAAGCAAGGAAATTAGAGTTTTAGTATATTTAGGGTTTACTTAGTGTGACCACAGAGTGACTGACATTTTTTTACATACTGGCAAAAAAAAAGATAAAAGACAAAGAATTTGTTTCCTTTAGAAGCCTTGGGTACTGAACGAATGTATTCTGGCACTAATTACAAATGAACAAAGGACTACTTCTTTTGGACTACAAATATATATTATATATTTTGACTACAGATAGAATCAATTGTGGTTTCTTACTCTATGAGTCATATGTCATTTATAACTGCACTCAATTTACAGATTAACTGGAATTAACTAAAGGCTCAGGTTCATTGATGTAAAAAAAAAATGTAATCAAATAATCTAGAAAAAGTAATTAATTTATTATTCATGCTTCCAAATTTATTCACCTCTGACCACTTGTAGTTAACTTTTGGAATCTGATTCTGTAATCCAGATTACCCAGCAGCTCCTTTAGTCACACACATTCACACTTGCATCATATATATATATATATATACACATATACACACACACACACACACACACGACTACATATCCTACATACTTATCCTTTGGCAATCAGATGTAGAGATGCGGAGGTAACAATAGACTCTTGCATGGCCTCCCCATGCATCCCCCATCTCCATGTTCATCCAGGCAAATCTGGCTGCAGTTACTACACAGCCCCCAGTCCCACTTCCCTCCCACCTGTATAGGGCTCTCTTTGTGCCCAGTCAGCTTTGACAGGGAAACCTGAGGCGTGGGAAACTCTACTCCCTCTCTGTTTCTCTTTCCCGCAACTGCCCTGGAGTTAGCGCTTTATCAGACCTCACACTGCATACACACTGCACATCTACGCATAAAAAGAACACCGCCTTCACACACACACACACACACACACACGTCTGTATCATTTAATACACAGTTGTGCTCATTGTTGAGATATGCAGTCCCACAAACATTTGTGTAGTCTGATTTCTATAAATGCCCCATAACTGATCTCACTCTATCAAAACCTTTTGCCCAAAGAGATTAGAAACTGAAATGGATATCAAGAGAAAGGGGGGTGTTATACACAGTGATGTATGCTCATGTGACCATGTTACATATTCATCAAAGAAAATTCGTTAATGAATATTTATTTACCAATTGTACATACGATATTACAACGTCTAAATGATTACGTTAGGACTCTGTTTGAAGTCAGTGAAGACTGTTGCTCCATTTCCCTCACACAAAGAGGCCATTGATAGACCAATAATAAGCCTGCATGCTGTCCACACTACAACAAACTCACACACAGCAGCTCCCGCTGAAGGAGTTTTGCTTTTTTTTAAAAAAAAAACTCACTGGGTACCTAATTCAACGAACTATGAAACCATGGGAAAATGTTAGTGAAATTATTGCAGATATTAGTCATTTCAGTAATCAAACTGTACTAATACTCTAACAGAATCTTAATTAACAGGATTCAGACTCAGACAGACCTCCTAAAAACCGGACTGGAATGTATGCAGTGAACAAGTGATGCGACACCCAGGGCTTAAAGTCAAATGGCACAACTTTTGAATTATACAATGAAAGCCACGTCATTATTTACTCACCACTACTCAGCAACAACATTCAGGTGCTGTTTGGCTCCTCCGCTCTACCTTCCAACCTACCAGTCCAACTCATGAAGAGGCAACACATAAAAGCTGTTCACAGACTGACTGGGGTTTCTTCTGTACAATGTTCAGAATATATAATGCTGATTTCCAAGCAATCACAAACCACTACATATTACTGTCACTTGGGAAAACTGCAATGTTCTATGAGACAGTATCTGTTTACTGACAGTAACACCAAATACATATTATTATCTACTGCAAAATGTCATTTCAGATTGGTCTGTGATGCCTTGCAACAAAGAAGGATCTATATTCTTTTTGGAAAAAAGAAAGGAAAGTGTGTCATTTTATTTTAAAAAGGAATACATTTGATACAAAGATACAAAAAAAAATTTTTTTTGTTGCTAAATTAACCAGGGATGTCTCTGGTTAAACAGTGTTGAATGGGAGCAGGTTTAGGGATAATAAGATGTGCCAGTGTCCAGATCACCTCAGCCCCCCAGGGTTACTGCTTCCTGGGGCTATTGTGCTAATAAAAAGGTTTCTTTGTGTGGATGGGACCAGCTCAAAGATTCTCCTCCAGGTCTCAAAGGGAAGAAGAGGGAAACAGAGAGAATGGTGATAGACAGACCTTCAGTACTTAGAAAAGTGGAACCCTTCTCCTAAAGAGCTGTTCTTCATAAAAGAGAAAAACATACAAAAGTGAATCAAATATTAGCCCAGAACTAGATCAAAAGTCTGAGTGTGCAGACCAACCTGCAAATCTGAACTCCGCTGAATCTATGTAGAAACATAGTCTTACATGTTTTGTATAGTCAAAATTTATTTTGTGACTTATTCCATATTTCTGCTTACATCCTGTTACACCCAGACAAACACCAGGCCAGGCGGGGCTGAAACCGATAAACATTCAAAGTGATAAGGTGATTGAACACATTTCTAAGACATGAGACTGAAATAATCAAAAATCATTGTAGGCATTACTCATTGGTTGCACCCACAGTGGAACAGGATGGAATTTTCAGGCACTTGTGGCCAAAATATTTTTTGAATACTAAATACTGAATATTTTTTGAAACTGAATGTCTCGCTATTAATGAGGGTTCCAATTTGAATTAGGATTGAACTATCCAAAGAAGAACCATTTTTGTGGGTATTTTAAAGAGAAATGGAATTTAAAGCCAGTAAAATGTACAGAGGCACAGGTTATCTGCTGTTATTGTTTGTCTTCAATTCAAACTGAAATGTTAGGAAAAAAAAATCACTAAATAAAACATAATGCATTGTTAAAAGCTCATGATGTGCTTATGTATAGAGTCTTTTTTTCTGAGGTTATTCTGTTAAAACGTTTAGTTTCTTGTAAATGTTTTGCATACAATTGACTATAATGAATCTGCCAATGATTGTTTTAACAGCTATTAAAGTTTCAATTCAACTTCAATTCAATTTAACCTGCATCACAGTTTATAAAAGTGTTTATGGTCTTTATAAGACCAGGACAAGTCAGAATGGCCTGTGCCACTGTTATTGTTTTGCGAGAAACAAGACCTCACCTAATGAGACGACCAGTCAGCATGGCCTTTGGAACACTCATTGTGAGACACGCTCTATGTTTCGATCCTGCTGTATCCACAGGTTATGCAAGGTTCATAGTGCTGTAGAATGAGTTTAAGATGAGTTTTGTAATATGTACTGAATAAAATATAGGAAGACAAATCATTACTATTTGAACATAATAAATTAATAGATTAAATTAACTACATTACTTGATTTGTGGGCTAAGTGTTTATCTGAGTGAAAACTTCACATTTCAAGCAACTGTATATGTCATTTGTTTTCAGAGGTAACAAGAGTCTTTACTGCCCCCTTGCGGCTGGCACATATTTCATGTTTAATTAGATTAATAAAATGTTTAGGAAAAGAGCAGAGATGCTTATCGGAAGTAAGATCCTAGCACCATCTTTTTGATGCCACTTCAGGAAAACAACCTCGGTGCATTATGAAGGTAAATCTCAGGTGCTTATTTGGGTTCCACAGACCAGGCCTGAGAGTGAGAAAGTGTCTGCTGCAGTTAGCCCTTCTCGCAGCTAGCTGCCAGGGTACTCAGCCAGAGCTCTAAGGCGTACTTGGTTCCAGTGCTGACCCGCTCCACATCCTCACCCTCAGCCGGAGCCCGGTTACAGAACACTGACACGGGCAGTGTGGACTCACGCAGCTCACCCTCAGGAGACACCTCAGTGACACTACCACAGACAACACCACAGCATCACAAGTATTAGGCCAGAGTTAAGAACATTCAATACTAAGATATTTTATTATTATGATCTGCATTTAGAGAAGCTCAGCTACGAATGATGTTCACAGGGGGTTCTACAGTGTTCCCCAATTAGCTATTCAACTAATTACTGCTTCTCATTAGTAAAACTGTGTTATAGCAGAGTCAGCAGTACACTCTACAATTCTACAGTTGAGACAACCCCCAAATTGTGCATGTGTACAGAGGCAGACAAATCTATGCATTTGGCAAAATAGGAGATGTTCAGAATGCTTACATAAGACAGTAAAAATGTTGTTTGCTGAACAGCTCATTTGCATGATGCAAGTTTCTAACATTAATATGGTGTAGCCCTAGTCCATATTTAAGCAGATGTGTTCTTAAGGTATGCTTTTTGCAAAGCACACTTCTAATTAGGAACAGAATGTCTAAATACCTGACGGATTGAGGAAGATCAGCAGGTATATGAAAAGACCTTTCCTCTCCATCCACAGACGATACGATAGCCTTGACCAGTCCTGCATCAACCCACACACACGCACTCACCTCAGCAGGCTCTGGTCTCATACAGGACTAATAAGGAAAGAAGGGACAGGTTCACACATAATAAAGATACACACATACAGTCCAGTTACTCAGCTTGCATCAAAATGCCATTTAACTGGTGATGGAAGAGAACGTTTAAATACATGACAGATTGAGGAAGATCAGCAGGTATATGAAAACTGGGGATGACTCTTCCATCACCAGTTAAATGGCATTTTTGCGGCATATAGCTGAGCTTAGATGACACAGGTTGGCATTACCTGTAGCTGCAGGTGTGTACGGTTACTGCAAAGCAGCATGTAGGTGACAATGTGATGTCTCTGGGGCAGTCCTCGGGACAGCATGTGCGGGTATACAGACTGTGGAAGAGACAGGCTGTAAGAAGAGTCTCATAATATTAGGCAAAACCCCCAATGAAAATGACCACTTTGGATATTATCTACAGACAGAAAATCCTGGAGTAGAAGGACAAAAACTATTTATAAAAAAAAAAAAAGGGCCTAATACATGGAGATGTTTTGACAATAATCAGCCCTTGTTTCAGTGTAGCCTTTCAGAATGTTAGAATTTTTTTTTAGTATTTTACAAAGTCGCTTTTTGTTTCGTGCTGCAAACATACAGACCGTTTGCTTTGGCCTAGTGTGTCTACACATCAGCACTCTGAGCTCACCTCCCAGAGGCCCAGCAGCTGAGAGGAGGAGATGTCCTCAGGGTACAGTTTAAGTCCAGTTTCCTCCCTCAGCTCCCGCAGGCCTGCATCCAACAGCTGAAGCAAAACAAGTGAAAAGAAAGGGGCCTTACTTAATGTCTACAAGATGCAAAATATGGCTTGATCTTTATTTGATTAATGAGCCTCTGCTTAATCTGCATAAGTAATCCATTAGTAAAAGTTGGTTAAAGTAAAACATAAAAAAAAAAAAGTTTCTATATGTACAGTCAACTCATTATTGGCACGATTTTTTTAAACAATATATGGGCGTATGTAGGTTCATTTTGACACTATTTTTTCAAACATAACCTTTTTTTAAGTCACGCAAAACACTGGTTTCAAAATGATCAACACCCTTACAATGTTTTATGACACCTAGTTGGAGACACATGTAGATGGATCTTGGTCCACGCCTCCATGCAGAACATTTTAAGATTCTTTATATTCTTAGTTTGTTGACTGTTGATTTGAATATGTTTGAGGTGATTATCTTGTTGAAAATAGTGGTAGACGATATGACAATAGCACAATTCTCAAGGGCATTTCTACGATACACAATATGTATCACAACTCACAAACTGCCAGCAATACAGTAGTGTTGCATTTAAAGAAAACCTGTTCAATGATAGATATTTTTAAATATAAAAATAAATCTATCATTTTTAAACGTATTTATACAAAATAAATACAAAATATTTAACACTGAAAAGGAGAAAAAAAAAATTGAACATTTTACAGTTTTAAAGTACAAAATCACACCAGCTGCTTCCAGTAATTAAATTTATCACAAGAAAAAAAACAACATAAAAACAATTATATCATGACAGAATTTATAATACCAATATTATATTGTCATTTCGCCCAGATCCATTAGCAAGATCAATTTATGTCTGAGTTTTAACTTCCTGGCAGAAGCAGCCAGGTTTGGTGCTAAAATATGCTGGTACTGACAGAATTCATGATGCCATCAGTACTCACAAGAGCCTCTGGACCACCAGCTACAAAGCACTCCCAACGCATCAATAATCCACTACCCTGTTTTACAATGGGTATCAGGTGCTTGTCCTTAGATGCAGCCCCATATTCACTAAACACGCTGGTGCTGTGCATTGCCAAAAAAGTTGACTTTTAGTCTGACCACAACAAAGGATTTCACTTTCACTTTCAATGAGCACTGAATTTTCTGGCTTGTTTTCATAAAGGGCTTCTTTCATGCAAATAGCTTGATGTCATGGATGATTGGTTGATTTAATAGTTGATTTTAAACCTTGGTAACCCCAAACAAGCTGTGCAATGTTAAAACTATGACCTATGTGTTCTTCTCTGCTTGCCTAAAAATGACTTTATTTAAATACTTTTTAACGATATTATTGAAGGTTGCCAATAATGCTCGAGTTGACCGTAGCTCAAATAGTACCTTTTCGTCCAGTTCCACATGGCCACCTGCAGAATGTGAGAACAACATTTAGTCCACAATAAGCACAGCTTAGCTATGTCAACGATCTGAAATGCAGGCGAAAACATCATGACACCTTTGGTATTAAGAGATATTAAGCATTTC
>CM040975.1:19602056-19632235 GCA_022985145.1 Pangasius djambal | reverse complement strand
AAAAAAAAAAAAAAAAAAAAACTTACCCCGAGGGTTTTGGGCTCGCTGCTCTTGAAAGCCTTAATCTGAGACGGATACAGCGACATGGTGCTCTGTGTGTGAGCCAAACACAGTCAGCGACACGACATTAATCAGCACAGCAAGATGAGAGCATCCCAGTCTGGGACTGAACCGCATCACTCACACACACACACACGTACACACACACACACACACACACGCGCGCGCGCGCGCACTCCTTACATCTTACAGTTTAAACAATCGCAAACGGGCTGAAAATAAAAAAGACTACGACTTGCCTTTACAAGCATAGAGTGTGAAGAAGCCGTACCTTGAGCTGTGCAGAGGCGGTGTTGGGAGACCGAGGAGGGGTCCAAACCGCTGCAGCACTCTTACCGTCTCAGTGCAATGAGGCGAGGCAATCCGGACACAGCCAAATGAGGGCGAAATTAGCCAGCTCAAGACCTCCTTATTCTAGTGCAATCTGGACTGCAAGAGCTGTGTTGTGTACTATTTTTTTAATCTGGATATGAATTATGTAAAGGCTTTTGGGGCTGCAGAGCGCAGCTGAGAATGTGGTGTGGTGAACTGCAGCAAGTAGTGAAGGTCCACTGCTGTAGAGTATTTACACTAGAGTGCTACGTCGTGGGTGTGGGAGGAGATGGAGAAGGTAATATGATGTTAAAGAGCCGACACTGTTTCTGTGTGAAAGGGACATGCACTGAATGCAGGCACAGCAAGTGAGCAAAGGTACTGCCTCACCCAACTACTATGCTGTGAAGATCAAGCTATGGCTCAGTGTCACTGGGAATCGTGTCACTAAATCATACACTGACAAGAGGAACACACGGGTAATGCACTTTAGGGTTTATTGAAGAATACATGCGTGCAGAATAACTGCAAGCACTTTCAAAGGTTACATACGTTTGTGCAATGGTGCAATGTCAAAAGCAGAATACATGAAATTTAAGTGTAATATCAGTTTATTATATTTGTGACTCTTACATTAGTGTCCAAAAAGCTGCAAGTACTACTTTAAACTAAGCGATACTATACTCGAAACCATAACGTGCTTTCATACGATGGGGTCACTCAAGGCTCATAGGTTGGAGATGAAGCCATGTCTCTGTTTAGCAGAGCTTCCTGGCTGCTGCATTGTCCCTTCAGCACCACTGCCTGCAATCAAAACAACAATAATGTGGCATGTATGTCATCTCTGTATGCCTATGACATGTTATACAAGGGTTAGAGATGGAATGATTAGTGACTGGATAAACCCCTTTTACTGACATGGATTACATGTCTACTGACACCTGTAAACCATACAGTATAAACACAGAACTCATGGAATATTTAAATACAATTATTAAACTAAAATGTGAGTTTTAATAGTGTATTGTTATCAATATGTAATCTGATCTCAGATGTGTGATGGAGTAATGCATATCCCTGGATGCTTAGCCCTCTATGGACCTTTGTCATTTATAAATGACAAAGAAAACCAGGTAGTTTTATGAATTAAAAATAATCCCACCAATTGCTTTTCACTTTTATAAAGTTAACAAAGTTTCTTTTATCCAACCCAAACTTTTTTCCTGCCAGATAAGTAAACTCTTTGCTAACTAAAGCTCTTTGCCTTTGTTAGGGCAGGCATTTTGAGATCACTGTTAGAGTGGTATTTGGTGAATAGAAATATTTGTCAAGTAATAGTAATAGTATTTGGTGAGTAACGTCATAATGTATCGAGAAAAAATCATAGATCAAGAAAAAAAAATAATAAATCTGATGCTGATGCACCAGAAGATTAAGTATTTCTTTATCAGTAGAACCAATACTATAGTGTAACATCACCAAATCCTACAAGCCCCTCATTTTAACACATGCACATTGCTCTGACATGTACCGTTTTGTCATAGTATTATGACTATTCTCCAAATATTATGACTATATTCACAAAATATTGCAACCGTTCTTTCTCATAATATCAGATATTATGCCCTTTTTGTGAAATATCGCAACTTTATTCTCCAAACTTCTATTTTTTTTTTTTTTTTTAAACAGTGGTCCTAAAATGCAGTCATAAAATGTGTAGAGTACATGTACAGCAGGACCAGGTTGGGGAATCAGTGAAGGATGTTTTACTATATACTATTTTGACCCAAAAACGAGGAAATGATGCATTAAAATGGTAGGTTCAAGTATCAGCTTTACTGACACTGCTCCCTGCTCCTGCACAGCTGTTTTATATTTCGTCTAAGTTACATATTGTACATATTTAGCCAATTAGTTAACTGCTATAAACTATCTTGCATTCCTCAAAGTAGACAAGACTGAGTTTTCCGTTTCTGAGTCTCGATTTGTATTATGTTCTGAGCAGTTAAACCTAACCCTAAACCTATGTTTCTATTTATCAATAACATTAACTTGCTAGGCTAGCTTAGCACACATATTCTGTAGCTATGAGTTTCCTGTTAAATGTTATCCTCTCATTCTTACTATATTTTAGCATATTGGACCAAAATAGGCTCAAGTCATTGAGACTATTTTGTAAAATCACAAACTGTGCGTAGTGACCCACTAATAATATTTACATGTAAATACTAAGAAACTCTGATCATAACTTTATAACCATTATCAATGGTTATAAATATATGATCAGTACAAAAATCTATGTAATCATACTAATCCATCCAAATGGAGCTAACCATTTAAAATTCATGTTTCTGAGTACAGTACACGTTTAAAGAATATGAGGTGAAGAAATTTACTACAATCATAATAAAAAAAAAATTATAATACACATTACAAGAGAGTCAGACTGCTGAGTGAAAGAAGAAGTAAAATAAGCCATCAGTTTAGCCTTCTGGAAGTCTTACCGTTTTGGTCCCAGATGCTTGTACGCTGGCCTTGCAGGAAAAGACAATAGTCGTCGTACACACGCACACCTCCAGCACGGACAAAATCAACAGTATGCCCTTTATTCCACTTATTAAAATCTGAAGAATGTCAGAAAAAAGTAGGAATGGCAAGTGTAAGTCAACCAATTCAAGCAAAATTACATAAGAGGTATGATTGTGGACAATAAACTAGAACAATCATATTGAAAAACATTAAAACACTTTTGTAAAGACTAAATGCAGATTCCAGTGAGAACACTTACCTTCAGACTCTCAGTCATATATGTGCAGTCATAGTAGCCATAGTGGCCATAAGCACTCTGATCAGTGCCACAGGTGCTCAGGTTAGGTTTTATGGCAAGTTCAAAGCAGAAGTAGCAGATGCCGGACATGGCCAGCAGAGCACTGATGATGTTCAGGGCAATTGTGCTTTTAATCTAACCAGAGAGAAAAAGCTAGACAGACTGTAGCCCATCATAGTGTAACATCTTTCATTCACAAACGAACAAAACATTCTGGAGTGATATAGATTTCAAACACACACCTGTATATGTACACTACTATGAAATGGCACAAAAGGCAAACATTTGAAGAAGAAATCTGAAGAACTGCAATGATGCTTGTTGAATTCTGTCATATGGAATACTTACAAGTGGAGGACAGGTTCCCTTGTGTGCACCCAAGGTTACAGATCCAGAGAAGATAAACTAAAAAATAAATACATATTAGTGTTTATGTTTAACTTGTATGAATAGGTTTTAATGTTCATTATCTGACTCTGGTCAGTAAAGTAACAATATTGGGTATTGGAGACCTCTCTGGTACAAATGTGTTATTGCAAACAACATGAGTGACAACATTTCACAAGGTGATGTAACTGTAGCAAGTTAAAAAGAAGGAGAAAGAAAACAGCACAAGCGGAATAATAGGAGATGGATAGCTGGATAGTAGTAGGCTTACAATCAGTAATTAATAAAAAATTTGCATGATTTCTATTAATACTGATGAGGGTGTTTATATTACATACACCAAATTATCAAGTAGTCGACTCCTAATACTGTTACTGTTACCGTTACAGAATAATATAAACTGTTTTATCAGCTTTTTTTTTTTTTTTTTTAAATTCTAGACATGCTTTCTGCAGTTGTGTGTAAGGATGTCATTGGAGCTGAAGCTGTTAATACTCACTGATAGTCCAAGGCCGAGAGGGATTTCACCATACAGAGTTTGTGTGAACCAAGTAACTGTTCCCACAGTTATCATTACGATCCCAATCAAGATCTGCACAGTCTAAGAAAGGCCAAAACCCGAAATCAGTCAACTCAGAATTATACACAAGGGATTAAAAAGAATACTGAAGGTTTTTTTTTTATCACCTAATCGCTATCTGCCATATCTGTAGCATACACTGCCACACCTTGTATTGACATTTAAACATGTAAACTTCTAGAAATGGATTCATGTTTAACACTCTACAATAAGAAAATAAGTAAGAAATAGATATAAGTGAACTAAGAAATGTGGAAACTGGGGGAAAGAATCAAGATCACTCTAATTAGTTACTTGTAGTAACCAACATATCTCAAATCGTACAGTTACATATCAATAAATCTAGGATTAACTGGTTTACCAAACAAGTGCACTAGAATCTGAGAGTTTTTTTTTTTTTTCCCTTATTCCATTTCCAAGAGTAGGTAAACCCACCTGTTTAAAACCTTTTGACTAGATGTGTATGTGTGATTACACATATAAGAATTTTTTCCCTGTCAGTAAGAATTTTAAGCCAACTTGCTCTGGTGTATAGAAAGCAGTGTTTGTTGTTATTTTGTGACTTACTATAAAGGGACTATTTCAGTGAGTGGGATGGCTATTCTTACCCCTAATGCTACAGGCTCTCCCTTCAGGAACATCCGGGTCATGTAGGGTGCTTCAGGTACTTTAGTCTTGTTGTCTTTCTTCTCACTGGGACACTGAACAGGCTCTGGACTCAACAGAGGGATGACCTGGGTGATCACCCTGACTCCATGGGCATCTGTGGTCATTGACGAGTCCATTTCTCAAGAATATGGGCCTAAAGCAAACGGTGTCTGTAAAGCATGGATGTTCATAAAGCATGCTTCCAGTATCTACTGACTGAATGTCATTAGATTTTGACAGATACGTACATATTGCAAATTGATTCTATTATATAGGCTATATTTTATTTATATTTGATATACAGTAAATATATTTGGAAGTGCTAATACATGCCATATATTACACATATAGATTTGAAAATACCCAGCATATAGGCTCTCTCTCTCTCTGTCTCTCTCTCTCTCAGTGTGTGTGTGTGTGTGTGTGTGTGTGATAATAGTAGCCTATAGCATGCCAAATTTACATAGATTCTGTGTACTAGCTTCTGAAGGAGCCAGTTTTAAAGGGTGCACGGCGAGAACTTTCTTTGCCAACTGACATCCTGATAAATAAAAGAGTGATTAGTGCACAAAACCTAATGGAATTGGCTGGGAGCAATATGGACAATTCTGAATCAGTTGCAAGAAAATTAGAACTCCGATCTATCCGTGTAGTAGAGCAGGCTCTGAGGAATTTTTGGAGAGCACTAACTGAAACAGAAAGAGAACCTCTGACAAAGTGGTCCAATGGACAAATAATACCTGATGAGTCTGCTACCTTCCCCAAGCTACACATTTGGCTAACAGACGGTGAAGAGTTAGCTACCTCACAGGACTTGGGACTTAGTGGAGTTTGGATGGAAGTGGATTCTGCTCAGGTGAAAATGTTTTACAAGGCTTGTGTCAAAGTTTTAAATCATTAAAAGGTAAGAAATGGATCAGATACACCTTGGAGGGATTATTTTAAGGTACAGTCAACGATAAAACCTGGTGATTTACATTGGCGAGTTCTGCATGGGATTGTTGCAGCGAATGCTTTCGTGTCCATCTTCAACCCCACAGTCTCAGACAAATGTCCTTTTTGTTTTTTGAGAGAAACTATATTTCATTGTTTCTTAAACTGTGAAAGATTACGAAAGCTGTTTCATATGCTGAACACTCTGTTAATAGCTTTTGGTGAACAGTTTATTGAGCAGATGTTTATTTTTGGCTATTCTTATGGTAAAAAAGAAAAAAGGTCGGCTAATTAATTTTCTTTTTGGACAGGCAAAAATGGCCATTTATTTCGGTAGAAAGAAAAAAATACAAGGACTTTCCAACTGTGATTGTTTGCCAGCGTTCAAGTGTTTGGTCAAAGCAAGGATAATGATGGAACATAAATACTATGTTAAAATGAAGGATGTGGAAACATTTAAAAGGATATGGCATTTTAAAGCTGTTTTATTCTCTCTAAATTATGGAGAAATAACTTTTGTAAATGGATTTGGATAAAGAAGTGGAAATAATGTAAAGAACTTGTATGAAAGAAAAATGGTTTTAATAAAGTATTGTTAAAATCTCTTTCTCTCTCCTTCTGTGTGTGTGTGTGTGTGTGTGTGTGTGTGAGATAATAGTAGCCTATAGCACGCCAAATTTACATAGACTTTTTTAGTATGCTTTTACTATGTGAGGATAGTGCTGTAGCCAAACACATCTCAGCTCATTAGCTGTAGATGTAGCGTTTAGGACAAACAATTTAGGAAAAACAAGCGGAAATGGTGGAAAATTAGGCCCAAGGATACAAAACCGCTACAACAACGACGTCGGTGCTTTTTGACGCCGTCTTTTGACCCCGAATTTGCATTTTTTTTTTTTTTTTCTGAAACTGTCAGGCATTAATCTGCTTTTAAAGGCGTTTAAATGTGAATATGGCGTTTAGCTCTGTTGAGCGCGTTAAAGAGCAGGAAACAAGTTCTCCGTAAGAAGCGCGTCTCGGTCTTCGTATGTTTGTAAACGTCTTAACTGCCATTACACCACTGATAACTAGCAAAAGACCGCTGGTTGTTATTGAAAAGAAAATTGACAATAGAAATCCCAAGTTTGTAGAGGTTTTTAACTTACCAAACTGGTCGGATGTTCAAAGGTGTTTAGTGCGATGTGAACGTTGTTGTGTACCGATAAGTTTCGGTTTCATTTCAGCGGGTTGCCATGAATCAATCACCTGTAATCCATATTTTTTTAAAACCCGTCCAATTTACAATAAACTATCTCAAATTATATTATCCAGATTAAGTCTAAAAAATAACATTTGTTCGACATAGATATTACACACACATATATATATCTACCTATCTATCTATCTATCTATCTAAAAAAAATAACATTTGTTACACACACACACACACACACACACACAGACACACAGGGGGGGCTTGAATCCTGCCCTGTGTGCAGAGTTTGCATATTCTCCCTGTGCTTCAGGGGTTTCCTCTGGGTACTCCGGTTTTCTCCCCCAGTCCAAAGACATGCGTTGTAGGCTGATTTGGCATTTTCACATTGTCCTTAGTGTGTGAATATGTGTGATCTGTGATAGGTTGGCACTCCGTCCAAAGTGTCCCCCACCTTGTGCCCCGAGTCCCCTAGGATAGGCCCCAGGCTCCCTGTGACCCTATGTAAGATAAGATAGATGGAAGATAGATGGATATATTTTTTTGTGAAATCAAGTAAGCAATCTGGCAACCATGTCTGCATCGATGTGTTGTGGGACAAATACCCTCATGCCTCTTCTAACCCTTCTGGTGATGTCTGAGTTTAGACCAGTCCTGGTCCAGGAGTGCCCCATGTCCTGCATGTTTTAGTGGTTAGAATTGTTTTAAGAATACATGGGCAGCCCAGCCTCCCCTTAACATTTCATTAAAATGTGCCAATGAAATATTTCTATAATGTAATATAAAATCTTTAAATGTGGAAATGTGCCTGTATTATTCATCACCCCTGGTGAAATTCAATATTTTAACAAAATAAATAATCAGATAATCTCTTTTCATTAGACAGAGCAGCCTGCATGAAAATCTCCATAGAAGGGCATAGACTCCCTGCCATTATCCCTCCATTGACACAGGGCTTCTATGAGATCCTATGGCAAAGGTTAATGCTCATGCCCATGGTACACCAGGCTTTTAATACGTCATTCTGAGATACCTGGGAGTCAATGAGTGTATGGGCAGATGGGTTTTGTATAGAAAAACATATCTCAACGTTACTCGACAGTGCGCTCTTCTCTTGTCCTGCCCAGACATGACTTTTCCATATTTCAATTGAGAGACATCTCAAAGGGGCTGAACCTTGGACCCAACCACCACTCATTAAAACGGTAATGAACATGAACATATCAGTGCCAGTCACTACTCACAGAGTGCTCGGAGCTGCAGTAGTCATCAATAGCCTAATCCATAACAGTTAACACAACTAGAATAGCTTGTTATTATAATCTTTGAAGTTGGTAGATATTGTAGTAAGTATAAACTGATGTTTGATTATTATGATGTTTGATTTTTTTTATAGGCCTAGGATTGGATCATGTAGAGAACTCCTGGAATGAGGAGAGACATGCATGCTCAGGGAATATTCTGTTGAAAGCATTGCTCTACAGAAACAGTGCTACTCCACAGCAGTGCTGCTGCCATTTTCATGCTACCAGTCGAGGAAGCATTGTGTACAGCAAATACTATAGCCTTACATTAAGAGTATAATCATTTCAAATGTCCATATCGTGGCGTACTGTTGTACTGACATCTCATTACACCCATCATACCGGTAAGCCTTACAGAGTTTACACTGTAAGGAAGCTTTTCTTCCCTAAGATAAGTGTGGCATCACTGACATTATATGACACACTGGGGGAATAAATTCATTCATAGACTGCAAGACTAGGAAGGGAGGATAACAAATAGCATCATTAGACATTTACTCTGTAAAAAAAAAGTCTATACTTATTCAGTTGAATCAGCCAAGTTAGACCTGTTACACATCATTGGAATAGTAGACCATATCAGAATGCAAATGTTTTCAGTTTTTTTAAAATACTTTCAATACAATTTAAGCATTTCTGCTCTACTCGCACACTTCAGCAACTTGCAACTGAAATTTGGACAACTGTTAGTATTTTGGCCTGTATGATGGCCTCCAATCGATCAGTAAAAAAAAAGGTGTAAATGAGCATGTCTATTTTTATAGTTAAGTTTCATATGCTTTAGAATAGCCTTTTTGTAGTGCTTTCGGTTGCTCAATTAAAAACACTATGTATGACTGCAAATACTACAAAAGAATCCATTTTTAAAAACAGGTTCCAGGTTTATTGCATAAAAATACTGTATTTTGCAAAATAAACAATAATATCCCCCTCACACTTTTACTATTTACAAAAGGCAAAGAGTCCAGACCGGCAGCATCTAATTTTTTTCCTGCTTTGACAATTAATGACCATCATCTCATGAGTGATAGACATGCGAAATTTATACACTGAGATAAGTGCCACATAGAACAGCCTGGGCTCCACAGTAGAATCAGTTCAATCCTCTTTACATCTCCTGCGTAAAAATAACAAAATTAACAGAATTTTAATTTCCCAGGACAAACACATATTAAGTAACTTGCTCAAGGTCATCATGGTGCTTCAAGACAGTAACAACAAACCTTTCGGATCATTTCTGCATCAGTAGTGCATAGCTACTGCCAAATCAACTGGAGTTACAAAATTCTTTGTTACTGACTGGGAGTTCAGGGTAGATTTCTAGCCCTTTAACTGTAGAACATTGGTTCTTAACCTATGTTCAACTTACAGACGCTCAGCAATGTAGCCGGTGATGGCACACAGAAATACAGAATGCTGTTTAGCACATGAAAGAGGACTTGATCAGTCAAGCAAAGTGTCTGAGCATTTCGTCATTATCAATGCATTGACTGGATAATCATTCTGCGTTTGTCCATGTGTTAAAATGAACTTGCTGACTCCATTTAGATAAATTTGTTCAGGTGCGTGGCACTGGTTCTGCTGTGCCGAGTCTCTCGTGTTCAGTGCAATTAGAAGTGTGTCAATCCTCAGCACAACACCGGGCCACAGCACACAGAACCTGCAAAGCAGCGCCCACTGCTTACACTTGGGGAGGTGTGTGGAACTTCCTGGGCTGGTGTGCTGCCCTAATGGGGGGTGCCAGGGGACGTCTAGATAAAAGAGAGAAAATTTTAAATCTGCTTTTTTTTTGCTGCATTTTCCACATTCACTGCCCTGATCTATTAATCATTTTAACATTTACAAGGCAAGCTACCCACTAATATGCTCAGTATACACTCACCATCCACTTTAATAGGAATACCCGTACACCTACACATTCATGCAGTTATCTAATCAACCAATCATGTGGCAGCAGCACAATCCATAAACTGATGCAGATACAGGTCAAGAGCTTCAGTTAATGTTCACATCAACCATCAGAATGGGGAAAAAATGTGATGCCAGCGACATTAACTGTGGCATGGTTTTTGGTGCCAGATGGACTGGGTTGAGTATTTCAGAAACTGCTGATGTCCTGGGATTTTCACACACAACAGTCTCTAGAGTTTACTCAGAATGGTGTGAAAAACAAAAAACAATTCCTGTGAGCGGAGGGTCTGTAGGCTGAAATACCTTGTTGATGAGAGAGATCAGAGGTGAATGACTGGTCTGAGCTGACAGAAAGTCTATAGTAACTCAAATAAGCACTCTTTACAGCCATGGTGAGCAGAAAAGCATCTCAGGAAGCACAACACATCAAACCTTGAGGTGGATGGGCTACAACAGCAGAAGACCACATCAGGTTCCACTCCTGTCAGCCAAGAACAAGAATCAGAGTCTATCATGAGCATAGACTCACCGAAACTGGACAATTGAAGACTGGAAAAAGACCAGTTGATTTTTTTTTCTACTCACAGAACTGTCACTCACTGGATGTTTTTTGTTTTTCGCACCATTTTGTTGTGTGTGAAATTCCCAGGAGATCAGCAGTTTATGAAATACTCAAACCTGCCCTTCTGGCACCAACATCCATTCCATGGTTAAAGTCACAGAGATCACACTTTTTCTTCATTCTGATGTTTGATGTGAACATTAACTGAAGCTCTTGACCTGCATCTGCATGATTTTATGCATTGCACTGCTTCCACATGATTGGCTGAGTAGACAACTGCATGAACGTGCATGTGTACAGGTGTTCCTAATAAAGTGGGCGTTGAGTGTATATCATAGGCTCTGTAAAACCATACCTTTGGTTTTACAGAAAAAAAGCATACTTTTTTAATTTTTATCTGTAATTTGAATGTAGATATATGATATATAACCGAAAATATTAAAATATGCATCAAGCAGCATTGGTCATTTAGCCATAAAAAGGTACAAAAGGTACAATATGGGATCTTAATCAATTTTCCTTTTAAATATTACAGTACATCTTATGTAAATAAAAACAAAACTGAAAATGAATTATACAGTATTAAATTGTATTAATGAAATTGTATTAAAACTCTTTAGAAATTTATTTTGACAGTCCTAACATACACATTATCTCTGAATGTTTTCAGTCATACAAGTCATTTTGAATGCTTGGTGGCTCTGTTCATCAAAATTGATGAGTGACAAAACATCTTCAAAATTATACCACAGGGCCAGTAGACCTCACATACTACTGCTCAGTGCACAGACACAAACTCTACTAGCATGCACACCTTGCAGGAACAGCAGCAGCAGAAGGGCTGAAGCTGGCAGAAGCAGCAGCAGCAGCTGTGTGGTGTCCTGATGGCTCAGAGAGGGGCAGCAGTGGCAGAGGAGCAGGGTAACCAGAGGGGTCTGCGGGCAAAGGCTTTCTAGGAACTGGAGGTCTTGGGGGAATCTGCTTCTGGCTCTGAAAGAGGAGAGTGAATATAAGAATCCAATATACTGTTCATAGGCGATAAAAAGAAGACTAGCGCAGAGCCTGAGGACCGTCTCTCTGCAGGCATGCAGCTGCTGGTACCTGTCTGTCAGACAGGACAGGGTCGGGGGGGAGAGGCTTGCTTGGTGCAGCCGGTCGTGTCACCTTCAACTGGAGATCCATTGAAAGACGCGGGAGTTTAACAGAGAAAAAACGGATGAAACCACTCCACCTCCACTCACGACCACCACTTTATTCTCATGTCACAACACTAATCCATCCCAAATCAATCACAGAGAATCACAGGCCATGCATTACTCCTGCACTCCAGGAGACTAACACATTCCCTTGATTAACTTAAGCATGTAAGCTCGGTTACTTTATTTTTCAGTCACATGACTTGTAAAGGGTGACAGAGTAAGTTTGAAGGTTTCAGCAGGTATTCCAAATGACCTTAATTTAGATGACAGGTGATAAGCGAAGAGATGATAAGAGATGACACCTAAAGAAATATCTGAGTATGCTTGCGTGGTGTCCTTTTTCTTTTCCTACTTACTCTGTCTCCCTTCACAGTAAACGAAAAGATTTAATCATATGGATGACAACCAGCAAGACCTGCAGCAAATTAATACTCACTTAAAGCAGGGTTTCTCACCTTGAGCTCTGTGTTCAGTATGGTCTTTTAAGAAGACAGCAGAAAGCTGTCTTATCAAGTTGCTGCTGAGAAACCCAGCCTTAAACAATCCGATTTATACCCAGTGCCTCTAAATAGCAATCTAGCTACAGAAACGCATGCACTGACATACACAGTTCAGGCACAAGCTACACAACACTGGAGAACAGGCTGGAGACGGAAAGCAGGTGACATGATTGCTATTGTCAGGTGAGAGGTGAAGACTCTCTGCCGTGCTAGATGAAGCACGGGAACAGGTGGACATGCGTGGCAGTAACCTGTCTCTACCTTTCGCTGCGTCTTGCTCTCTGAGGGGGCGGGGTCAGGAGGGAGGGGCTTGTTGGGAGGGGCAGGCCGTTGCCCTGCCGACTGCGGCAGCAGAGAAAGCATTAAGCAAATACACTGTTAGCAGTAACTGAATATAATATGGATCATTTCACAATAGGAATCCCGAAATATGAGAAAATAAATTGAAATTTTATAAAAAGGAAATAATAAATATAAAAAAATTGTGAAATTAAAACATAATTACACCTTTTGAAACTAATACAGTATATTTTGAAACTAATACAGTATAATGAGGTATTTTTATTTAAGAGAAACGATCATTGCACAGCATTAAGCACCACAGTGTGATTAATCAGAATAGAGTATATGGATGCCCTGGACTGTGAATAAGAGTAAGATATGTGGAGTCCTGTCTTTCTCCAGTAATCTCTCTAGAGAAGGACAGTTTACCTGGACAGGCTGTTTAGAGACAGGATCGGGTGGAAGAGGTTTAGTAGGAGGAGCAGGCCTGGTCTGAGCCTAACCACAGAGAGAGGGGAGAGAGGGGGGGTAGAGGGAGAGGTAGAAGAAAGGTAGACAGCACATGCATGCATGATGTTTAAACAGTGAGTGCCAATAAGTTTCAGTGAATTAGAAAAAGCAACATAGTGGTTTTTACATAGAACCAGCAGTGCTTTAGAGATAAGTGAAAATGTGGAAGCTGCTTCATTTCCCATCAAATACAACTGTGGGATGTGAGATATGAGGTATTTACAATTCCTATAATGCTCCATGTAGCCCTAACAGGAAAGCAAATACAAGCAGGAAACAGGTGATGTAGGTGTTACCTAGGCCTTATTATAATAAACAGCATAGCAATGAGTGTAACACAACAGTCTGTTGTCTTATAGTCAGTGTCTGCAGGACAAGTGTGTGTTCTGAGAGCATCACAGCTGTAACAAAGTCTTAGCAGGTTAGATGCCTCCGTCTTGAGATGCTCTGCAAAACCAATCTTTGTTTAGTTATTCAGGGACCAGTTCGGTTGAGAGGATTATACAATAGGATTAGGCAGAAAGGAAAAATTACAGTGAAACCTGCTGAGACTCATTGACTTCTTCCAAGACTATGAAAACCTATCATATATTACTGCAATCAAACTTAGGCATAAACACACAAGCTTTAATTGCACTAAAAACAGAATTTTTTAAATTTTAAATTTAGATTTAAAATTCATTCTCACTATATCATTCACTTATAAGGTCGAATAATGATTCAACCCTGGACCATGTTTTTCTTTCTCAATCTTTCTGTTCTTTTCAAGCAGAGTGAAGAGAGAAGAGACACCTTGTACCTTACTAATGGCTCGTGTGAGTGGGATGTCATTCTGCGGGGTCCACTGGTACCTCAGCGGCAGGATCTGCTCTCTATTATGTGTGTTCACTCGCTCAGTGGCAGGGGTTCTGTGAACAACACATACTGAGTCAGAACTGTTCACGCTACAGTAAGTCACAATGAACACCCTAGCTAAAGTCTCTTACAAGACTCATCGCTGAATCAAAATGACATGACTTTGAAGAGCTGTGTCTCAATTCAAATCTCTAGAAACCTCTATTTTTTTTTTTTTTTTTACAAGTGGCTGCAGAAATCAGTCAAGCAGTACATACTGCACTGTAGCCATCATACTGCTCATCGTTTTTTAATTTTTCAGAACAAATTCATGTAAAGCACACAATATCTACCCGTAATGCACTACACTACAAACACATATGAGCAGTAATGTTCAACATAATTAACATTACTGCACATATTTCTCAAATACCTCTCAAAGTGTTCCTCTGGTGGATTCATGCAATATTCAATATAAGCCACAGAGACATTACTGTGTTATGGGTAAAACAAAGAAAAGTGCGAGTCAAAAAGGTCTTCTTGTTAGTAAAAGCAAATATGAAACCACCAGTTCGTTAACATATTTTCAAATATGAAATCATCAGCTCGATGAAATCATCAGACATATCCAGCATATCGAGACATCTCTCTCTCTCTCTCTCGCTCTCTGACTCACCGGCTGGACTGCCTGGCCTTGCTGAAGGGTGTGCTGTTGAAACATAAGAACCTTCGGCGGCAGCGAGGGAAGCAGAGTGCCAGGAACAGTAGTATCACCGGCAGCACAAGCAAAAAGATCACTAGCAGAGCCACACGAATGGGGTTGGAATCTACACACAAACATATAGATATATTAATATACAAGTTTTATGCGTAAAGAGATATGTCACTATTCAGTTTGGCATGCATTGTTGGCTGACACCTCTGGGCTGATGCGCAGGGCCGCTGTCCACACTGCCCCCTGTTCCTGAGTATTTACAGTCTGGTGGAGCCCAGTCCACATCACAGTGACAATTCTTATTGCTGTTACACACCTACACATGGAGAGGCAAAAGTGACAGGAGAGGAATTAATATTACCTGTGTGTACCTGCTTGATATATCAGGCTGCTATCAGTATTATAGTTTTAGCTAAGAGTATATAGTGTTAAGTATTAGTTAGATGAAGTGACCAACCATAAAACACCCTCTTTGACATGGCTATGGGAAATCAAAGGTGTAATATCTACAATGGATCTTGCTAGTTCCTTTGTTTCAGGATTTTGCTTACATTTTCCAGCCCAGAAATTAACCCTGCCTCCAGCACCTTTTCTTTAAAAACGAGTCACAAGGCATATGTGTGCTTTTAACGGAGAGGACGGAGCTGGTTGGGAGAAAGTAAAAAGCGCATCAGTGTTTTCATTGCAATTTGGATTTAGCTTGCAGGCATCAGGGGGCTCTAAAAATTACAAAGTGTTCCTAAGAAACCAGCTCTTCTTATTTAGAACATGCCTGAGATATTAGGAAAGCCATTTATTAGATTTAATGGAATATTTACAGTGCCAAATGTTAATCAGATGTACAAATTCTACTTTAATACACCGTTCAAGTAGCGTAACTTCATATGGTAAACAGTGCTGCACCACTGATTATGGAAGAATTCCTTTTAGAAAGCACTGGGACATTTCCAAAAAAAGGAAGCAGAGCTGCATGTGTGAACATCTCACCCCATGGCCATTGCACTTCCCACGACACTCCTCAACACCAAAGACAGACACATCCTGACAGCGCTGGTCTAAACACACCTAAAGAGAGAGAGAGTGATGTAGTGTATAAATATTACAATAAACAATATATATATATATATATATATTACTGCACTGCCAGTATAGCATAGATATTTTACTAATTGAAAAGGGAAAACCATCCATCACAGCCAATAGGTGCCTTATAATAAAGTTAAAATAAATCACTACATTTGACAACTGTTCAAACGATTTGCACAGATTTTATTTTACTACGGATTTGCCTCTATAGTAAACATGAGGTTTACTAGCAATGAGGTATGGGTACTCAAGTGTATCATATGTAAATAGATGTATATTTAAATATTTGTGTGTGTTTTGTGCAGCTGCCTTGTGAAAACGCTGACCTTGCCAGGAGCACATGCAGTTCCCTGAGCTACCATGGCTGGGTCAGAGACATCATCACCCAGGTGGAAATATGCTCCTCGACAGGTGAAATATGCTCCTCCTTCACTGTGGTTCAGTTTCACCTTGGTTGTCAGAATCTTTGCATTTGAGTCTATCAGTGGGCGATCACTGCCACCCTGACACTGGATTCTCCCACACTGCACATCACTGGAGAAAGAATAAAATACAGAACTAAACAGCATTTCTATAAACATCACTTTTAAGCATTCAGCTGAGTATAAGGTCCTAATTTAATTGACCTTTCATAAAAATAAACTGATATTCTTGTTCATTCTGTCCTTCTTTATCGAGCTATAATACGCAGCAAATCAAAGCACTCTGATTTATTGTATTTGTAGCTATTATCTGATTGTAGAGATTATACTTGCAGAGTTGGGTACTTGAAGACACATACTCATTTGAGCAGGGTATATAGGTGCCATTGGGCATCTGGCCACAGTTGCCGAACATGTTGCCCTGTTTGTTAACGAAGGAGAAGCAGGCTGGAGGAGCACGGGTGGAGTCTGAGAGAACCACAAGCACAGATTAGTTCTACGCTTGCACCCTTTAACAGACAGGAGTAATTCAGACAGGAACTAGATAAGGCTGTGTTGAAATATGTCATTATCAGTTTGAGATTAACCCACAGACAGATTTGTGGCATATACAGTACTCTGCAAAAAGTCTTAGGCACTCTATTTTTTTTTTTTATTACAAATATTGCTACTGATGTTTATTTTACGGCTTCTGCATTATTGAGTCAGTACAAAAACATTTTACTTTCCAAACATTACATAACAGACCTACGGGGTTTTTCATCCAAAATAAGAAGCAAGTGAGACAGTCAGACTGTCCAGGAGAACTGTGACAGATTCTCCAAGATGCTCAGTAAAATGTAAAAGCTAATTTTCATGTAAAACTGTACAAATAGTACCTGAGTTTTCACACCAAATATTGACTTTGTTTAGTTTATTACTGTTTACTGCTCTTTATAGTATTTTTTTTTATGTAGAAACATTTAATTTCATTATTTTTGAAAGCATTTTTGCTTTCCAGCATTTCTTTGCATGTGCCTAAGACTTCTGCACGGTACAGTATTGGTGGTATATTTGGTACACTAAGCACATATTCTTACAGAATAGTAACACAAATGGACTCTGTGTTTCTTATGGATGATTACATAAGAGGACAGGTTTCACTTACTGGCTCCCCACAGCATATGACACTGCTCATCCATAGTGGTACACACTCCGCTGTAGCAGTAGGACGTGCCATCCTGACACGTCTCGCCGTTCTGAAGAAACACATTGGGTGGGCAGTGTGGGGAGGCACCAGTGCAGTACTCTGGTAGATCACATTCTCCCAGAGGCTCTCGACACAATGATCCAGCAACACGCAGCTGCCGAGACAGAGCAAAAGAAAGCAAGTAAGCAAGAGAAAGGAGAGATTTCAAAAACTATTATTATGAACATGGATCATGTATGAATTGTAACAAAAATAAAAAATCATACATACTTTGCAGTTCTCACAGCAAATGCCATCGGAGGAACACTGGGCACCTGGAACTAGCTTACAGGTGCTGGCATTACAACATGGATCAATACATTCCTGCACATATACACACACAACCAGTAATTCAGAAACCTACAGAGCACACTCTTCTTTAAGTAAATTTGGTTGAATACAAGGAATGTGCACAGATTCAATACTACTTCTTACATCAAGTAGGCCACAATCACACTCCTCTCCCTTCTCCACGTACAGGTTGCCACAGCGTGGTCCTCCCAGCATCTTTTCCGGCTGCGGCACGTTAAAAAGGCACATGCCTCCACCATGCATCAGGCTCAGAGAGAGATCTTTCTCACTGCAGCTGCTAAACAGCTGACCTGGCATGAACCTGTGAAAAAAACACACACAACTGAGGCTGGAGAAGGCTAATCGTCTGATAATGCTGGATCTGTTTTTTCTATTTTCATGTGTAATGCTCGAGTAGGTGTGATGGTACACCATCATAAAGCTATAAGGAAATCTGGAATACTGACTCTTAACATAAAAATACATTAAGGTGCTATGCATTCCTTGAAATATAGCACACAATCACACGAGATATCCCACTTATTTAATGATCAACAGGTAGAACCTATCACCAAACTGGGGATGCCTCTG
Source organism: Pangasius djambal (assembly GCA_022985145.1). NCBI lineage: Eukaryota > Metazoa > Chordata > Actinopteri > Siluriformes > Pangasiidae > Pangasius > Pangasius djambal. Next base: position 19,613,861 of record CM040975.1, on the reverse strand, counting down.
TCACCAACATGTCTAGTATTACTTGTTATTAATTTGCATGCCTCTAATATCCTTAAAATATACAAAAGTATGTGGATCCTTGACCATTCACACCCATATGTGTTTGTCAAACATCCTATTCCTATTCCCTTTGCTTTTATAATAACCTTCACTCATTCCTAGACTTTGGAGCGTGGCTGTGGGGATTTGCCCATTCAGCCACAAGAGCATTAGTGATGCCAGGCACTGATGTTGTGCAAGGAGGCCCGGCACATATTTAGTGCTCCAATTCATCCTGAAGGTGTTCAGTGGGGTTGAGGTCAGGGCTGTGTGCAGGCCAGTCGAGCTCTTCCACTTCAACCTTGGCAAACCATGTTTTCATGGACCTCACTTTTTGTGCACAGGGGCTCTTAGTTCCAGTGAAGGGAAATTGTAATGCTACAGCATACAAAGACATTCTAGACAATTGTGGCCTTCCGACTTTGTGGCAACAGTTTGTGGAAGACCCACATATGAGAGTAATGGTCAGGTGTCCACATACTTTTTGCCATATTGTGTATCTTGACGATGTTTGGATCAATGCCAAATTATAATCCGTTCATCTGGTGGTAGCAAGTCCATACAAATCCTACATTTAACCACTTATTTTTGACATACTGCACTAACAAGAATTTCCTACTGACAGAATGACAGACGAACTGAAGGGCTGATGGCAAAAATCTTAGATACTCAGAAAATGGGTCTTGATCTCCTGAAAATGACAGTGTAAGTAACATCTCTGTATGACAAACAGGAAGAAAACTATTGAAGAAAAACTAGTTCAGACATCTGACCTTGCTATGACCTTAACCCTATTTTGATCAATTCTAAAATCTAAATCTAAATCTTAATCAGTTCAGTTGCTGGTTACAATGACAATTCCAAAAAAATCCTATAAACACTTAACCACTCATTCTTGCGATATCGCACTAACAATAATGTTGGACAGACGCATGGATGGGCAGACACACACGGATACAGACAAGCCAAAAACATCATGCCTCCTCTACCTGAATACCTTTCAGTAGTGATGAGCTATTCAGTGATTACAGAAACCCTATCAACTAGCTAGACTCAAGAAATATTCTAGTAACTTCCAAATATAACCGAATCTTGTTCAACACGTCAACTGCTCATACAGTGTATTGTCATCCTATTTTTCAAACTATGAAGCTGTAAGCGGTTATGAAAACAGCTACTTAGGTTGTAGTCATATAATGTAATTGTTATATATGATTCCTTCACTAATCTACCTAGAAGCACTCACCCTGTGGACGGCTCCATGATGCAACCCCCAAGCCGTGGTTCATTCTGGCACTGACAGTGGCGGTCAGCTGTGTCATGGTTCATGCCCAGGTTATGGCCGAGCTCATGCGCCACTGTGGATGCAACTCCCAGCACACTTACCAGGTGATCCTACAACACAAAAAAATGGGTGAGGAGCTTGTTCTGGTGTGTGCCATCTCACATTTGTCATGCTTTTTTCAGCATTGCACATTCTGTACTGATTGAGATTGATGAGCTATGATGAGCAGATTTCAGAACCATCACACACACTGGCTATGAGAACACCAGAGTACACTGTTTATTATCAGTAGTCTCTCAGTAACTGTGAGAGAACAGATGTAAGCTCTCCAGCCTCTAAAACGCAAATACCTCTGAATGTATTTGTCATTTTAAACCAGCGAAAATCACTAAACAGGTCTGGATGGCCAATTTAATTTCATGAAGAGTCTCACCACACTAACTCCTCCAGATCTGTCCTTGGTGCACATGGAAGACTGAGAGGCCATGCCCACTGTTGTGCCATCAAACGATTCACCCCTTTAAAAAATCAATAAAATCCTGCTGTGACATTGTACACTGTTACACCCATTGTTTGAATTAACATAGTCAATACCTTCCAAAGCCATAATGATTAGAACCTACATGACTAGTTGTGCATTGTCATGGCGTAGGCGTGGCAGCAGCTCTCTGTTCCTCCATTCCAAAAAGCGGCTGAGTGTGTCACTGGGGCTCTTATCTATCAGGATTTTATCTTGATTACTCCAGATCTCCAGCCCCACCAGGGCCACTCGCACATTCAGTGGCCGATAGAACTGAGATCCATACAGGGCAGGAGAGGGAGAACAAAACAGCAACCAAGTTTGAATAGCTTAAAGCACATAATACAATACTGCAGAGTTTTAGACCTGTTTCTGACCTGATTTCACTTTAACCCTGAACTGAAGAGTACTTTAAACTGAGACAACTTTCTTTTTTTTTTTTTCAAAGGGCTTGGGTACAGTACACAAGAGTCTGAGAATTCAGTCTAAATGCTAATCATTCTATATGTGTTAAAAGGCCTTTTGTATAGTTTATTTTTTTTAAAAACTACACTAACTTTGTGGTCACATGGCAATTGATGCAGTACAATCAGAATAATACTACAGTACATTCAGATCCATTACAAACACAGTCTTCTTCTTCTTCTTCTTTCGGCTTCTCCCTTCAGGGGTTGCCACAGCGAATCATCACTCTCCACCTATTCCTATCTTCTGCATGCTCAACACTTGCACCCACTAGCTTCATATCCTCATTTATTACCTCCATCTACCTCCTCTTTGGCCTTCCTCTTCACCTCCTGCCTAGCAGCTCCATGTCCAACATTCTCCTACCAATATACTCACTCTCCCTCCTCTGAACATGTCCAAACCATCTTAATCTGGCCTCCCTAACTTTGTCCCCCAAATGTCCAACATGAGCTGTCCCTCTGATGTACTCGTTCCTAATCCTGTCCAACCTCGTCACTCCCAAAGAGAACCTCAACCTCTTCAGCTCTGCTACCTCTAGCTCTGACTCCTGTCTCTTCCTCAGTGCCACTGTCTCTAAACCATACAGCATGGCCGCTCTCACCACTGTCTTGTACACCTTCCCCTTGATTCTCGCTGATATTTTTCTATCACACAGAACTCCCGACACCTTTCTCCACCCATTCCAACCTGCCTGCACTCGCTTCTTCACCTCTTTCCCACACTCTCCATTACTCTGGACTGTTGACCCCAAGTACTTAAACTCCTGTACCTTCTTCACCTCTTCACCCTGTAATCTTACTGTTCCACATCCCTCCCTTTCATTCACACACATGTGCTCAGTCTTACTACGACTGACTTTCATTCCTCTTCTCTCCAGCGCAAACCTCCACCTCTCCAGGTTTTCCTCCACCTGCTCCCTGCTCTCACTACAGATCACAATGTCATCCGCAAACATCATTGTGTCTGACCTCCTCTGACAACTGGTCCATCACCATAGCAAACAGGAAGGGGCTCAGAGCCGATCCCTGATGCAGTCGTACCTCCACTTTGAACTCCTCTGTCTGACCTACAGCACACCTCACCACTGTCCTGCTCCTCTCATACATGTCCTGCACCACTCTGACATACTTCTCTGCTACTCCTGACTTCCTCATAGAGTACCACAGCTCTTCTCTTGGCACCCTGTCATACGCTTTACAAACACAGTAGAAGAACAAATTTACTACCTCCTTATAAATTAAGGATATAAATGCTTAAATACCTTTTGTCTGTTTTTAAATTACATTTGAATAAACTGACTGAATGCTGCTTATATCTGTGCATTTTTTAATTTGGACAGATAAGTAAACATTGTATTCAGAGGTAACAAATGGGAACACTGTCACACCAAATTCCACAAATGAACTCACCCAGTCTACCTGGTTCGCCACATCCAGCATGCGATAAATAATAGTCTTCTTGTTCTTCTGGTAATTTAAGTACTGTGATAAAGACATGTAGGCAAAAAAACATCAAACCACCGTATTTAATCAGATAACAAAATGTTACAGCATCCTGCAAATGTCATATGTTTACAGAGCAGTTGAATTACCAGTAGATGGTGCTGGAGTAACAAATGTGGTTACTGAACTGTGATGTTCTTTTCTTTTTTTAAACTTGACTTGGCCAAAGAACACTCTTTGGCACTAATTTCAAACAAAACTCAATGGACTGTATTATAAATGCCAAGCCCTTCATGACACAGTGCCACCTGTAACTATTTGCACAAATACTTTTTGACTGCATTGTATACGACTCACTTACCTCCTTGTGATCAACCACCAACACCAGCTCAATGTATTTGGTCTCTAAAAGAATATTTCTTTTAGTCTATGAAACATAAACAGAGAAATAAATGAATGCAGCAGACTGATGTCTCTTCACATTATGATTATAGAAAGATGTAGGAACAAACAAACACACACACACGCACACACAGAGCTCTCACCCTGTGTATTTGTGGAATGATCTGAATGGGTGGTATAAAGGTGTGAGAAACACCACATCCCCCAGATTCAGAGCTCAGCTGGTCGGTTGGGTAGAGCGTGTGCAATTCCTTCTCTCCTTCCGAACTACCGCTTCTCCATACGCCTTCATCACATTCGTCTGGCTGCAGTTCAAAGCTCAAACTCGCATTGATTACAATCACTCCCCTGCAGAGATAAGCAGGAGAGTTACTTTACTAATATCGATTTCCCCTTCCCCACTATATGTCAGCTTATATTACCGTCCATGCATATGGGATTAAACCCAATACTTGTGTATAAATGATACTTTTGAATGTGAAAAATTCTCTAACCTCCTTGTATTCATAATGCATGTACTTAAACTTATCATATGTTACAATGTTGTCTTTGCTCTCTGCATTTCATGGAAAGAAATGCCTGTCTTGACTCTGAGCTGACCTGGTCCCTTGATGTACAGGCCATGCAGTGATCAGACACATAGTTTCCAGCAAGAAACAACATAAGTGGTAATTATGTCTCTGTGTATAATTCTGGGGCGGCACGGTGACGCAGTGGGTAGTGTTACTGCCTCACGGCTCCAGGGTTGGCGGTTTGATCCTGAGCTTGGTTTACTGTCTATATTGAGTCAGTAGATGGATTGGTGACGGTAAATTGTACCTTGGTGTGAATGTGTGTGAATGTGCACTCTGCAATCTTGTGACACATCATGCCCAGTGTTCCTGGAACAGGTTCTGCATCTATTGCCACCCTGATCAGTACAAATGTATTTACTGAAGATGAATGAATGTATAATTCTGCACAAAACACTACACTTTCTCAACAGACAACCTGTGCTAATACAGCACTGTTTAGAGACAGAATCAGATTTTATAATGGTTATTCAAACTTCATATTCAAACACTCATATTCCTTTCATTACTTACCTATAGACTGTGTTAACTTCTAACAGGTTGCTCATATTCAATAGTCTCCAGCCTCTCTAAGATTCTCACAAGAACACTCTTTGCTACATAATTATTGTAGTGCAGTGCAATTTAGAGAAATATATTTAACCATTTTGCTTCAGAAGAAGCTCACCCAATATTAGTTACCATACAGCTTAAAGGTTATATGAAAAACAGGACTGCAGTAGCACAATAATCTAAACCATATAAACCTCAACAGACTGAGTTTACAGCAACAGAAGACTAACGCGTAGATTCTTACCGTAAACCAGCACAGGTGCTGATGGCCGCGCGGGACTGAGGGAACCCTCTCACAGAGCCATGATAGTAACACTGAGCCTAACAGAAAACAGGTGTAGTTAACTATTTCACTCTCCTCTGTCATATCCCCTTCCCACTCTCTATCTATCTGACACACAAAAACATGAAGGTCTACTTTCAACCTCACAGGACCCATGGGCAAGTGTCATGCCATTTTTGAGACGGAAGCAAAAGTCACTGTTTCTGTAAAATGCGAGGTACTACTAGCTTTACATTTGCAAAAGGCATTTATTTAAACAAATAACACTAATTAAAAAGTTTTACATTGTAGAATATAAAGTGCATTAATTAATGTGCACATTAATTGGTTAATAAAAATTAACATACCACCTGGCTCTCCTTCATGGACACCCCTGTTCCATTTGGCAGGTAGTAGAAGATATTAGGCGGCTTAGGCAATAGCTCTCTGCAGAATCCAGCAGATGAAAATGGTTGAGGTGGTAGAAAGGCAGATAAATAAACAAAATGAAACATAAGATAGACATAATAATGCATTGCCCTCATATGCTGCATATCTGTGATTGCACACTCACTGGTTCTTTTCCAGGTCCAGCAGAAGGAGGCTGTCTCCCACTTGCAGCCCACACAGCAGTCTGTCTGGGTGACCATTCTGTAGAAGAAGAATAAATCATGACTGACAGGCACCATTCAATGATTTGTACAGCCAGAATTCCAAGAATGTAAATTGACAGAATATTTCTCCATACATATTGTATATGTACAGTGTATGTATATACACATGAATACATACAATACATATCATTGCAAATGCAATGTACATGTCATTAATTTAGTGAAATATCGTAGTGCAATGTCTGGTGGAAGATTGGCATGAAATTAGTTATTATATATTAGTGTTTTCCTTATGAAAGCATCCAGCTTAAAATCCTGCATCATTAATGCTTGGGTGTGATCTTACAAAAGCACATTTCAATTGCTATGCTATATACATAAATGTTAATGACACATAACTGGAAATACTCAGTGAAGTGCCACTATATTATGTATGAGAATGAAGTTCTGAATGCAGACTTTGTGCATATTTAATGATCCCAGTTCTATGAAGTATTATTTACAACAGTGCCTTCACTCCAGCTGGCCTTATTAAGTGAGCCAAATTAGATTTACAAGATCAACAAATTAGGCTGATTTAATCTGATGTGATTATATCTGAACAGAATATAACTTAGGTAGATTCTAAAATATTTATAATACAGGTGCAATCTGAGCTATTTTTTGGTTTGTTTGTTTTGGTTATTTTTTATGAATACTTTTTAGTTACTGAGTTTTTCTGATACTACAACTTATCTAGTAATCTGATTTTCACAAAGAGTACAAACATTTTTATTAAAACTACCACACTATATTCTTTGCACATAAAATAATGTAAAAGCGTCTATGATGTATATAGAAATTGCTTAGCACTGCGATCCTCTGTATTCACATTAACGTAAAGGAATGTTATCTCTTTAATGGCCCAGGTTCACTTTCTGCTGCGAGACTGAAGAATTCTGGTGCACTCTGATGAGATGTCTAACATCCACTTCTCTTCCCCACACACATCACCATTAAGAACAAAAGATCTGCTGATCTTGCTGATGACAGACAGTTAAGTGAGGCAGGCAGTGCTGCACTATAAACAGACTTCTCTTCCTTTTGCTCTCTTAACAGTCATCTAACATCCTGTTATCCGAGTCTTGCACAAATCTCATTTCCCCTACTTATAAGCCTCATTCCTGCTCAGAGGAGCCAGAGTAGGAAAAGTGCCAGATTGAGCGATTGCAACACACATGTAGATGCACTAACACGGACGCACACACACAAATGATAACCCCCGCCCCCACCCGAAAGGACTGGAGAAAAAGTGAAAACTCAGTCAGCTTTCTCCTGCACTGCTGCCTCAGCTTCCTGTCTTTCTTCTCTCCCTCTACATGGGAACAGAGACTTCACACAGACGCTATCTCAAAAGAAAACCACTATTATCACATATTCCAGGCTGACAGGCACCAGGAGACTTATTACTGGCCTATCTGTGAGCTTTTAACCACGATTTCAGTAACATTTTAATTTAATTTAATTGATGGTCATTCTATATGACTGGTTTTTACATTTGAAACTGGTCTGATGCTGATAATTACACTACAAATGGCTGTGCCTGCTTAATGATAAGTAGTAACATGGTTATGTGTTGTGTTTGTGGTAAAAACACAAAGTTCTTAAGTAAAGGCAAATTATCATATATACACTGAAGGCAGGGAAGTAAAATACATTCACTTGATTCAAATAAATGATTCCCTCACACAATATCCACGTTATGTAAGTATTATCAGAGTAAATGATCATGCCAACTGCTTTCACTCCAACTCCAGCACTGGTCAAATGGGCAAAACCAACTGCTGGACCTTCTTAGTTTTTAGGGTGCATAAGGTCAACCTTTCATCAACCTCATCTTAACACTGACAACTTGGATATATCTGACTGAAGTGTCAGCAGTTATCACTTAATTGATCATAATCCTAGAGAAATGAGTGCTATGGACAATTAAAAGACAGCTTTGCATGGCATTTCCACAGCTGTGTGTCTAATTCATCATGAGGTTATGGGGGTAGAAGTCGACTGAGGGGAAATCTGCATCACTCTGATCTCCCTATCTTCTCTGAATGATCTTTATACTGAGTCCTTCACAGACATGATACTGTTAGAGCATTACTGATGCAAATGCCAAAAAGTAGAGTTTGTGTATTGTATATGGATTGGTTAAATACACCCACAATTGGCTGTTTGCAGACTTCGCAGGGAAGAACTCAGACACAAATACTCGGGATACTTTTGAGCAACGTGGGCAAACTGCCAGCTAGTGATTCCATGCAAATAATGTGAAGGGTGGAAATATGACTGCAGAGTGAACCACAGCACAGCAATTGGGAAGAGGAAAAAAAGCCTGGGAGAAACAAGAACCTTCTCATGGGACAAGGTAATGGATGACGAGAATAAGCAGAGAAGGGAAAACTGAGAAAGAGAAAATCAAACGGGAACTGAGAAGGAATGGGAGATAGAAAGAGAAGAACACTATGGTTAAAAAAAGAGCTAGGTGAGTGAAAGAAAGAGTGAGAGCTGGCATCTCACAGAAGTGATCACAAGACAATCAGTGGTGTCAAGAGCCAGACTCAAAACTACGCTAAGCAGATAACACCTCCCAGACCATATCAACTTCTCCTCCTCCTCCTCCTCCTCTACATCTTATCCGTTCGGGCTCCTTCCTGCAGTTTCTTTCTGACCTTTTCACTCATTGCATTCTCTGTATCCCTTTTGTTCTTCCTGTTCATGCCATTATCTCCTGACTCTCTGGAGCCTTTCAACCACTCTCTGACCACCGTATGTTGATGTCTGCACCACCCTTTACTGCTCTGTCTCACTATCGCGCATACACCCCACCTCCTGTCCATGATGCAATGTCCCTACACACATGTTCCAGCTGGTGGGATGACCTCAGTAGTGCATGAATGCTGGGTGTGGTTCATAAGCAAGGCTCAGCGAGAGTAAAGAGAGTGGGTGGGTAACATTAGTGGATGGATGCAGGGTGTGCAAGGTCTGTTTCCTTCCAGTTATTCATAAAAGAAGATCTACACTTATTGGTTATTACATTACAATGAGTTTCGTCTTGTGGTCATGAGCAAGTAATCCAGTATGGAGACAGTAAAGCTAGTATTGAGACACAGTGTTACTACAGTGTCTCTTTTACAAAATGACTACTGCCAGATGCTGTTGGTTCAGATCTTAATTACACTAAAACATTCCTTGATTAGCACTTTGGATCAAAAGCAACTGTTTTGGAATTTGAATTAGCCTTTTAGATACAGTAACAAAAAAGACCACTCCCTGTCTCTGATGGTCTCTTGGCTTCCACACAAATCCGTGCAGTTACACAACACATCATAACGTTTCAAGACTTTTAGAAGCATGGGAGAATGAGAGATGAAAGCTCCATAAAACCTTGTGTTCTCTCCCGAGGAGCAATGCCCTAACTATCATACACGGCCACTTTCTTTTCATCCGTTCATCCATTTCTGTAACTTCAGTGCTTCTCCTGTAGCACACTGATAGGTCAGTGAATGAATGTTCTGAATTGTAGTCATGCTGATAAGCAACCCAGTGTGTCTGCACACTCAGATGAACTGCAGTCTAATTACAGACTTTACAATACAGCAGCACAGCATTACACTGGAACAGCACAGAGACCCTAAGTGTGTCCAAATGTAACTGTGTCTAAGTGTATGTGCTTGATCTCACTTAAATAAGCAGTGGTGTTAACTGAGATCAAGGCTCAGACAAACTGGAATATGAGTCAACACCAGCATAAGTCTATTCAGAGTCATATAACTTAGCACAGCTCTGACAATAATGCTAGTTGTAATATACCTAATAGACTTGTAAACGAATGCACTTATTATAATATGCTATTCTTCTATAGTATCAGCTCATTTCTTGTAAATTACCTTTATGGCAGACACTATATGTAATCTAAGGCTAAACAGGTGTTAATGTGTTAATCTAAGAAAAATGTATAATCATTGATATGGTCAAGCATACTGTAAGAAGACTTTTATTTAACATTTATGGAAGGAGTCTTGGGTGTCAGCGCTTTGTAACAGTCATTAGGTGTCCTCCATGGTAGAGGAAACCTTACCTCAGCACAGAGGACTTTGCGCATTCCGGTTTCTCAGTGACATAAGGTTTTTTTTTGTCTAACTAAGTTCAATAAAGAGGAAAAAACAGGCTGGTAGGGACATGGCAGTTTATAGCTGCTATAATGTAAGTGAACAGAAACTCAGTTGTCTCGTGGGCACTGCACAACATTAAATGTAACAATAATCAACTTCATGATGGTAACGGGCTTCCGGTTCGCATCAGGTCACATCACACCACCATGGCGTTGGTAATTTTCCTATAATAGCATACCTGTCATATTTTCTTTCTTACACATTTGAGCTTCAGTTCTTTTAAGAACTTTATTCCTTTATCAAACAAGTCAAGCAGCCTGTCACTGTGCATATAAGATCCAGCTAATGGTCAGCATACACACAACACACAATAAATATGGGCTAGCCTGTGCCAATTATTGTTATCTGATCGACAATACACACAAATATGTTTTGGAATTAAGATAATGTGTATTAGTAGCAGCATTTAACCCATTAAAGTCTCAGCATATTATTCTGTAAATACTACGATTTCTTCATTAACTACAGTGAAACCCAATAGGAGAAGTTTGCAGTGATCAAAGGGAGGAATGTACATTTGGACCCAGCGACAGGCGTCGGGAGTGTAAGAGGTAAATTGGGAGGGGGTTAGATTAATTCCACTTCAACTGAGGTCAGACTTGGCATTGGGAGGCAAATAATTGTTAAAGGCATAGGGTGGACCAAAGGAGCAGACTTTGTTCAGGAATGGGTGTCAGTTAGACAGGAACAGAAAAGGCTAATAAATTACACATGTACATACGCCCACACATACCGACACCCACACCCATGGCATCACCCCACCTTTCCACTTTCTCTGAACACTGACACACTGCTCCCCACCTTTCCTCACTTTTGGAAAACAATCTAAAAACAGACCACAGTTGCCATGGTTGCATGAGCAGCCTGATTCACTGACACACACACCCTCTGCATTTCAGAAAGGGGCTTCCAGATAATGATAGCTGAAACATGGAGAAACAGATGAGTAAGGACCGTGTGGGTAACTTCCAATTACAAGTATGACAATAAAGAAAGCACTACAAAAACTGACATCTTACCAAGTGAAAATATCTTAAATATAGTCACTTTTTTTCTAGTATTTTCTATTATAAGGTCACAATAAACCAAATACAAGCTTATTAAACATTTCGAGGCATTTTTACCCATTTAAAGCTTTACATTTTCTTATTCTATTGGCAGATAATTTTGCTTCTTTTGAGAAATACAGTCAGGTCCGGAAGTATTTGGACAATGACAGAGTTTTTGTGATTTTGCCTTTATACACCACCACAATGGATTTGAAATAAAACAATCAAGATGTGATCGAAGTGTAGACTTTCAGCTTTATTTTAAGAGGTTCCACAAAAATATGGCATTTCAGCAAAGTACCTACATTTTCAGGGGATCAAAGGTATTTGGACAAAGTGACATAACTGTAAATATAACCATAATTTTAATACTTGGATGAAAATCCTTTGCG
>CM040975.1:19589269-19601956 GCA_022985145.1 Pangasius djambal | reverse complement strand
TCTGCCTTCAGTCTTGTCTTCAGTAAGTGAAAAGCAGCTCTATTGGGTTGAGATCAGGCGACTGACTTGGCCATTGAAGAATATTCCATTTCTTTGCCTTCAAAAAGTCTTGAGTTGCTTTCGCAGTATGTTTAGGGTCATTATCCACCTGCACTGTGAAGCGGCGTCCTATCAGTTTTGTAGCATTTGTCTGAATGTGGGCAGAGAGTATAGCCCTGTACACCTCAGAATTCATCTTGCTACTTCTGTCAGCAGTCACATCATCAATAAAATAACATAACACTACATAACATAACAACAATAACCATAACACTGCCTCCACCATGTTTGACACATGATGTGGTATACTTCATGAGCTGTTCCTTTCTTTCACCATACTTTTCTCTTCCCATCATTCTGGTACAAGTTAATCTTGGTTTCATCAGTCCAAAGAATCTTATTCCAGAACATGGGAGGCTTTTTTAGATGTTTTCTGGCAAAGTCTAATCTAGCTTTCCTGTTCTTGAATGTTACCAGTGGTTTGCACCGTGCTGTAAACCCTCTGTATTTACATTCATGAAGGCGTCTCTTGATTGTAGATTTTGACAATGATACGCCTACTTTCTGTTGTGAAGGGGTTTTTCTTCACCAAGGAAAGGATTCTGCGATCATCCACTTTAGTTGTCTTCTGTGGTCTTCCAGGCCTTTCGATGTTGTTGAGCTCACCAGTGCTTTCTTTCTTTTTAAGAATGTACCCAACTGTTGATTTGGCCACACCTAAGGTTTTTGCTATCTCTCTTATAGATTTATGTTGTTTTTTCAGCCTAATGATGGCCTCCATCACTTGCATTGAGATCTCCTTGGACTTCATATTGGTAGCTCCAGTCGAACAGCTGCCAAATGCCAACTCAATACCTGATATCAACTCCAGACCTTTTATCTGCTTCATTTGTCTTGAAGTAATGAGGGAATGGACCACATCTGGTCAATTAACTTCTTGTCAGTCAATTGTCCAAATACCTTTGAGCCCCTGAAAATGGAAGTACTTTGCTTAAAATGGCTGTAATTCCGAAATGGTAAATGACATTTTTGTGGAACCTCTTAAAATAAAGCTGAAAGTCTACACTTCGATCACATCTTGATTGTTTTATTTCAAATCCACTGTGGTGGTGTATAAAGGCAAAATCACAAAAACTCTGTCATTGTCCAAATACTTCTGGACCTGACTGTAAATGCTTAAAAAGATCAAAATTATGTGCCAATCAAATAAGACATAAGAATAAAAATAAACGTTTGGAAATAGATTTAATAATCTTATATCTGGTTTATGATAATCTTGTAATAGGAAATAGATAAATTGCTAAGATAACTGTGTCTTGGTAGGTTACAAATATTGTGAAAGAAAAAGAATTAACAATTAGAAACTTTTAGACATGTTAAAATGCTCACATACATTGTTGTCTGTGCATGTCTGCATGGTGCATGTCTGCATGGTGCATGTCTGCATGGTGCACGGATTTTGTGCTCCTGACACCTGCGCTGCCTCTCCACAAAGTTCTAAAGCTAAGCAGAAAACTAGAATGAATGTCAGGGTCTGGTCCAGTTCCTGAGAGCACAGAGAGTTTGCTCAGTCATGTCTTCACTCTGTACTTTTTTAATGAGGGAACAAAGAGTGATGAGAGGTGGAGCTGCTGACTAGTTTCCTTTTTTCTGCCCTCCTGCAATGCAGGAAGGAAGCAGGCGCTCCAGCATTTTTTACTGGTGACTTCCTGAAATAAGTATGATCTGAGAGGAGAGGAAGTGGAGGCAACATTAAGGGGATGGTCATGTCCTGCGCAGCTGAGAAGACCCCTGATATCATATCCTGTTATATTCCACACAAACACACGCAAAGCATCTTAGAGCACAATGGCACTCTTAGTTAGGACTGCAAAGGTAAACCTGATCCCAAATGACAAAGCCGATTAGGGCTAGAGTACCGTGTCATTATAGGTCATAGATTTTATAAAATAAATATATATTTAAAAAAGAATATAGAATTAATAATGAACTTTTTGAGTCCTGTAAGGCCACAGCACCACACAGTTGCAGCTCATTATCATTGTCTTAGGGAGTTTTTCCATGCCATTGTCATCTCTGGCTTGCTCATTAGAGATCTAAATCTAAATCTCTATCCAGATTTCTGTAAAACTGCTTTGTAACAATGTCCATTGTTAAACGAATTTAATATTTAATTACAACCCCTTTTTGAAATTAATCAGTTGAGTTCAAATAAAAGCATTCATACAGTTTCTGCATATGTATCACTGACAAAATAACAATGCCCAATTAGTTGAGAACAGCATTCTGTAATGTGTTGATAAACCTGTGTTTTATATATGAGTAGTCTAGGGCCTCACATAATATGTGTACACATGTATCATGTGATGTCATTTGTAGCGCAATCTGTATACGTGTATAATGTATGTATATAACAGAAGTGGCAGAAATATCAAATATGACAATATGCTATATAATCTTGCTGTTACTGTAACTGGTAATTATCTGTTGGATATCAGTGCTGGTTTCCTAACTCCACAAATTTACGGCTTAACACATGACAGATGACAAAGAGCACAGTCTTCTGATAAGAGTATCTGACCAGACGCTTGTCTCTACCTATTGCTCGACTGAGAGCAGAGAACATTGTAAATGGCATTGCTTGCATGATTAGATTTGTCTGTGATGATCCTGCTAGAGCCCCAGCTATGCAGCCTCAGTGCCGACATACAGAGCAGCTCTAAACTGATTTTCTACTCTGTCTCATTTGGTGTTCTTTAAAACAATCTAATCCACTTATTTAAAAAAATGTTTAGCAGTCAGAAAACAGAAACGTGGGCACTGTGGTTCGGAATTCTGTGCTTGCTTAGAAGCTTTTGCAGTTTTGCAATTTGTTTCTGCACAAGCTGATAACGTAGCCCGTGCCCACAGAGTACAATGACTTGCTTACCTGTAAAACGTTACTCAGGCTCCTCCTGTGTCCATCCACAATGACAAAGGGTCTTGTCTTCCCCAATGGCTTAACTCCCCTGCTACGAGCTGTCACTGCAGGGAGACAGAGAAAAAAATGAGCATGTATATCAAATAAAAATATACCTGTTTGTCTACATAGCTTATTGGTCAGCTATCACAGGTATTTCTCATTTTCACTGGGTGCTCTTAGATCTTATTTTTGCTCTACGGCAGTCACAAGGATGTCTTCCAGACACAGAACTCCAGCCAGTCTCGATAATGACATCATCGTTACTGCTCTACAAAAAAAAAGTCTTAACCTGACTGCCACCTCTTAGCAATGTGTACATATCCATTACACAACTGTAACAGTTTCCAAGGAGTTCATAAGTTAATTTTGATGGCAAATAGAATTTTAAAAAACAGGATGTACTATTTTACATGTAAGCAATAATGCTTTACTGTCAGTATTAGAAACCTCCACACACTACATACTATAGTACATACCATTAAAGCTACAGTGCACGGGATTATTTTTGTTGAAACTGAAAACAACATCAAAATTGAGTGATGGGAGGAAAATATACTTTATAGTATGTTCCTGAGCTGCTGTGAGTCGCCCTGACAATCCTGTCAGCACTGTGGCAGGGGTATCAGGTTAGAATAGGTGGGATATTTGTACACATACATCATTCACCAGCTCACATGTCAAATGTCCTCACACCCCAACTTCAAGCACAAAAGAAGTCTGACTATAGAGTGCCAGCCAGGAGTCAGCAGCCAACTAGGGGGAGGAGAGTGTTAGAGAGTAAACAAACACGAGTCGGAGTGAGTCAGTATGACACTATAGGATAAAATGGATTCAGTACTGTCAGTTTTTTTGCTTCCTGAACAGGTCTTGGTGGGAATATAACGAATGACTGTCAGTTGATTTGTCCTCTGTAGAATTTGTATTGTTACCCAGTTGTTGAACTAAACAACTCATGATAGCTGGCTAGTGACTAATGGGAGATGTTTGTGCAAGTTTCTTTATTTTTGTATTTCTAAACTGAGCTATATCCAGCAAAAGTGAGTCATCCAGGGTGTCTGCTTTCCCTCAGTGTGCATATTTATTACTTTGTGCTTTAGCTAGTGTGCTAACACTAACCAGCTTGTTTCTAATGTGTTTGACATGTTGGAGAACATAATTTGCAGAATGCATAATCAAATCTACAGAGAACACAGACTGGGTAATAAATATACACATCAGAAATGACCAGATGTGATAGTTTTCTACACTGTATTTTAGCTAGCTAACATACACTGGCTAATCAATATTTATTGGCCTCCGAGATACACACCAATTAGCCAGTGTACTTCGGCTCAGTATGCTTCTGTAATATTGAGGTAATGGCAGCATATAATTATATCCTCAGAGTTGCAAACACTTGGTTCTTTTCCCAAAATGCATACTACCACATCAAATATTTTTTCAATACATCATTGGTGTAATTATTATTTAATCATACTACTTAGTGTGCTTTATGCAGATTGGGACATAGCCCTCAATTCTGTCTGAATGTGTTTTAGTGCTGTGAAATACTTTTAGACAATGCATTTGAGCTGCATGAATAAATGAAGAAATTTCTGCAGTGGAGAAGCAGAACTCACATAAGGAAACGTTCTTCCACAAGTAGCAATGGCACTACTAATAGGATTTTTCTGCCACAGAGGAGGAAATTCCAAAATCTTGCATTCAGTGTCGCATTTCATTTCGCAGTTCCCCCATCCTTCAGCTTTAACACTGCACAGCTTTGCATTAACATACACCACAGGTTGTATTCAATGTCTGATGACCAAATCTATTGTATGGTGTATTAATATTACCGTATTATCACCTAGAATTTTTGTGTATTAATCTGCTTTAAGTGCCCGTAAACTGACCAGTCCCAGGATGAAATTCTTTCATCATTACCACTAATGCACTACAGTTCCCAAGAATATTGCGCAACACAGCTGAGAGCTAAAGGCTCAAACGAGGAGAAATATTGAGATAGTGATGATAGAAATTGCAGTGTGCAGTGTATATATGATCAAAGCTCTGCTAAAGTTACTGTCTAATCATGGCGTCATTTCTCAGCCTACTCTCTGGTAATAAGCAGAATATAGAAAATATAGTACTTTATGGTATGTGTGTGCCACCAACAACCACAGCAGAATTAACAACACTGACCATTTCTACTGCTGAAGAACTGTTGCTGAGCTTTGCATCTTGTGACTCAAAAACAAAACAACTTTTCATACTGCAATATCAGTAATTATATTACTTTATTTAATTATCATCATATCAAACTTTTATCTATTGATAGATTTACAATGACAGTCATTGTAAATTGCTCTGTGGAACTAATAGGCACATGTGTGCGTTGTCAGCAGCTGCGTGTGTATGGGTGAGTAGCAGTGACCATCTGTGGTCAGCAAACTTTGTTTGTGACTGAAGGCTAAATACTATAATACTACAGTCCAAGAAAGTCTTGACAGTATATTCCTTTTAAAAAATGAAATTATAAGCTTTGTTGTTGCCCATGATTTCTTATCTTTAGCTCATACAGTGCTTTCTCTTTCATTGCCTTTAGCACTCGCACAAAGCGTTGCCCTCCGTTTGTCTGGTTATGAAGTTTAGAAATGGCTCTTTACTCACATTCCAAACCAAGTGTAACCAACAACAGAACACTGTTAGAGATTAGGGTTAGAACTAGTGCTGCATATTTCTGCTGTGAAATACAGATATTCATGTATTTTAAATATACTAAATATACATTACTATATATTTCCACTTGTTTGACATTACTCACCTAATCCAACTAATCTAGGACTGAGAATTGACGTAGTTCAGGGTAAGTCATATGTGTAAAAGACCCTTATGACGCTTATTAACAGAGAGGACCTCCAGAGACAGCACATCCAGACATCTCTATACACAATACTGACTTCCCAATTGATGATGATTTCTGTCACTTGCTCTGGATTAATTCTCTGACTATAAATCTTACCGATGACTATATAAATTTGACTATTTACACATATTACTCAATTTTCTTGCCAGACCCTGAGTACAAAGTGTCAACACAAACAGACAGCACTTCCCCAGACTCTCTGACCCTCTTTGACCCGATTTCGACATTAACACTGGGTTATGTATAGGGCACACATTGCAGGCTAACTGAATAGTTTACAGACAATGTGACGACAACCGATAATATAATATTCCTGTCAGTACAAGCAGCTGTACACTAACCACAGACCAAATCAGACACTGAATATTTTGCTCTGTGACCCGCCATACACATATTCCTGGAAAATGCCATGAGGGCAAAGAAACCAGGGCGTTTTTCTGGTCTGGGTTTTTAACCCTATCAATCTTGTTGCCGATTTTGAGTTTTGGATATGGTAGGAATATATTAGGCCATCTGAGCTTACAGTTTTTTTTTACTGTGGATGGTATGAAAGCATGTGATCATATATGGTTTCTATGATATTTTGCTTATGTCTTATTTTTGTTCTTATTTTTATCCATACCATTATAGATAATGGTACCATTTAATGGTACCATTAAAAAATGTCCTACCCACAATGTAGATTAAGGCTTAAATGAATTAAAAGCAAACCGCTGGAGCTCTTATCCTTGTACAGTGGATATAAAAAGTCTACAAACCTCTATTAAAATAGATTTTTTGTAAAGTAAAAAAATTAAACCTAGAGGCCAGATCTTTTTCTTTTTGTTATTCGTTGTTATTGTCCTGGAAGGATGAACTGTTTTCTTCATCTTCGGTTACTGAACAAAGGCCTGCATGTTTTGTGCCAAAATAGATTGGTATTTGGAGTTACCCATTATTCGTTCTACCTTGAATAGAGCCCCAGTCCCAGTTGAAGAGAAGCAGCCCCATAGCAAGATACCGCCACCACCATGCTTCACATGGCTATGTGTTCTTAACACATTTTGCCACATGGTTTGGGGTGACTGTATGTATGTTTTGGCAAAATTTGGATGTTATGATAATTATTCTGAACAAGAGTTTGAATGGGATTGGTTAATTCTGAACACATTAATGTGTCCTGTTACAAAAGGGTGTAGTATGTAGTATGTATCTTTTACCTAGAAATGTGCATGTAGTGTATCTTTAAAGCTTCAAATTTTAAAAACTAATTACTGTCCATTTATGCACCTTACATCTTTTGTAAAGGTACAGTATAACCATGTTTACAGGTGAAAGATACGTAGTAAAGTTACAAAAGATGCACAACCTTTTTTTTTTTTTCTAAGCGTGTAATGATGCTGTATAGTGCCTCATACCTGAGTGAACAGAATGAGTTATTGCTGGTGTGCTCGTCAGCACATCATCTTGGCTGTGTGTCTCTGTCCTTGTGTCAGTGCTGAAGACTTGCTCAGGTAAAGCTGAAGTCCACGCCTTCTTATGCTGTACACTCACTCTGCTGTGGTCACTTTGTGGGAGTGTACCCCTAATTGTTATAACAGGGGTGCCCTGAAAAAGCAGCACAGTGACAAGGCTCCGAAACACAAGCAGCAGACCGTGGCTCATTGTCTATGTTTCCATTCGGCGTACAAGAAAGGAGTGAAAAGCTGCCAGATGTGTGTTTCCACAACGACTACATCCAGGTGTCGGAGTGTGTGCTACGTCTTGAAGGGACACACTATCCGGAAATGAAGGCAGGCGTTGTGGGGGAAGTTATTTACGAAATGTGTACACCTTTCACCTGCTGAGCCTCCAGTCCAAAGTGAACAGTGTAGGTCGGCCCAGCGCTCGCGCCTTCACACGCAGTCGTCATCCCCCATTCAAAATGTCTCCGCTGCTGTCAGTTCCAGCACTGAGACAAAGCAAATGACACTGTCCTTCTCAGCCTGGTGCATCTTAACGTCTCGCCGTGGTGGGACCGTGTAGCTCCGCAGCTCTGGCTCATCTAAATGTTTACAAGGTCGCTGTGGTGCTCGTCAGCAAGGCGGGATTTCCTCCTGCTGCTTAACCCTTTCATGGCCGAGCACTAACACGGACACTGCTAATCTTTATCCGACCTTTGAGCTTACTTCACACTGGGTCGAGTAGGGGAAATATTTTAATGTTCTTAATCTTTATAATAAATTGTACCACCGAGCAGCTGAAGTCTGGAATCTGACTGGCCAGAAAGTTCATTTCATTTAAACAGCACTGCTGGGACACAGGTTCCAGCTGTAATAGATTTATATTAATGCACTCCTTTATAAGTTATATATTGCTTCTCTTGCTCTCCAAGGACATTAGTAAACATATTTCTTAAATAAAAAAAAATTAAAACAACAAAGAAAAACTATAAATTGTAGATCTGGTGAAGATATTTATTTAGAATTTATGGAAGGAGTCTCCAGTGTCAATGCTTGTAACAAGGTCCTAGGTTTTCCCCCACAGGAAAGTCTTCAGGACAGAGTACTCTGCACTTGCCAGTGTCTTGGCAACATAACAAGCTGTTTTTTTTTTTGTTGTTTGTTTGTTTTTTTTCCTTATTAACCTCAAGAAAGGGAACATAATTGACACTGGTGAGGGTGCGACTGTTTATCGCTGTTATACCATAAATATTCTCATGGATGTTCTCATGGAAGAGCAATTAAAACAGTTATAAAGCATGATGTTCATTAATAAATTAAAATTGTTATTAATAAATTGCTGTGGTATAAAACACTTTTTTTGTGCTGTTATTGGAAAATAATCAGCTTCGGTGTGACATCACACCATCCCAATGTAGATCATTTTCCTATAACAGCGCACACCAAAGTGTTTTATTCCTTATAATTTGCTCTATTCAGAAAAATACTGAATACTCGGCCACGTTAATGCTTGTAAACAGGAACCACACACATTTAAAAATTTTTATTATTTTATTGGAATGTTTAGTAAACCGATAATAAGTGAATTTGGGTAAAAGTTGCCATTTTTGTCCCGTGCAAGACTAATTAATGAACATAGTAAACTGTGTCTGTGTCAGAGTCACTGTCCTGAGGCTCCCTATCTTTGGGGAAGGAGCAGATACAGCTGTTCCCTAAATCCCTCCAGCATTGTGCACAGTAGAGCACATTACAGCCAACAACAGAACAATGCACAGCACGCCGCTGCCTCATACACTCCGCACACACCCAACACCAACACACACCCCAGCCCAATCGTTCCAGTGGAGACAGCAGCACAGACAACACCTGAGAAAGACAGAAAGAGGAGACAGTTAGAGAGAAGGTGTGAGAGAGACAGACAATAGTGTGTCAAACAGAGAGAAAGAGAGATAAAGAGTGTGGGCAATGAATACAACTGAAAAAGGCAAGAGAACAGAGTGACAGCAAGAAAAAGGAGAATGGAGAAGATCAATGAAACTGGGATATTCTGGCACTCTTGTTTTTTCTTTTGTTATGGAAAATTAATGAGTCTCTACGAGAAAGTAGAAGGTTGTGTAACAATCTTAATTAAAGCCTCACCACCATAGTCTTCTAGGTTCTACATGCATGACTCACTGAATGTTTTACACTAAACTCTATAGAGTTTGTAACATATAAGAATACAACTTAGATAGCAATGTACATAACGTAGACTGTTAAAACGTTGTCAGCAAAATTGTCATCTAAAACTGTGTGGGTGTTTTTGGTCCTTTTTAGTAGTAATTGGAGTGTAACTGCATACACACCGTTTTTGGTGCTTGTCGTTGACGCCTTAGCTGCTTGCTCAACCGGTTGACAAAAGTAATGCGTCTCTGGATTTGGAGGTTATAGAGGAAAAGAATCCGTTTCTTCTCTCTCTATCCAGGACCAAGAGCCCAAACAGATCAAGATCATATGGAAGATCCAAATAGTCAAGATAAGACAATGAAGTAAAATATAAGAAAGAAACATAATGCAGCTCAAACATACTTTAAAGCTAGAAAAACAGATTCTAGTTGTTTTCCTTTGGCAGTAAATGGAATGAGCGGGGTGAGACACAATGGTATAAGCAGTGATCTGTTCTGCATAATAGTGTTATTGATGCTGCAGCTGTTTCAAGCCTGATGGAGCCCCTAATCCTTCTCATAGACACATGGGTCCTCAGAACACGATGTGTCTAAAGCTATTAGTGTAAAACGCTCTCTGCTTATTATTACACATACACGTACATATTCCTCCCTACACAACAAAGTCCACAAGAGTTGGATTAACACAAACAGTCCGGCTGTACACAAATGAACACTGTAAGAGATAATACAAAAATAGGGATTTTGCTGTGCTCATGCTGCATGTTCTGTTAATTCTAATGAACGTCCACCAAGTGTTTAAGACCTGTGAATGGTACTCTTAGCCAAGTCCTGTTCTTTCCACCATTCTGCAAGTGAGGTATATCAAATGCAGTGCAATACTGGTACTTGTACTGGTCTTATTAATTATTTAGAAGTAAATAACAATAAGTACCCAAGAAACAAATTCAAGGTCTGCAGTCTAAAGAAAAATGTAAAAAGTAAAATCCTTTTTCATAAGCAAGAACATTTAGTATACCAGATATGCAAGTTTACATTCATAACTTACATACTAAATAACATCTGTTAAACTTGTGGAAAGGCATGCAGGAGCATCTGATTTTAAACATACAATGATAAAGCCATACAATTAGATTATTACTTTTATCCAGGTGTGGTAAGAGATCATTCTTGAATGTACTTTTTCTTCTGATTACTCTTGACAATGACCATAAGGAGGCCAAAATGGAAGTTAAGACTCAGACAATTCCTAAAGAGCTACTCAAAGCAACTTGTTATAGATTTGGAACATTTACAAACTCTATTCTTTAATATGATTTTGAATAAATGACAGAATATCAGCGTGTTTAGAGAAAATATACATTCAGTGCTTAGTTATGACTGCATTCCTGCTCATATTTCTATGTGAAGGTTGACAGACTATATTGGGGCATTGTATAAGAAGCACTAACTGAGTGTTTTGTGCCTGAAACAGTGCTAGATTAAATCTTATTCATCTCATATTGCAACTGTTTGTTATGTAACACTAAAACTGTTTAGCATTTTGCATTGAGAGCTTACATATGCAGCAAAATGAGTCACTTGTGCTGCTCTGTGCGGAGGATGGATATAAAGTTCCTAATAAATGACCAAAACACTTAACAATAAATACTCCTTCATCTGATTACTGCAAATATATGAAGTATATTAATCTTTAGATTATGATAAATAAATTCTGAATAAAATATATATTGAACTAAACTAACAGTGTTACCTTGGGGAAGTAGAAGGTGGTGATGACCCTGCGTAGGCGGTTTGTATAAACCTGCAGGCAGCACATAGGGCCCATCAGCAGCACTGGGAGGGTACTCCACAGGTACTCAGCCTGGCTCAGGGCACGAGGCTGTGGGAGACACTCTATAAGCACACACCAACACACACACACAAACACAAACACACACACATGCACCCACAGTCGCATTTGTAAGAAGTTTTGTGACCAGTTTTGTGGGGACAAGCCAAATGTCCCCTCAAGGATTTGACAGTTTTGACATTTGGTCCCACCAAGATATAAACATGCCCACTCATACACACACACACACACACACACACACACACACACACCTTACTATCCTTTAAGGACTTTCAAATGACATAATGCCTTGACCACAAAGTCAAAACTGTCAGATATCTCCCTTCTTTTACACACACACACACACACACACACACACACACACACACACACACACACACACACACACACACACACACATTATGTGATCCATTATGTCCTCATCTCAGAAAAGCTGGTAAACAATTTCAATGACCCACTCTTCTAAGACTGCAGAATGACTCACTTTTGAAATCTACAATTGCCAACACACGATTTTGGGCAAAAGTTTGCATTCCCCATTGTTTTTAATGGAAATAGCAAAATGCGCTTTCATTAAAACAATAAAAATCTACAAAAATAGAATTCAAAATGAAATATGAGTGTACCCTGAAACATGACAATTACTAACATAAGAGAAAATCAATATTTTTGAAAAGAAGCTATGTCTCTTTGTTACCCTCTCAAGTCTCCAGACTTGAGCTAAAAAAAGATGAATGCTTGGCAAAGTTATAACAGTTCCAGTAGGAAAAATTGGCAAAGATCTGTCAAGCAATCTGGCAGAGATAGACCAAATATGGCAGGAGGCATGTGTAGGGGTAAGTGGGCTACAGGGGGGCACAGATCCAAAAGCTGTTCAGAGGATAGTGAAGAGGTTGGAAGTAGTTATAAAGGTGGGCATTTAATTTATTAGATAAATATATGTATATATCACACTGAACCCTTTGAAGTGATTTCATTCTGTTTTTTCCCTAAATTCATATTAAAACATGTTGTGTTACTTGTGATACTGAAGGAACATCTGAGATACCTTTTATTTGTTTTAGTTCTAAGGTCATGTAAACCGGCAGTACAGTGGCATAGCAAGTAGCATTGCCTCCTTACAGCTCCAGGGTCCTCAGTTTTGAGGTGTATAAAATCAAGCACTTAGGCATGCAGACTGTTTTTACAAACATTTGTGAAAGAATGGGCCGCTCTCAGGAGCTCAGTGAATTCCAGCGTGGAACTGTCATAGGATGCCACCTGTGCAACAAATCCAGTCGTGAAATTTCCTCGCTCCTAAATATTCCACAGTCAACTGTCAGCTTTATCATAACAAAATGGAA
>CM040975.1:19535245-19589169 GCA_022985145.1 Pangasius djambal | reverse complement strand
CAACCTTGTGGGAACAGTTTGGAGCGGGCCCCTTCCTCTTCCAACATGACTGTGCACCAGTGCACAAAGCAAGGTCCATAAAGACATGGATAACAGAGTCTGGTGTGGATGAACTTGACTGGCCTGCACAGAGTCCTGACCTGAACCCGATAGAACACCTTTGGGATGAATTAGAGCGGAGACTGAGAGCCAGGCCTTCCAGGAGGTAAATGGTACAACACCATCACAGTATATCACTACAAAAAAATTATATCTTAGCAAGTAAAAATTTTGATTATAGACATATTCAACTAATAGCTCTCTTTTTTTAGATTTTGTTTTAAACAAATATAAGATTTCTAGATATTATTTACTCATTTCAAGCTTGCAATTACAGTAACTTGCTCTAGTGAAAAGACTTATAAAGACTTTAAAAACGGTCTTATACTTGTTATATAATAATCTCATAATGAGAAACATTAGATAATGTTTCCTTTATTCAAGAGGCTTATTCTTGCAAAGATATAATTTTTTTAAGTGGTACGGTTATGCACAGGCCTTTACCTATTTAAAAAAAAAGTAGTAATGTATACAGGCATATACAGCTCTGCTTACCGACATGTAAAGGACAGACCTGATTAGACAGAGGCCAGACCAAGCCCCAAGCTTGTGTTTAAACTGCCTGATCCAGAAACTTTGATCAGCTTAAAGTCACAGCCATGCTAAACATGTCAGGACAAACAGGGTTCCAAAGCCTGTGACTTGCAAATGTGGTATTCATTTTACCACATGCAGACATACCAGGCATACTAAGGGCACTCTTGGAGATCTCTCAAGGCTCTGAAATCCTTTGCATAATCACATCATATTCTATCAAATCACAGAATATTAAGTCAATGAGCAATACAGGAAGTGGTGGACAGTCTTACTGTAAGCCATAATTGTGAATGGACTCTAAATGGATAATGTTCCACCTCAAAGCCAACAGCTCATTAGCTAATAATCCAGATCAGTGGAAGTGCTGAAGCCTGAGAGCCGAGGACTCAGCTATAAATGTGCTGAGACCTTGCCTGCATGTTCTTAGCTCATTCCTGGATTGAAGTCATTGTCTGATTTGGATCATAAAACACTGGTAAGGACAGCCAGGGGTCAAATAAATTTTTGATGTCATAAATTTTAATTTACACAGTAGGATAAAATATGCCTCAGGACCATGTGACATACAAGGCAATGCATGAAATAATGTGCACAGAATTATATTAAGTACATCCATCATACAAGTATAAAGAAAGGGTAATATTCAAAACTAGAAAGACACTTACGCCAGTTGCTGGACTGCAAGTCTAGGTTAGAGGAGGTGTTGAAAGCACCAATAGTTTTACGCAGGAGCTTAGCTAACATTGAGTCTCCTGTAATGTCAATGTGTATGTCATGACTACCTGTAAAACAAGTGGAAATAATAGGCACAAATTTCTGAACATTTTAGAAAGTATACTGATTAAAGTAGTAACATTTCACATTTGTGTGTTATACTCACTTGTAAAGGAGTGCTCTGTAAAGGTATGCCTACGGATGATGTCAAAAATGTGGTAAAGGACTCTATCAGTGGCCAACAGAACACATACAAACAGAGCCAGAGATACAACCTGGACCAGGCTTGCTGTCTGTTGAGTTGAGATTGCATTTTTTTTTTTTTTACATAGAAACAGCAAAATAACTTCCATTTCCAAACGCTAAAACATTATATTAATATATTATATTAATATATTATATTTAATATATGTTATATTATATA
Organism: Pangasius djambal; assembly: GCA_022985145.1. Lineage (NCBI taxonomy): Eukaryota > Metazoa > Chordata > Actinopteri > Siluriformes > Pangasiidae > Pangasius > Pangasius djambal. The sequence continues at coordinate 19,587,395 of CM040975.1, read as the reverse complement.
TTTATTTTATTAATACAACATGTATTAATATAATAAATATATTATCCCTATATTATATTATACTATATCCCTAAAGATTGTACCACAGCTTGCAGCTCTTTGGAATGGATTGTTAAGCTCCAGGGCTCTATGAAACTGCTCTTTTCTGCTTTCTTCAAGGGCAGCAGATACCTCTTACCCTGAAAAAATAGTTTTAGTCAGCTTTAGTCAAGTTCAATGGATATAAAATGTCTACACACTCCCGTTAAATTGGCAGGTTTTTCTGATGTAAAAAATGATAACCAGGATAAATGCAGGATATAAATTTTACATTTATAAAGTCATATAATTTATAAAGTGGTTCAGAATGAACCAATCACATTCAATCTCATGTTCAAACAGCTGTCATCAATGAATTTATTCTGATTAACCCCAAATAAAGATCAGCTGTGACATCACCAAGAACAGGACCTTCCTCCAGAATTTATAAAAGGACAAGACAAAAACTTACAAGGGAAGCTGCCAAGAGACCTACAGCAACATTAAAGGAGCTGCATGAATATCTGACAAGTACTGATTACTCTCTGCATGTGACAACAAACTCTCATATTCTTCACATGCCTGGGCTATGGGGTGGGGTGGCAAGACAAAAGCCCTTTCTCACAAAAAACATCAAAACTCAACTAAATCACCCCAAACCATGTGGCAAAATGTGTTATGGTCTGATGAGACCAATTCCAAAAGTTATAATAATTCCATAATTCCAACGTTATGTTTGGTGCAAAAAAGCACATCACCAAAAGAACACCATACCCACGGTGAAACATGGTGGTGGCAGCATCGTGCTTTATAGCTGATTTGCTTCTGCCAGGACTGTGGCTTTTATCAAGGTGGAGGGAATCAGGAATAGCTACAAATACCAGCCGATTTTAGTGCTAAATCTTCATGTGTTTGCTAGTAAGATGAAGATGAAAAGGAATTTCACCTTTCAACACGACAATGACCCAAAGCATACATCCAAATCAACAAAGGAATGGCTTAACCAAAAGAAGATCAAAGATCAGGCTGTGCGCATGAGATGCCCTCACAATCTGATCGATCTAGAATGTTTTTGCAAGAAAGAGTGGGAAAATATTGCCAAGTCAAGATGTGCCATGCTGATAGACTCTGAGTGGTGTAATAAAACCAAATGGTGCCTCAACAAAGTGTTAGTCTAGGGGTGTGCACTCTTATGCAACTAGGTTATTGTAAGTTTTTCATTTTTCTTTTTTTCCCTAAAAAGGTTTCTGATTGCTTTACACTTTATTTGTATACTATAAATTTCACATTAAAGGTGGAAAAAGTTCTGACATGATTTATCTTAGTGTCATTCTTTTACTTCACAAAAACCTGCCTTTTCAACAGGGATGTGTAGACTTTTTATATCCACTGTTTTAGGGGGAAGAATGGATCTTACCCCTCTCTTTCTCCGCTCATCAATCTGTCTAAAGTAGGTTGTAATGTAGACATTGTCAAAGCGGATATCTCTGGTGTATTGTCTTGCATATCCAAAAGCCCTTAGTAGATAAAGGAAGGCTGTGAAAATCTAATATTAGTTGCTAATATACATTTTTTTCAAGGATGACAATTTGTTTGGCTTTATTTAAAGTATGCTTTATGGATGTCAGTAATTTAGGCACATACAGTATACATCTCTGAGATTATCTTTACACATTGTTCTTGTGAGAATTCTTTTTGGTTTGAACAAAAGTAAATGTTTTTTTATTTTATTTTATTGTTAAAGCTAAATATGTATGTGTAATAGGGGAGGGGGTGAAAATGTGTGCACTTACGAAGTGAAAACTGTTATGAACGTGAAGGAGAGGAGGATCTGCACGATCCCTGATATTTGCTCAACAGTGTTTTTTTTCTCCTTAAATGTCCTGGCCAGCTCTTTGCGAAATTCGTCCTGAAAAACTGTGACTCCAAACATGGGCTGATCCTCAATTTTCTGTAGATATCACCAGACAAGACTAACATGGCATCTAATACTCCCAAACATGCAAACATAAAATATATATTTTATTAAGCTTCAATGGTTGAGAAAAAATATATAATATATATAAGATATAATGGCTTTAAGACGTAAGGGTCAGGAGTCACTCACACTAGCACATGAACATGCTTCTGAGCATTTGTAAATAGCTCACTAATCTAAGGATTGTGGCATAGATGAATCTGTGCCAACCCACTGTACCTCAAGGACTACGTTGGTGGTAAACTGTTCCCCGAGTTTACTGATGGAGGAATTGAGCTTGTCAAAGGTCTGGCCAAAGTTTCCCTCTACTGGGATCTGTTCCTTACACCATGGGGTCATTACTGAGGTGAAAACACAGTTGAACCAGAAAATACCATGGTAAAAGGAACGTGCAAAACCTACTTGTTAATAGAAACTAACACCCTTGAGAAGAAATTATATCACTAAATCAAATCTATCTATCTAACTAAATGCAATAACCCATCTCATGAGACAGATGTACAATAACTACACAGTGTTTGTTGTAACTACTTACCTCTCATAATATTGCAGAGAAAATCAAACTTCATAGGCACACAAAGGAAATGGTTGATGACAGGGGATTTAATAGTGTCCATGCACTTCAGCCATGTATCACTGAACCACTCTGTGCAGCGATTAACGCCCTTCTTTACCACATCTGTACACAGCATTCTGTCCATTACAACATGACAAGGTGTATGTATTCACAACAACGAGGAGCATTCTTCATGGCCACCACAAAATGTGGCTAAACGATGCTACTAAATTCTCTTTGTAGCAAATGGAAATCCACACAAAAGTACCATTTGAGTTGTCCCGCAATGTGTGTGTGTCACTCACATTCACAACGCTTCATAGTCTTTGCAGTGTACTGCTCCTGTGTGCTGTTGCCTGTAGCTGTAAGATTCTGACCGAGGGAACCGTAGCCATACTGGCCCATCACTTCATCCCTGATGCCCTGGAACTGTCTACTCACATTCTGCGCCTCTCTTTGGAGTTGAACACTGTCAGCCTAATGTAGGGGAGAGAAGTACGGGCTTGTTCAGACAGTGCTGATAAAGAACTCTCTAGATGTTTATAATATATAAAAGCATTGTGGTTCACTGGACAAACATCAACATACATTTATATTCAATTCAATTCAGTTTATTTGTATAGCGCTTTTTACAATGTCATTGTCTCAAAGCAGGCATTTATATGAGTAGACTATCTTCACCATTAATGAAAAATGTCCAGCTTCATTCAGTTACATCCTTCAACTCTCATTAGTTTCATAATCCAGTGGTTAATTTTCATTTATATTATGCAGATGTCATATCTTTTATCTAATGGAGTTGCAGAAAATGAAGTACAGGCTAGTAGAAACATCATTTTACAGTTGAACTCACCACCATCTCCTGTAACACTTGAAAAAATGGTTCAGAAACCGTCCTCCACATAATCTTACTGTGCCCAATTTGCAGGTCTATATTGCAGCCCATAGAGAAGACCACATCCTGGACATTATGTTGGATATTGGAGATTGGACCTGAGAGGATACACTTTAGCAAGTGAGCATAGCCCTCTTAAAAATTATATATATATATATTTATATACAGTATATATATATAGCCAAGAAAATTGTCAGTTTAAGATTTCATGTCGTACATCATGATGTCTACATTTTGTAATATTCCACTCGAGGGTTAAATGTAGTGAGTTTGATTTGTTAGGGAAGAATAGGTATGTATAAATCCTATGGTCATTTAACTGAGTATAATCAAAATGCACAAGATATATGCTTCCTCTTGATCCTAGTGGGAAAGTTAATTCTGTGGCAATAGCACTATTATATTTCACTCCAAGAGCAACAACAAGTCCAACCTGCATAATGCAAAACAGGAAACATTTCAAACCAGTTTTTACCTTGATAGAGACACTGTATTATGAATAACATTACATAAGCCTGTCCACGAGAGCCAAGAATGCTGGGAAACATCAGAAAAACTGAGCAACGAAAATATGAAGACAGCATCCCACCTAGGACACACAGTGCTGTAAAAGCACACACGCATCATTAAAGAAGCATTCACAGCTTATTTCAGTCCACGTTTCACATCGGCAAACCAAGTGTATGAAAGTACTAGAAAGAGGAGAGACATACCTATAAAAACATATCCAGCTATGACTTTGTGAAAGGTGGTCAGTGAAATGTTGTACATGAGTCCCAGAAACAAAGCTATAATACAGATAATGACAAAGCAAACAAACAAACAAACAAACAAAAAATGTTTGTCTAGGTTTTAAAATCCATTTCCAAAAATCTTTACATTTCTGAGGCAAAACACAAGAGTACGCTCTCACCTGTCCCACTGATGGCCCCAAATGCAGCTCCTATTAAAAGTCTGGCCAAAGGGAAATCAGATGTCGGTCCAAACAAGAATCTGTGAGCCACGTCAGGCAGGATAAGCTTACTGACCTTCTCTAATGCTTTATATGTAAATAAAAAAATACATTGTCAAATAATTAATTTAAAGATTATTACTAAATTCAAAAATAACATTGTTTCAGATAATATCATACTTGAATGGGGTGCTTTTTCTCTATATTTCCATCTAGATTCCTCCATTTCTCCTCCTTGTCCGCTGGAAAAGTGAGCACATTCCAAATGTTGTCAGTTGAAAAGTGATGTAATAGTGTTCTAGATAGATGTTTTTGTTTTAACTTGAAAATAACCAACCAATACTTACACATAAATTTACATCCCAGAAAACTGTCGGTTCTTGATTTGTGAGAAAACTTTCACAGAAACAGGACATTGACACTGAGTGTGCAATACCGGCTATGAATAAGAGGAATATGCATAAAGCATAGGGCAATGCGTCCTGAAAAGGCAAGATCAGTGGGACTTTTGATGAGAAGGTAGAAAAGACCAAGATGGTACAAAAGACATAAAGCTAGCTAATTTAAAGTGTTTCCACTTTAACATCTAAACATTCCACTTTGCTTTGCTTTGACAGGATGAAACTCAACAGCCAGGTGTTAAGGAGCTTTTGCAGTTCAGCATGGAGTCGTGCCTGGCGCAGTCTTGCAGCCTTTTTGCTTGGTCTGTTGCTCGTCTTCATTTACGGTGCGACAGCACTGTACATACAGAAACATGCACTCTGGTACTGCATTATCACCACGGTAACCATGGCCGCCTTTACAGCGTTTGGAATGGGTCTCTCTGTTAGTGTGCGTGCCAACATCACACTCATGCTTCCCATGCTGTGCTCCAGTAAGAATCCTTACCGTCATTTAGAACTACATCTAAACCTCACGTCTTATATAATAGCACTAAACTCTATGTGATTGAGTGTGTTGTGCATATTATATATGCTATACAACAATTAGGCTCAATGACAAATTCCCTTCTCTGGATTACCTTCATAAAACTATTCATTAGACCCACTGAATATTTCTGGAACTCTCTCTTCATGTGTTTATTCTACCTCTCAAGGGGAGGGTAAAAAAATCCTGCTCTTCCTCATCATCACCCTTGTGGTTCAAGGCCCCTTGAACAATACTCTGGAGAACTTTGACCGAGCAGCAGCCAGCGTATTGTGCGGAGCAGAGTTAGCCATGAACCAAACCCAGCAACTCATGCAGCGAGCTGCCACTCCTCTGCTGCGTAAGTCATGCACACTAGCCTTCACTGTATGTTTCTAAATTCAAAGAGCAAGTGAATGTGGTGCTGTTTGTTTTCTTATTTGAGACACATCTGCCTTTATTTATGTTCTCTGAAACGAAAATGTATTACATATTTCATAAATGACTGACACTGATGCCTTTGTGTTTCTGATTTGGGATCATAGCTGTGCTGGAGAAGGTAAGGGAGGTCAGCAGGAACGCCTACTCACTGGCAGGCAGAGTGCAGAACTTAATCAGAGCCCTTACAGAGTCTGTACGCCATGTCTGTGAGTGAATTTCAGTGACAGATGGACAAAGCAGAGAATCTTGACTATGGAATGATTCATAGTATCTCATGGTAACCACTTCATCCTCTCTTATTCTGACCTTTTTCAGCTCGTTCTCTGAGAAACGTGCTGCACTTCTTGGCGAGTATCGGCGATATCTGTAATGCGGAGATGGGAACACCGCATAAGAAATGTAACTCAGTGTTTGATGAGGGCCGTGCTGACTGTATGGAGCTGCTCTCAGTGTTCTCTTTCCTGTGCCACATCGTGGATGGCTTCAGGCCTCTCTGTGGCCTCACGCGCGGTCAGCCTCTCCACAGATATATTATTGTGACCTTTGCAGTCCTGTAATTAACATCTTTACAGGAAGCTTCTGATCATTGCCTTCTTACTCATTACTGTGGTGAAGTTTGTTTTTCCCTTGTTTTTTCATCCAACTTGCTTTTGTAATAGGCTATATATGAGTACTGTGTGTTTATATACACAATGTACCATGTTGTATTATATAGTACAGGGCTTTAGATTAATGTTTTACAGTCTTCTTACGTGTCTTCACTGTGTCCCTACGACATTAACATGTAAAAAATACTTTCTGCGTCAGTGGCTGTGGTACATTTGTGCAGCCGTCAGTGCTATGTGTCAACCACCATAAGTGCTTTAACATTTTTGTACCATCTAGAGATCAGTGTTTTAGCATAAGAGCTGCTCTGGATGTTTAGCCTGTACTATGGTTTTCTCATTTCCTGTCTCATTCTTGTCCTGGCTGGCCATGACTCATTCACTTCCCTCTTTTGCCAGCACGTTCTCATTTTGAATAAATTATTGTTTTATATCCGCCTGTGTGCCAAGACAACCTTAGTGACAGTCCTGTCTCTAAATCCAAACATGACCTCAGTGCACACACATATAGCGTCAGACAAACAGAGCTCTACAGCTTGAATGCTGCTGCATAGGGAATGTCAGGGGTTGAAAAGCTAAAAATAAAATTATGATAATAACATCCAGAAGTTCTCAGTATTAACTCAGAAAGTGCAAGTGTCATCTTAAAGTTAAAAACTCACAGTTTGAGTGATATGTAGTGTACTATGTGCTTTTACCTTGTCTTTTTTTTTTATCACTGACTTCATAATATTTGCAATATTTAATGTAATATGATGTAATATTTCTCCTCACCTTGTTCCCAACAGTTGGCGAGTTCTTCTGTCTCATACCCTCATATATTGCCAACCATCTAAAGACAAATTTGGCTTTCCGTAAGTTCTGCAACTCCTTCTTCCTGTTCTCCCCTACATTATTGCACCCTACTCTTTCAGGATATAGTAACATAGTCCATTAAGACCATCGACTGTATATAAGATCTAGATACTATGTTTTATATATATGGTTTATGGTTAAACCTGGGTCTTCTATTAATTTGTTTGTTTTCACTCTAGCAATTATTGCAGCATTCAATCAAATGAAGAAAGAGTTTGAGTTCAACATGTCGGCCTCTGTGCACTTTGAGATGAATCTAAACAGCAGTCAGTCTGTGCATCATATGGCTCAGAAGATCATGGAGGAGGTGTCTCAGGACCGAGAGCGCGTCCTGGACTTCATGGGTCTACTGACCTATGTGGGCCTGTTTCTGCTGCTGTTCATGTACCTGCAGTGAGTCCACCATTAGTAGTCAACAAACTCCTCAGTCTGTTAATTACTGTCCTTTATTTTATTTTGGAGACACAATCATCCAGAAAATTTCTCTACTGATCTGGTAAAATAGAATTAGAAAAGTCTTAGAATTAGAAAATTGTTGCAGCTCAGGAGTTTACTAAAGTGGTACACTCACTCAAACAGACGAAATGAAATATGGCTTTGTATGAGGGAAGTTTAGCATGCATACTGTATGCATACATACAGTTTGAGATACATTTTTATTATTAGCTATTATAGAAAAGGTTATGCAGAAACCATGAAGTACGTGTGTTTATTACCTACTGTATGTAAATTTTCCATGAAGTAAATGGAAGTACTGATATAATGCAGTGTAATCTGTTGACTGTGTAGCGTGATACTTTTGCACTTGTGAACAGGGCAGTCCTGTACAAAAATCACTACCTTCATGTAGATGATTTTGACAACTTCTACATAACAGAGCAATTTGTAGAGATGGATCGCAAGTTCTCAAGACAAGGAAAACCAGCAGTCCTGCCCCTGAGTGAGAAAGAGGCTCTGACCTACATCACGCCCTGTGAGAATGTGTGTGTGTGTGTGTGTGTGTGTGTTTAGATGATTTAAAAAAGATAAAGACAAAGAATGTCTGACTCAATAATTGTTAAAGAGGAGCCAGAAGTGTGGACCTATAAGTTTATATAATTTATATAATCACTTCTGTTTAATATGTCACACCCCATAAGACTGCTTGAGGTTGACGGCTCGAGAAAGGAGGACAGTCATATCCGGCCTGGTGTCCATGCTTAAGCACATGGTAATGGGCTGTGTGGTGATTGGCATCGAACTCATGGTGTTCTGGGTGTTTGACATTCTGCATTACCATGCTCAAGAAGAGATAGTGGCTAGAGGTAAGAGGCTTTGGGTTGTTCAATTTGTATATACTCTGATACATTCTATGCTGGCCTTGTTAAATGCCTACGTAATTTGACATTGATATTGATGATTATTTAAGCTAAAAATTGACAAATTTGAGAAAAATTAATTCAAATATGTGATGACTTATGGATCATCACTTCTAAAATATGCCTGCCTTCTTTGTAGATAGGGCCTAATTCACCTAAAGTTTAGATCTGATATATCTTACTATACTGTAATGTTAGTATAGCTTATTTCCATTAGACAATGGCTTGCTCACAACGCCTTTTCATTATAGCTATTATGATGAAAGCTCCAATGATTCATTTTAAAAAGCAGTTAAAAATATACGAAAGAGTGTTTAGAAAACTTGTCTGTTTATCTTTAAAAAGAAAGCCATGTGGCATATGTAGTTTCAGCAAAATATATAGGCTTGTCCATGTTCTAATTCTTCAGATTGTTATTTGATGGTTATAGCAGGCAGGAGAATACTCTAAAAGTTACAAACTGCTCCCTTAAAATGCCGTAACATATACAAATAATTACCAGTAGAATGATTTGACCAACTTGTCAATGTTGACACTTTTCGAAATCTCAATTTCCTCCTTTTCTATATAACATAGTCTTCTGATATTGTTTCATATATTTCTCCAGCTCCTTTGGTTGTGGACATACAAGTGAATGGCTCAGGCTATGCTTCTGACATCTTTAAGGATATTCTGGCCTCCTTTGACATTCTGCAGAAAGGGAACATTACAATCCTGAGCAAGAAATGCCTGATGAAACCTCTGGAGCCAGAATACATGATATACCTACTCATTGGTACATACAGTAGGAGTGCTTTATGTGTGAATGCACCAACAGATATCTAAGGACATCTAGTGGTTAGGACTGGCACTATGCATGCTATCAATATTTATGCCAGATTGGTGCCAAGTTGTATCAGGTTTGGCAGTAGTATAAAAATAAAAGAGAGAAGTGATCAAGAGGAACTTATCAAAATGATGAACCTCTAGAACAATAGAAACATGCCTGCCATGGCTGCTGAACAGGAAGTAAACCTGCAGTGACATTTTAAAGTAATACTTTTTATGAAAATGTATTATTATGAAATACAGTTGTTGATGTATCATAAATTCAATTCTATAAATGGTTTTATTAAACCTATTCATTTGTGTTACTTTATGATAACATACAAATTATTTATTAAATTAAAAATGATGGTTACTAGCAACAATATAGGCAACATTCATCTAATTGTGACCTACATGATTTTATTGCTAAATCTATCGTATGGGGTGATAACATACAGTTTCGATTTTATGGTAGAGCTCACAATCTCTACAGTCTGCAATATAGTTTTTCAATGCATCTGGCTATCTGGCTTCTTCATTTTAGGCTTTTGTTTACATTTTCCAGCCTAGAAATGATCTCTAGTGTAGCTTGAAGAGAACTGCTTGGCTTAGCCCCTGTCCTCACAATTTGCTGTCTACATGGTAACCTGCATTTGGGGTAAGACACACTTTATGTTCATTCACAGGCTTTCTTTATGGTCTTGCCTTTTTCCTGGTGCTTGCTGGAAGTTATGCGAAACGAGTGCAGAGGTCTGTGTGCGCACGTTACCACCCTCAGCGGGAAAAAGTAAGACAAACACCATCTACACAACAACCATGGTTAAGGTAGTCACACAATTTTCTTTCTTGGTAATCCCTTTCCCAGTATTCAAAAAAATGTTTCTGTCCTCAATGGGAAATCGTTTGGGTGATCAGACATTATAATGGATTTTTTTGGGGGTGCAAGCTTATCTCCTTAGCAAAAAGCTGGGATATCTCTAGCCAAACCAGTGGTGGTGAATGATATTACCTTCACAGTTAAAAAAAATAAGAATAATTAAACCTTCTGCATTCATGATACACTGTATGGCCAAAAGTATGTGGACACCTGGCTATCACACCCATATGTGCTTGTTGAACATCCCATACCAAAGCTGCTCCCCTTTTGCTGCTGTAACAGCTTCCACTTTTCTGGGAAGGTATATTGTCATATTGGAACATGTTTGGGCTAGACCACTTTGCTCCAGTGAAGGGAAATCTTAAAGCTACAGCATACAAAGACATTCAAGACAATGGTGTACTTTCAACTTTGTGGCAGTTTGGGGAAGGCCCACATATGCGTGTGATGGTCAGGTGTCCACATAGTTTATGGCCATATAGTGTATCACTTTAAACCATTCTCTAGCAGCTGTATGCAACATGGCTGCATAATAAACATAATTAGCATAATTCTGACTTGAACCTTGGTTTGCAAGATCTTTTTTGTTTTAGAGAGAATCACATTCACTTTTATTTGGTTTAACTTCTGTTAGAGATTTGTTTATTTTACATTTAGAAACGTATTTTCCCACCATAGGCTAATGGAACAGTATTGTTTAGTGTGGACTATAAGTGTTGTGGACTATAAATATTGGTGTGCAATAATGTTGACATTTTTTGCATCCAGCTGCATGCATTATTGATGGAGGAAAACAAATGGTATTTCAACTATTTTAAGATTGCTACACATAGAGGAGGTTCCTTTCTGTACACCTCTTTCTAGATATACTGTAGTTCAGTGAGCAACTAATCAGTACCATACAAGGGTATTTAAATCTACTGTATATTAGGTGAAACATAAAATTTACTTGTTTATTTTTTGTTGGCCAACAAAGAATCTACTCACCTTTGCTAGTTGCTTTTGTCTCTGGAATCTGTTGCTGTTGTCTCACAAAACGAGTTCCAAAAAGTTATGCCACTAACCCAGGCCATGATAATCATAATGAGAATAAATCAATAAAAGACAAAACATTAGGTGTGCAAACTAAACCATTTGGTACAATGGATATAGAAACTTTACACCCCGTATTGAAATAGGAGGTTTTTGTGATGTAAATCAAGATAAATCATGTCAGACATTTTTGCCTTTAAAAACAAAATTGTAGTGTAACTTTAAGAGAGAACTTTGGAGGGTTATCCTGAGCTCGGCAAATGTCTCTGTTTTCTCCACTTGTTGATGATTGTCTTCAGAGTGCTCCATGGTACATCCAGTGCCTTGATGTTCTTTATACCCCTCTCCTGATTGGTACCTTTAGACAATAAGATTCCACTGAGGTTCTGGCATCTACTTGTAAACCATGGCTATACCAGTATGATGTTTTCAAGGAAATCCTACAAGAAATGATTTTGATTGAGGGTAAATCAGAATAAATAACTCTGGACACAATTTGTAATGAATGGTTAACTCTGAACACAGTTACAGCACCCATTATAAAAGGGTGTACATGCTTATGCAATCAGTTTCTTTTTGCTTCAATACTTTTCCCTAATAATTGTCTATTTGTTTTTCTCTTGAATTTTGTTGGTTTCAAGCTCACATTAAAGATAAGTGTGTATCCTTTTTCACATTTTGTAGGTGAGGATTCTGCGACTCCGCAGTCGTATTCTCTCTCAGCGTGGCTCGCTAGGGAAAGCTTTGCTGCAGGTGGTGGCCAGGGAAAAGGAGAACCAGGGAAATGGTGGTGTACTGCAAACTTTGGCACTGCGGTGAGTCACACCCTAGACTGTTCTAGGTGGAATTAGCTAATGATTAGCCAGACACAAGTAAATACTGTTCTGGTGGAAAACATGCGGTAGGAACAGCTTAATGTTGGATGGTTAAGGGAATGATGCATGCAAATAATATGACTCAGTAACAATAGCAGCCAGAATTAAATAGTACCGGTTAGTCCTCTCATTTAAAATGATTTTAACGACTTTATTATAATTAATCATTAATTATGAAGTTATGATAACTCTACAATTGTCTGTGGATGAGGAGCTTAGGAAATGGTCTTTAATGTGTGCTGTGTATACAATGGAGCCACCACAGTCAGATTTGTGTGTCGGTATATGTATTGCAGTCTGCCAGGTGGAGTCACCATAGCCAGATTCCTGGGATTGTGTGATAAGTCATGCCTGGCCTGTGGGAAAGTTGTGAAGGTCAAAAACAGCTCTGATGTCTACACCTGCTCTACTCAAAACTGCACAGGTCATATTAGTATTCATGTTAAAGGAAATATTGCCTTTAATATCATAGCCCAGGTATCCCCAACCTCAGTCATATGGAGTTTAACACATTTTGCTTTAGTATTCAGAGGATTCACAAGGCCTTGATTCGCTTGATGTTTTAGTTTAGGCTTGGAAATAAGGAACATGAATGGTGTTATCTTCAGGAGATGGTAGATAGATACAGTAAGCTTGAGTATACTGTATGTAGTATATAAACTATGTATATAAGCTCTCAAAACACTGTGTGTATATACACATTTGTTTTCAGGGTGTTTCTGCATGCACTGCTTCAGGGTAATGGGGAACATCTGTGCTGTCTGTATGGGGCCCCTGACATTCCAGGAAGACTCTGAGTATGAGCTGTGAGTCAACTGTTATTGAACTTAGTACAAGCCAACACTTAGCTAAAGCTGAAGTTTATAGTTGGTGCACAACACCAGAAGGAAAACAAATCAGAAACAACATTTCAACATTACATTTCAAAGGTCCTTGACCATATTTTAATTGATTCAGTTCTGGACAAACTAACACTGACACTGTTTTGGTAAAATATAATCCTCCTATGATTTTATATTATTGTTTCACAAAATATTCACAAAATCAATGGGCATATAAAAACAAGTGAATAGTTCTCATGCACACACAGCTCTCAAGCTCATGTACAGTGTTGGCTTTGTATGATTCTGTATTATTATATGTTATACTACAATAATACTGCTTTATTCCTCAGTATTATAACTCTTAAGATTATTGTTTGAAATATATAGATAATTGTGCTATTTGAGTTCATTCAAGGTGACATGGTGGCACGGCTCCAGGGTCTGTGGTTCAATCCTAAGCCTGAGTTTCTGTCTGTGTGGAGTTTCTGTGAATGTTCTCCCCGTGTCCATGTGGGTTTCCCCCAGTTCTCTGGTTTCATCCTACCTTCCAAAAACATTGGATTGGTTATGCTAAATTGCCCCTAAGAATAAATGATTGTGTGTATGTATGAGTACAGTGTGCCATGCGATGGACCGGCATTGCATTTAAGGTATGTCCCTGCCTTGTGCCCAATGCCCAGGATGGGCTCTAGCTCCATGACCCTGATCAGCATAAAGTCCTTACCAATGATGAACGAATATATGAGTTAATTTGGTCAAGAGAAGGCAACAACTAAAACTGTGTTAGGAGTAGACACGTGTTTCCATTTAAATGAAATACATGGTATCACAGAGACTCCAGTGATGAGGAGCAAGTGAATCTGTGGGAGGCGGCTATGACATCACCACACATCAATCAGAATGCTGACAGGATGAGGATGAGGAGGAGGTACATGTCTGTGGCAACTGGGAACCCTGTAAATACTGAGGACCAGAGTGATTCACACACCAGCAACTCTGAGCTCAGGTAGTGAAGTCACTTTATCACTCTACACAGAACGTACATCATATCATATCATGGGACCTTTATATTTTCGTGTGTGTGTGTGTGTGTGTGTGTGTGTGTGTGTGCATTTCTTTGACAGAGCCAATGAAGACCAGTGCCATAACTTATGCCTACCAAAGTTTGAAAACATAGTTTGAGAACTGTGCAAGATGGAGGCCACTCTAATCACCTTCCAGTACAAATCCAGCATCATCTATAAGAACAGCATTTTTGCCTTAACTCAATAAATGTATAAAAGTATGTTCCTCACTGTAGGGTTTGTGTTTTCTTCACAAAACTTGAAAATGCCATTGTTTTTCAAATGTTCTTTGAGAATGTGGTCGGGCTGGTTTGGTGTTGAGTTATTGCTCTACTTTTTCATGGCCTGCGGCTTTGCGGAATTTGTGGTATGGGCTCTTGTGCACTAAAAAATACCTCAGGATTTCCAAATTCATCTTAGGATCTTCGGCTTGTGCTATGACATAGCAGAAAAACATGACGAACAATTCCTGCCAACACACAAAACTTACCATTTCCCATGTTACCACGCCTCCTTAGCTTGAACTGTTTCACTGTTGCCTTGTTGTTGTTGTTGTTGTTGCTGCTGTTTTCTCCAAGATTTTTGGAAAGCCAAAATTGTAAATTGTGAACTTAAGGCTACTATTATGAACAGCACTCTTAAGTCAGTGTAGATAAAATAATAGTATAAATCAATGAATTTGGGTACCTACACCATATCATTCTGCCGCGCTTAGATTTGAATCAAAGGAATCAGAGCTCGGACACGCAGCGCTGAACATTATTCTAATATGATCATTCAAAAGAATCGACTCAGTGAAGTGACTCGCGAAGCCCGTCACTAAAGTCAGAAGGACTGACGTGGAAAGGGAGGAAGATAAGGGAACTCTCCACACGCAGGGCGGTGCGAAAACACCGTCACTCATCTACTGATCCGTACTCACGTAGTTCCTCTCGACATCAGGAGACTAAACGGACGGAATGGCACCAAAGGTAAATGAATGTACTTTTTTTTTTTCTTTTTTTCCTGCGCTAACCTATTTGTAGTTGCATTCCTTTAAATGATTTATAAACCAGCTTCCCCAGTCAGTGTGCTCAGGACTTTGAAACTGACTCTGATCAGACTTTGATCAGACTCTGATCATACGTGTGTACAGTCTGAAACAGTTTGTAATCCAGGCTTACTTTTAGAATTATGTTCACCTGTAATGCAATCTATGACAAACTGCATAAATAGCCTACGTCCTTGCTTTAGACTTGGTTGTCTAAAGCAATCACTTCATAATAATCCTCAAGGTACCTATAGGCTTTTTTTTTTGGTTCATAACTAGTTTAAAAGAATTCTTTCTATAATATCATATTGTCCTCAGAAAGCTTGCTTTACATGCAATAGGGAATCACATGGAATATTGCTTGAACAAAATCTGTGATCAAAATCACCTTAGGGTAGATTTCTACTACTATGGCCATACCAGAGTTAAAATTGGTTGCTGGCCAACGCCCATAAACCAAATAGTACTGCTTTGTTGGAAATGCTCTAGCCCAACCTGTAACTGCTTCCTGAGTTTCATTGTTTAGGCTCAGTTACCTGGTTAGGTAAAGAGGATCATCCCCCTGAAGATTCTACATGCTGTGAGTAACACGGCATGAAGGAATGAATCCTGTTTTACATCAGTACGTAAGAACAAAGCTTTGACTTTTAGGAAAAGGCCAGGATCACTTCAAAACCAAGTACGAACATTACTTTCAGCATTACTGCTGGAGCATTTCTGTCTTTTGACCAGTAGTAATTTTATCAAATACTCAGTAGTTGCGGTTCAGGACTGTTTTGAAGCTCACATTAAAAGATTATAGCAGAGAGCTTATCCACTACAAAAGAATTTGGGGTATGACTCGAGAACAGCTGTTAGTCTTTTAGGCATTCTTCTGAGTAAGCTACAAAAGTTACTGTGGCTAAGATTTAAAGTAGCATCACAGCGCTTTAAGATATGCAAACTCACAGGATCAGACAGACCCTAAACCGGTGACTGATCTAGAGAGGTTTTCAGTCTAGTTTAAATGCAGACTGTAGAATCAACAGTGTGTGTGTGTGGAGTATGGAATCCCAATAGTGCTAAATTCCTTATATCTTCTATTCCATCTATCCTAATACTGAAAATACAATATGTATACACAGTATATGATGCTATTTTTTTAATGTTATGTCGTAATAAGCAATTTGAAATCTTCCTATAGTTATTTACTATACACATTTTTGGAAAGGAAATCAGGATCTATATCACAATTAACACTATGATTGTTTTTTTTTTTTTTTGCTTGTTTGTTTGTTTTTTTATTTGTTACTCCTACAAAGTCTAATAATACTGTGATGCTTATCCACGACATAAATGATATCTTAGCAAGTGAAGATATCTTGAATAAAGGAAAAGTTATCTAATATCTTTCATTATGAGATTATTATATAACAAATAGTGGAGCATTAAGCTTATTCCTAGACATATTCACTCAATTCAAGCTTGAAATTCACTTATTCTATTGGCAGATAATTTTGCTTAATTCTAGAAATAAATGCTTCAAATAAACAAAATGATCTGCCACTAGAATAAGCTTATTCAAGCTTGATTTTATATTTGTCTAAGAGAAGAGAAATGAAAGAAATGTTTATTGAATTTGCCTATATTCAAGATATTTTTATTTGCTAAGATATCATTTTTGGCAGTGTATTATTGCTGTTCTAGATTTACCCTAAATCCATGCTAACTCTTAAGTCTTGCTCCACATGTTATAAATAAACATGGAAACTGTAGTAGCACTGACTATAGTGTGAAATTTTAAAAGACTCCTCCCTTTCTTTAGTACACAGATCTAGAACTGGCCATCAACACCATAGTAACCCAGTTCCACGCAGCCTCTCCTAATGATGGTCCCACTCTGACAGTAGAGGAGTTCCAGGGCATGCTTTCCAAAGAACTGCCTACAGTGGTAGGTAGCATTTACCGCACTAAGCTCTAATTCTCCTAAAGGAAGATTTGATTACAAACTATACTACATTCAGAATTCCTCCCACTTCTGCCGAAAGATTTCGATTCATGTAAGACACTCAAAATGGACTTGCTGTAGTATCAGCTGTATTCAGCAAGCATGTGAGCTAACAAACCATTTCATGAATATGACCAGAGTAAAGCTTTATTTGCTTCTTTAACAGACTCCCAAGGACCAGGAAGGTCTTAACCAGATGCTGAAGGAGATGGATGTGGCAGAGGGGCAGGGAGTCACGTTTGAGAACTTTTGGAAGCTAGTGAATTCCCTTGCCACCACTCAGTGCGGGCTGCTTCAGAAAGACAAAAGTGTTAAATGCGCTTGCCTGTTACTCTGAAACCCAGGGAAATGAATAACCTAAGCATAGAGCTCCCATCAGCCCCTCCCAGTTCATGTAGGTGCAATGCTGTCCCAGCAGGCTCCTGTTCACACTTCCGCCGCCTTATCATTAACATGTTATCAGATTAAAGAAAAAAATCTCAGCCACACCTGTAACCTGAATGGCTAACACTGCCAACATTGTAAGTGTCACATACACACGACTTTGAGAACAATATGTGAAGAAGCAGCTGTTTTATTTACTAATATGCTTTGGTGCTGCAGGTCTGTTGGTTAAACTTTTCTGATTTAACCTTCTCATCATGATATTTTTGTACAATGATGATATCTGCAATAATTATTGTGTTGTATGACGCTTTGTTGTTTTTTGACAAGTGTCTCTTTTATACATACTAATACACTTTTGTACCATGGTAAAATATAAATAGGTATGTAAAGTAATAAAAAAGAATGTTGGCATCCAGTAAAATGACAAAATTTACTTGCATGAAGTTCTGGGTTAACCTCGTTAAGATCATTAAGATCTCTTTCCTTGTTGCATCCTACCTACCTACTAGGGTGTCTTACTCTGCCAGTATGTACCAGTACTCTGTTTAGAAAATACCATGATCATGATACCACAGTAGTTATGCTGACTATGCTTTTTGCTCTCAGAATATCTTCAGAGGCTCGACTGTGCCACAGCAGCAGTAAGCATGCGCTTACAGCAGGGGTCAGTGTAGCCCTTATGTAGCCTCCAACAACAATCCTCCAGTGCAAAATCTTTCCTACTTTACACATAATAAAAATGTATTTTATAACCTCATAAACATTTACCCAGAATAACAACAGAAGCCTCTTCTTGGCTTCAGCAAGTTAGTGCATCCGGGAAGAGTACAAGTTGTTTAATTTATGCACAAAAATTAGTCTCTTCCTTCTTGATTCTTTGTGGCTTGACACAATTAATACAATCTGCATACATAATACATAATTGATAAAAATGTTATCACTAACACACTCTCATTTTGCTTAAGGCAGTCAGTCATCTTCAGAGAGCTGCCTCACCTAGAGTTGGGTCAGTCCATCTCAAGTGGGCCAATAATTTTAAAGTTGGTTGCTTGACTGATTTTTATTTATTTTTTTATTTTTTGAGTGATTGGCTCTATGTATTGGCATTGCAAAACCACCAGTTTTTATTATTATTATTATTATTATTATTATCATTTCACTTGGTTTAACCATGTGTTTACGGAAACCTCATTATCTTGGCTCAGGATGGTCTTAGCTCCTTGGAACAAAAAATAATCTCCAGAGCACATTACAAGGTACATGTACATATATAAACATTTTTCACATTCTTGTTCCTTAGAACGTAAGTCCAAATGTAATGCTCAAGGTTGCTCACAGTTCCACTATTAGGGTCAATTTATAATGGGAAGGGTTTGAGTCTCAGTCTTAATTTTTAGGGGGTGCCTAGGTAAGTATAGTGTGCATGCAGAGCATTTTAGTTTTGAGATTTCTCTCTTTTTTATGCCGTTTTTTTATGCCCTCACTTTTGGGTTGAATATCTCTGGTGGGGGACTACATACGAACCTGAAATTTTCACAGACATAAGTCCTCTGTAGTAGAATTATGAATGTAGTAGTATTCTGCTGTAAAGATTTTGAGTTTGAGATTCCACTGGTTACAGAGCTAGGGCTAGAAGAAATCTGGGGAAAAGCCTACTTTATTCATGCATTTTGAGCAATGAACATATGTAATATAAGCATAAGAAATAATTAAAATGAATAGTATTTTACAGTAATCATGTTTATGATAGACATATAATAGCTTATGCTTGTCAATGGGGTCTAAAATGTTACTACATTTGATATTGGCGGCAGTGAAGCACAGGATTATGCATGTACCTTGTAATGTGTTCTAGAGATCAGTTTTTGTTCCAAGGAGCGAAGACCATCCTGAGCTGAGATATTGAGGTTTCCGTGAACAGCTGTATAACCAAAATTTGTTGTGTGCCATGACACAAAGATGGCCATCGCGCTTAAACCAAATGAAATTTTAAAAAATTAGGAAAATTAAAAATGGTCAAGCAATCTGTATTGGACCACTTGAGATGGAACGGCCCAGTTACATCAGTTGTCCTTCATATTCCCATAAGCCTTGTGTTATCATTTCCTGCTGTTCATTCTTACAATGGCCCTTTTGTCTTTGGCAATTCAGTGCATATTCCCATCCACAACACTGACTTCTCTCTTTAACATACAGTATGTCATCAGGGACATCAGTGTAGGAGCCTCCTTCTCTGAACGTCAGAAAACATGATAGACTAATACAAAACAGCTGAGCAATGAAGTGTTAATTTCAAACAAGGGTATCACTTGACTGTATGTCTTCATCATAATGAGCCAAATTAAATATCATCATCTACAAAAAGACAAGAATGCAAAAGGGCTTTCAAATATCCTGAAATATTAAATTTTCAAAGTCTCCTTCTTCTTTGTCTGTCACCTTATGCCCTTAAAAATCCCTCAAAGAAAGACCCTTTAACAGCATTATGAGAGCAATCCAATACAGTATAACTGTGTTTCTTACAGTTACTAGCCAGCATTATGGGTCACTTTGCTTTTCACCTTACTGGCCTGACACAATTAATACACTCTGCTTACATAACACATTTTGATAAAAATCTTTTCAGTAACAAGAATAAAAAAGAATAGAAAAATCCTATTACTAAAATAAAAAAACATTATTGCACACATTTAAATAATGGTTCCAATATTTGATTACATTTTGTTCATAAAATAAACCTGTCAATGAAATTTATTTCAGACCAAAGATGTTCACAGTTTATAGTGACACCCCGTGCATTACTGCTTCTCAAATTGGGGTCCAGGGAACCCCAGGAATTCATGAAGCATATCCAAAGGGGTCTAGAGGACTAGTGGTGAGGCCTCAGTGCTCTCACTGCCATGGCTCAGGTTCAATTCCAGACCAGGGAACTGACCCCAGCCACTGGGGTTACACAAGAGAGTGCACTCCCAGTGCCGGTCCCAAGCCTGGAGAAAAACTTGGGAGGGCTGTGTCAGGAAGGGCATCCGGCATAAAAACTGTGCCAAATCAAATATACAGACCAATGATCTGCTGTGGCAACCCCCCAATGGGAACAGCCGAAAGAACAACAATGACAACAACATTATATTTATAATTAAGTTTGAGCCTGTTTGACTTAAATTAAGCCTGTTTGACTGCTCCCTTGAATTGAATGGGTTTAATCCAAACCTCAATAAATAATAAAAAAAAGGACGCCTATAAATAATGTCTAATGTGGTGGCTCAATGGTTAACGGTGACAGACAATAGTGGCTCAGTGGTTAAAAGCTCTGGGGTACTGATCAGAAGGTTGGGGATGCAAGGTCCTTAACCCTTTCTACTCCAGGGGTGTTGTATCATGGCTGACTCTGTGCTCTGACCCCAGCTTCCCAACAAGTTGGGTAATGCAAGAAAATAATTTCACTGCAGTGTACACTCAGTCAGTCATTTCTCGAAGTTGATGTGTTGGAAGCAGGAAAAATGTTCAAGCGTAAAGATCTGAGTGACTTTGACAAGAGCCAAATTGTGATGGCTAGACTAACTGGGTCAGAGCAGTGCCAAAATGGCAGGTCTTCTGGGGTGTTCCCAGTATGCAGTGGTAGTATCTACCAAAAGTGGTCCACATTTTACATCACGTGGATGGTGGGTACGTGTGCGTCGCTTACCTGAGAAAGAGATGGCCCCCGGATGGCACTATGGGAATAAGGCAAGCTGGCAAAGGCCATGTGATCATCTGGGCAATGCTCTGCTGGGAAACCTTAGGTCCTGGCATTCATGTGGATGTTACTTTGACACGTACCACCTACCTAAACATTGTTGCAGACCAAGTACACCTCTTCACGGCAAAGGTATTCCCTAATGCCAGTGGCCTCTTTCAGCAGGATAATGCGTCCTGCCACACTGCAAACATTGCTCAGGAATGGTTTGACGAACGTGACAAAGAGTACAAGGTGTTGACTTGGCCTCCAAATTCCCCAGATCTCAATCCGATCAAGCGTCTGTGGGATGTGCTGGACAAACAAGTCCGATCCATGGAGGCCACACCTTGCACCTTACAGGACTTAAAGGATCTGCTGCTAACGTCTTGGTGCCAGATACCACAGAACACCTTCAGAGGTCTTGTGGAGTCCATGACTCAACAGGTCAGAGCTGTTTTGGCAGCACAAGGGGGACCTACACTATATTAGGCAAGTGGTTTTAATGTTATGGCTAATCAGTGTATATATAATATATGATATATAATAAGATTTAAATAGTTGAGTATGTTCATAAATCTGTACTGAGTGCTCCATGGAATTTATTTTATAGTCAACGGGTTCCCTGCCTGCAAAACGTTTGAGATCTCCTGCCCTAAAAACCTTGAAAATTGAAGGTAGGGACCCCGTCTTGGCTTATTAAGCTAATTAAGCATTCATATCAGCATACAATTTCACTTCTCTGGTGCAATTTTTTGGTGCAGTTTAATTGGTAAACTTTACATACCCCAACCAACAATCATAACCTTTATGAAATCAGTTAAAATGACTCAAACACTCAGTTTGTATAAAAAATTAAATGTTCTTTTCAATGTGCATAAAGCTTTATCCTGGATTTTCACACTGGAGTAAAGATGGCTCTGCATTTGATAGTCGCCAGACTACTATGAAGAAGATTTTAACTGTATGCTGCTTACTATAGAAATAAATATCTTCATCAAAGGCTTAATTAAACCGCCTGTGTTTGTTTTGTGAATGACCTTGGCACATGCTACCATGTACCTGATTTTTCATTCCCATACCAAAGCCGAACAAAGCAATGCAGCCCAAGACCACTCTCTTGGTCACTTTCAGTAACCATTTTGTCTGTGTCAGGGTCGCGGTGGATCCAGAGCCTATCCTGGGAACAATGGGTGTGAAGTGGGAATACATGGGGTGGGAGGCCAAGTCCATTGCCAGGCATCTTGCTAACACACATTGACACCTACCCTACAGGTATTTTATCTTAGTCTTCTTACAGGAATGTTTTTTGAGAGGTGGGAGGAAACTGGAGATCCCAGAGGAAACCCACACAGACATGGACATAACATGCAAAAAGACAAGCACGTGAGCTCAGGATCGATCCCTGAACCCTGAAGATGTGAGGTTCACATCTGAAGGAAGAGACACTGTCAATCATTAGATGCCTCATATAATAACAGGTTTTGACTGTCACTCAACAATTAAATTTGGCAGATCAAAAAATGTGAAGTACTTATCCATCATTTTATGCATCAGCCAATCGTATTTGGGGATACTCATTAATTTGGTGGTAACAAGCTAAATTTGAGGTTTGACTGATGTCAAAAAAAAAAAGAAAAAAAAAAGATGGACAGCTGATGTTAATCTGCGATTGGCCAATGCAAAAAGAGATTAATGGACACGAGCAGTTACTTTGTTGGTTGATGCAAAACATGAGGCAGGTTCCTCACACATATTCCCGCCCTCTGTCAAACGTAAATCAGATGTGCGCATGTACAAGATTGTTGCGCATGCGCGCTGCAGCTCGTGCACGGGAAATTGTGTGAATAGAGAAGTAGTTCTATCCTCAATAGTAGACCAAACTTTGTAACTAACCAGGCTAATGGATGATTTAGGCATGGGTTTGCACTAGCTTAACCTATCATTAGCACTTTCTTTTGTTGCCCCGACCTTACTTCAGCAAGTATTTTCTAGAGCTAGAGAAAGAGGACGTGTGAAGACATGCCTCTGCAGCGGTCACCAGTGAAGTGAGCGAGTGAAAACGGCGACCTGGCCTATGAAGAGCAACGTTTTGGCGGTGCTTTATTTGTAAGGAGGTTTTGTTTTTCGGTGTCGGAGAGGATGAAGGAAGAAAGAGAAGATGGTACTGCTCAGAAAGGGCGCACACACTCGGGCTCTGTCGCGGGAGGGAAAGCGGAGGCGTGTGCGGTTTGCACAACAAAGCTGAGTTCAAGCGCAGAGCCCAAACTTCTGCCGTGTCTTCACATGGTGTGTAAAGCGTGCGATGTAAACACCTCTGAGGACAAACACGCCAAAGGTAAACATCATGCTCGTGTCCACAGTATAATCGGATAATCATTTCGTGTCTAATCTGAACCCGACAGCAGCAGCAGCTGTTTACACACTGGAATTAACCAAATCTAAAACACCCATAACTTAGCATTAAGTTGTAAAACAGTAAAGATAAGCCACCACATGCCTCAGGTACTTATTATTTAAACATTCATTTAAATATGTTTTATTAATGTTATTAATTTAAAAAATGTGTGTGTTTTATATATATGTGTATGTGTGTGTGTTGAACATCAGCATTCAAATTTTCATTATGGTAGATGCAAAAGTAGAGTCTAGACAGGCCTACACTATTCTGAAAAGTGTAAGGCCAGTGAAACTTGTATAGTTGTTTAGTGGTGTTTAATAGGTCAGAAAGTAGCTTGTGTTGTGGCAAAAACCCTTTCATTCAGAATAAGGAAAAAGCCTTCCAAAGACAAGGGGTTCTGGATGCCAAAAATCAATAGACTTGAATCAACCAGCAAAGCCGAGATGTCTGCAGAACACTTGCTTTACATAGTCGTGGCTCAAGCTTTAATGAGTTTTCTCATTTTTTTCCTTTTAAATCATGCTCCTACCTTTCGCCACAATTTCATTTCATTGCCCCACTGACTTGGTTTAGTTAGAGCTCAGCCAGTCTATTTTTTGTTGTTGTTGTTGTTGTTTTTAAAAAGAGCTAATTAAAAGATAAGATAAGATATGAAATAAAACCTCTGTATATTTGGTACTTTCCACAAAGCAGGTTACATCAGTTTATTTGAATTCCACTCCGTACATGCACACCTGGTTTAACACTCTGACATAAGATGAGATCATATCACACTCCCTTCGGGATTACATATTTCAATAAACACTAATTGGACTACTTCAAAGTGATAACATTCTTAAGCCCTTGATTACTCAGAAAGAATAGAAAAAATAAGGCAGTATTAAAAATAAGATACAGTATACATGAAGGATTACAAAATCTTCCAAACTCGGAACTATAAAATGGATGGTTTTAATCAGACTGAGGTGTGTGTTAACTGATTATAAAATGAGAATGCTGAGAATGGCCGAGTTTTAGGTGATGGACTGCTACCTCTTTATTATACAGTGTAAAGTGCTAAAACAAACTGTTTACGAAGAATGTTGGCCATGCAGGTCTTTTTAAAATACCTAGCAGTAGCAAACAACCAGTTGAGTCTTAACTTAACTTACTGCTACTAAAATAAAGAATTTTATTAAAATTATCCTCCTTTTTTTTCTTTCACATGCCGTCTCTGTTCTACTAGAATTGCGGGTGAATCAATACAATCTCTAAAACAACTGTAAACAACTTCTTTTCTCAACTGAAAATGAGTGAATGATCTTAGCTCCCATCCATCCATCCATTCTCTGTACCACTTATTCTACACAGGGTTGCAGGGTAATCTGGACTCGGGGCACAAGGCGGGGAAACACTGTGGACAGGGTGCCAACCCATTACAGGGCACAATCACACACCCATTCACATGCTACGGAAAATTTGGAAATGCCAATCAGCCTACAACACATGTCTTTGGACTGGGGGAGGAAACCGGAGTACCCTGAGGAAAGAACATGCAAACTCTGCACACAGAGGGTGGAGGTGGGAATCAAACTCCCAACCCCAGAGGATCCTTGTAGATTCAAGTTGCTTTCCTTTTATAAAAAAAAAAAAAAATTAATTCCCCTGTGCAGTTACTTACACCGCTTGTTCTCAGTTCCCATCCTAGAGAGTCCAGTATAGGTTAGTGATGCTTTGCCTTATCAGGAACTAAGGATCTTCTCAGGAAGCAGAAAGTGCACAATAAAGGGCACATCAAGACAGCAAAATACCCTTTTAAGTCTGATGAGGAAAGTTGAGCATGGTTGAACATTCATTTTGCAAATGTGATGGGCTCTAGTGGTAACAAGTTGAACAACAAAAACACTGGACTGAGATGTTTTCTTTCATCTCCCATCTATGCCCATGTCCTTGAAGCCTGCCTCCCAGAATCCACTGGCCATCAGAGTTCAACCCTGGTAGTTCAGCTGAAAGCTAGCTAAATTTCCTTTGTACTTGGCCAGTTATGATCAACTTTGCTATAAACAACAAAATACTGATGTACTTTTAATCAACATATTTTGATTAAATTCTACGTCACTGGATCCTTGGGCTGCCACCCAGCATGGAGTTGGCAGATCATCATAGCCAATCTGGCTAACTAGTGTGCAAGCATTGTTCATCTCATACTTCTTGGTCATTTATGACAGTTAGCAATAAACAAGCAAAATAGTTTCAATTGATCTAAACAGTTTACTAGTTTGCAGCATTAACTTGCATTGCTTGACCAGTAGAAATGTATCCTTTTAATCCTTTTCATGGTCGGTTTTATTCCCACATTTGTAGTATTTGTTGATGTTGGCCGTTTAGCATTGAATTCCCCCATATTTGCATTTCTCACCAGTAAAAGTGGAGTCATGTCTATAACATAACTGACAGCAGAGGCATAAACACAAACAATGGATGCAGCATTGAACTGTGAAAAAAGACCGCATCCACAGATTGATTGTTAAAAGATTTAAGGGCTTGTCAATATGCCAGGCGGATATTCCACTAAGCGAGTTAACGTGATAAGCTTGCTTATTTCAACAAACCTAGCTAATTTTCTACAAAGGAAGCTAATCTTAAGCCCCACTTAGTTACTATGACAACACACGCTTTTGGACAAGCCAGCTCAGTGTCACACTAATGTTGAAACTTTCTATATAATTATATTGGACAAGCTTGAGTAATATATCATTTAATGCACAAGCAAGAGTGCTGTTGTACTGCATATTAGCTCGGCTGATAGTAACATGTCTGACTAGTTTACATGAGGCTATTGTAAATAAGCCTGGATGTTACTAGTTTGCTTTGTGGAATAGTGTTATTTATCAGATTCTCTCTTATTTCAGAATGTCCAGTGTGTGGCCAAACTTTCAACCTGTCTGAAGTTACAGATTGCTTTATTTTTGAGGACTTTGCCCCTAAGGTAAGCTCATTCATCCAATTAAAGGCTCTTCAGTGTCTATATCCATGTCTTCTGGAAATATTTCATGACCTCAATATTATAGGAATCTGTGTAGCATTTTTGTCAAAAATGAGTTAACCACATAAGCTCCACCACTGGAGGATATATTATTATTATTATTATTATTATTATTATTATTATTTTGCAAAGCCATTGGTATAATGTTTTAAAATGTAAAAAGTTCTATCTCCAAACACGCAGATAAACTTGGTTTTATAAGGTTCTGTGTGCCAGCCAATCATCATCCAGGATGAATGCAACATAGGTGGCAATCAGTATCCACGTTCTGTTTACACTCTTACAGAAAGACAGTTCAACACTTAAGAAAGACACTTAACACACTTAAAGCCTCAGTATGGCAAGTTAGAGGAGTAAGTAACTTTTAGCTCTACATGTTCCACATATACAACACAAGAGTAATAAAAAGTGAGTGTACAGTACAGGTTCACTGTGCGCAGTGGTTTTATGTATAAACTTTCTGGCACATTAGAAAGCACAGCAGAAAGCTAATATTGTGGCTAACATCAGATAACATTAGCATTAAATCACTGACGTTACAGTAAACTAGTAAAAATAATGATAAACTGTATTAACCTTATGCATAAACATTGTATGCAGTCAAAACATGACAGTTGTGGACATAAATTGGTCTTAATAGGAACAAAATGTATTTTTCTGTTGATTGTATTGCTTTAAATGCTATAAATGTGGATTATAGTACTTCAGTTTTGCTAGCTGGAATATTAAAACTTTGTCCTATATCTCAATGTCCTATAATACTAATGTCAGGATTATTTATTTATTTATTTATTTATTTATTTATAAACTTTCAAATTCTTATTCTGCTGTCTGATTTGATTGGTTGGTTGAATCTCTGAGTTGATTGTATTCTGTCTGTCTGTAGTGTGGAGGATGTGATGAATCTGCCCTTAGTGGATGGTGTAAGGAGTGTGAGGAAGCTCTGTGTTCAGATTGTGTATCAGCCCATCAGCGAGTGAAGGTGACGCGCAACCATACAGTCATACCACAGGAACCCCAGTCAGGTCTGTAATTTCAAACCATGCTCATGTAGAGTTCATTGTTCATTTGGAAAAACAAGCTCTGAATGTTCTGTGAGGTGATGATAAGATGGACTGGGTACTGTGACATGGCCTTGGTTTTGCAAAGCAGCTTTTGTAAAACATTTAATTATGTCTAGAATTAGAATAAGGAGGGTCTAAAATCCAGATGTATCCTCATGTATGTAGTTTATACACATTTCAAACCACTGAAATTTCAAACCTCTGTAGAAGGAATGAGTGATTTAATGATTTATAGACTGTACTATGATAGTGTTTGACAAATCAGAGCTGCACCATGGGACTCCAGACAGTGGCACAGATTTAGCTGTTTTGGCTTTGTACTTCAGCACATTTTGATTAGAAATGAAGCAGTTATTTTGAGCTTAACAAAATATCAGACTTCATACTATTTATTTGCATGTATATTGTTTGGACTCTGTTTTATACATGGTACAGATTCTAACACTTCTCTTGCCTATTAGATGCTTGACCCAGTAGTTTATAGCTCCAAATTCAGCTCTTTGTCTTTTACACACAATGGGAAGGGCATCTAGTCAAGAGCTGCTGTGTACATATGAGAATGGTCATTTGTTTAAATTTGAATTTCAATTTGAAATATAATTTGAATTTCAGTTACTTAGTATTATTTAGTATTCAGATGCAGTTAAAAGGTAAGGAGAAAATATATTTGGTATAATGTAATAATACTGTATAATATTATTATACAGTATTCTTATAATAATGCTATAGCTCAAGCTTGCATTAACACTATACTATGCATACACATCTTATTTTTGTATCAGTCCTGTTATATATATGAACTAGGGCCCAACCAATACAGCTATTAAAGTGATGAAATCTTGGTGGAAAGTTGCGAAAACTACTCGTCCCCTTCATGTGCCTTCTGGCCAAACAGGATTGGTCTTTTCAGCATACATAGTTGCATAAGACTTTTTGGTAGATACACATTGGTTACAATATAGGTAATATAATATAGGTTGTTTGTGCTTCAGGTAAAACATAGGCTCATGGCACGATTTCATTTCCTCTCCACTCTTCCTTCCACTATGGGGTGTTCCCAATACACACGTTTAAAGTTCCAGGATTACGCAGACTCAAACCGTGTTAACTGGTGCCTGATAAGAGTGAGTCCTCTTTGAGGGGAGGCTCCAGTTATCAGCTTGGGCCACTCTGTTTATGAAGGATTCTTTTACTGGTGAATCTCCCTTCTCTGTTCCTCTGAGGATTTAACCTTTTTTTCTTCCGGGTAAGCAAGTTATTTTTCTGGCCGTGGGAGTGGTGGTGGCAGCTGTTTGAAGAAGATTAGTTCCTTATCTGGCACCTGGACACTCATCTTCCCTTCTTTTATCTCTAAGGCCCCATTCACACCTGGCATTAACATGCGTACTGACAAGTGGTCAGTAAGTAAGTACAGGCGTGAATGGGATCAACTGCGTCTCAGCATCGCATTGTGATCCGATCACTGGAACACATATACACATTTGTAGGGTGAACGATGTGTAACGATGTGTCTCGATGTGTCCCGTACAGCAACGAAGGGCCAACTGCATCATTGCCCTAGCCGTAAAATACGTAATCATTGCGAGACTGTATGGAAATTGTGCTGAACTGTAGGGGGGAGCAACATATTGCTTCAGGTCAAGGCATTCCAGTAATTGTAGAACCTCCTCTGTGGAATAATAGGAGAAGATGTGCAGAGTATGGCAAGAAGATTATGAATCTCTGTGGATGTTAAATAAGTAGTAGTGTTGAGAGGTTGTTCAAAGACAATTCAGGTAGTGGAGAGACCGTTCCAACATAATGCTGTAGGTGACAGTTAAACCACCAACATGACCAGAAAGGCAGGCGTTCTGTATGTACATAGCCTGGAGGAAAGGATTCCATTAGTGGTGAGTAAAGTTTCTATTAGGCACATGCAGTCAACTCCTTTGCTGAGTATGTGGTTGTGAAGGAGGCATGATTTATTTGTGAAAGATTAAATAAACACAGAAATGGTAAAAGAATTACAAACTCAGTGTTTTGCAATGACCATTTCAGGCACTATTAAATAACGTAATGTAATGATTGATTTATGATTGTTGCATTGATTAATATGAATTGTTACCTTTTAAATCAATGCATTGATTAAAATCATTGGATTGTTACACTCCTGTTCTCTGTTAGGAGGAGAGGAGAACAGTGTTATTTTGCAGAATGGTAACCCATTTAATGGGGGTGGATTCCATATTGATGAATTGTGTAAAAACCTGCAGATGGCAAACTAACATGATTATGAAAACATAGACTATTCATCACCATTCATGACTATATTCAGCTACTCTCATATTAATCTACATGAATCTACATTGCTTGAAAGTGGTAGCATATTTCACCCACAAAATGTGATCAAGGGGCTGATCAAGATACAACTTAAAAAAAAAAACTCTTTCCCTGAGAGTGTTACTCAAGGAAACCCAGTAAATTTGATTAGACAAACTACACATTGGTCATTTCAATCATCTGAATAGCAGAAAATGCAACACTTGTTGAACTATAAAAGTATGTACAAGTGTATAAAATGATCATAGTCATTCTATTTATAATTGGGATGGATAGTAGGGATTAAAAGTAATTGGGCATAGTATTTAATAGGGTATAATGTTTAATTAAACTCATGTTTGGTTGCTTAACATATTTTTCTTCTTTAGGCTTGAGTACAAGCTTGCGCTGTACTTCACACAAACAGGAGCGACTCAAGTTCTTCTGCGTCACCTGTGATCAGCTCACCTGTAGAGACTGTCAGCTGATTGACCACAGAAATCACAGGTACTCTTGGCACTGGATCCAAACTTCTTTGGAGCAGTATGCATGAAATGGTCCACCTAATATAGTCTATATAGAATCCCTCAGTTTTGGTGAAATAGTTTGCTTATTAAAACTGTCTTAAACTACACTCAGCAAAAAGGTTATAGACTGTCTTGTAACAATAGCAGAAACAATGGATGTTTCCTTTCTATTTTTATATCCCATTATGAAATTTAAAATTTTTATTTATTTTATGTAGAATACTTCATAAAACAATTGTTGCCATGTTGTTGTTGTTGTTGTTGTTGTTGTTATTTACTGCCTCACAGCTCCAGCGTCCCTCAGTTTCACATGTCTCTAAGAAAGCATGTGTTAGCCCTCACCCTCCCTGTTTGGTAGTTGTCATGTGATAGGGGAATATGGGAATTGGTGAAATGTTCAAATAATAATAATAATAATAATAATAATAATAGATTAGATTAGATTCAACTTTATTGTCATTGTTCAAAGTACATGTACTAAGCCAATGAAATGCAGTTAGCGTCTAACCAGAAGTGCATAAGTGGCATATTTACAATAAATTACAAATAAGGATATATAGCTATGAGGGTGATATGTACAGGGGAATGGATGACTTATGTACAGGAGGTGCAGTAGGTGTTATAAATAGGGATAAATGTGATCTATATTCAGTTCAATTCAATTTTATTTGTATAGTGCTTTTAACAATGGACATTGTCACAAAGCAGCTTTACAGAAAAAAAAATGGATTCAAAAATTACATTGTAAATATGTGAATTTATCCTAATGAGCAAGCCAGAGGCAACGGTGGCAAGGAAAAACTCCCTGAGACAATATGAGGAAGAAACCTTGAGAGGAGCCAGGCTCAAAAGGGAACCCATCCTCATCTGGGTGCAACGGATAGTGCAATTATAAATAAATCCCTTCTATTATTGTGTACTATATGGACATAGTGCAAATGTGCAACCAGTAAATTCATCACAGTTTTTGCAAGAAGTCCAGTTGGTTAAAATCTATCCACTGTCCACTGATGGAGTCCTGAGTATAAAGGTGCTCGTGGCAACTGCAGCCGCAGGAATCGCAGTCCCAAGCCATCACAGTACAGCTCCCCATATGAGATCCCCAAGCCATCTCCCTAGCCCCCAGGTGGAACCATCCCCAGCAAACCATACAGTTTTTCAGGCCGTCCATATGGGGCCACCCCCAGCAGCAGCGAGCAAACTCAACCAATGAGAGCTTCAACAAGAAGTAGGGCATCAGGATGGGTCAAGCAGGTCCGGAGAGCAGAAGGGGTCAGGATCACTGGCATCTCAGAAGTAGCATGTGTAGCTCGACAGAGAGATGGAGAGAGAGGAAGAGATTGTTAGGTAAGCTTTTGTCCTCTAATGGTTAAGGACAATGTATTTGCATGCAGAGTGCAAGCAGGGACTCTGGCAAAAACTAGCTATGACAGCATAACTAAAAGAGAGAGCCAGAAGCTAACACAGACATGAGGGCACCCTGGGACATAAAGCGGCCAGCCACTCCACTCCACCGTTGACAAACCTGAGTGAACGAGTGAGAGTGGGGGGCGACAGCATCCAAGCATTCCAGTTCACAACAACACTCTATACCTGTGAACCCTCCAGACCTGCCCCTGTACCTAAGAAAAAACTATTCACAAAAGGCTTGCCTAAACAAATGTTTTCAGCCTAAACTTGAGCCCCAAACACTAAGTGGAAGGCTGTTCCATAACTGTGGTGCTTTGTAAGAGAAATCTCTCTCCCTAGCTGTAGCCCGCACTATTCAACAAATCCAACAAATAGTCTGCACCTTTTGATCTAAGTAGGCGTGGTGGATCATAAAAGACCAAAAGTTCGCTCACGTACTGTGGCGCGAGACCATTTAGTGCTTTATAGGTCAATAGTAGTATTTTATAATCAATGTGAAATTTGATTGGGAGCCAATGCAGTGTGGATAAGAGAGGGGTGATGTGGTCACATCTTCTGGTTCTAGTAAGGATTCTAGCTGCAGCATTCTGGACTAACTGGAGCTTGTTTATGCACCTACTGGAACAGCCAGACAGTAAAGCATTACAATAATCCAGCCTAGAGGTAACAAAAGCATGAACTAATTTTTCTGCATTGTGTAGTGACAATATATTTCTTATTTTAGCAATATTTCTGAGATGAAAGAAAGCGATCCTAGTGATTATTATCTACATTAGCTTTAAAAGAAAGACTAAAGTCGATAATCACACCAAGGTGTTTTACTGCTGCACGTGATGAAACAGAAAGGCCATCCAGAGTTACTATGTAATCAGAAAGCTTACTTCTAACTGCATGTGGTCCTAGTACAAGTACTTCTGTCTTGTCAGAATGAAGTAAGAGAAAGTTAATAAACATCCAGTTTCTAATGTCTTTTACACATTCCTCAACTTTATTAAGCTGGTGTCTGTCATCTGGCTTTGCTGAAACATACAACAGTGTCATCAGCGTAACAGTGGAAGCTAACACCATGTTTACGGATAATTTTGCCCAGAGGTAGCATATATAAAGAAAAGAGCAGTGGGCCTAAAACAGAGCCTTGCGGGACACCAAACTTTACCTTAGTATGCGAAGAGAAGTCACCATTTACGTCTACAAACTGATAGCGATCAGTCAAATAAGACCTGAGCCAGGAGAGGGCTGTTCCCTTAATGCCTACTACGTTTTCTAGTCTATCAAGGAGAATAACATGATCAATCGTATCAAAAGCTGCACTAAGGTCAGGCAGCACAAGCAAGGAGAGACAGCCCTGATTAGAGGCCAGAAGTAGTCATTTACCACTTTAACCAGTGCTGTCTCTATGCTATGATGAGGCCTAAATCCTGACTGATACATTTCATGAATGTTATTCCTATGTAGGTATGATCATAGCTGCTGTGCTGCAACCTTTTCTAGGGTCTTGGAGATAAAGGGGAGGTTAGATATTGGTCTATAGTAAGACAGCTGACAGGGGTCAAGGTCGGGTTTTTAATCAAGTGCTTGATAACTGCTAGTTTAAAAGATTTAAGTACATAGCCAGTGCTAAGGGAAGAATTGATTATCTTTAAAAGAGGTTTGATTGTTTCAGGAATTATCTGTTTGAAGAAACAAGTAGGTAAAGGATCTAGTATACAGGTTGATGATTTTGATGATGGAATTAGTGAAATTAGTTCGGTCTCTTCAAGGGGAGTAAAACATTGTAATTGTTGATCTCATATTATTATATTATCATCTACAGGGTTAGTTATAAAACTGTCCGGTTTTAAATTACTAGTTTGAATTTTTTGTCTGATATTTTCAATTTTACCATTGAAGAAATTCATGAAGTCATTGCTGCTATATAATGATTGTGTGCATGTTTCTATTGTGGTCTTATTCCTAGTTAATTTTGCTACAGTATTAAATAAGAATCTAGGATTATTTGTGTGATCTTCAATTAGGGTGGAGAGATGCATTGATCTAGCAGCACTAAGAGGTTTCCTATAGCTCAAAAGGCTCTCCTTCCATGCTATTTGAAATACTACCAATTTAGTTTGACGCCATTCGAGTGGTCTGTTTTAAAGTTTGTGTGTGATCGCTATACCAGGGTGCTAGCTTTTTCTCCGTAATTATTTTTCTTTTAAGTGGAGCTACCTTATCTGTTGAGTTGCAGAACGTTGATTCTAAGCATTCAGTTGCCTGGTCAAGTTCTTCGGTATCAGACGGTGATCCAGTCATGGTTGATAAATCTGGGAGATTACTGATAAAACTCTGTGCAGTTGTTGACGTGAAAGTACGTTTGACACAGTGACGTTTATTATATGTGTGTACAATCAGTGTACAGTGGTGAAGACGTGTTAAGAATATACATATATACATACATACATATTATACATATATGCACACATGTGGTGGATAACAAGCGCAAGTTACTGGGTGAGATGAAAAGGTACAGACTATGTATAGTTGGCTGTATAGCCACATATAGTATGGCTCCAGAACTCAAACTACTTCTTCTACAGTATGCCCTTTCCTTTACAGCCATAAACCATATCAAGAAAGGTCAACAAAGGGTTAGCAAAGACACTTATTGTTTATATAAACTCCATTTCTGCCTGGCTGTTATGGTCATAAACCACCCTTTGAAGCTTACTTGAGCAAGCAAATCAAAGCAAATCTCCCTCTGCAAGAAAACAGCCAGAATGGCCAACAGTCTACATGACTCCAGGCCCCTCTGCTCCAACGGGGGGCTTAGTTACAACCATTGTAGTTCACAGATCACTCAGAAAAGAACACAGAAAATGTTCTTCAGCAGCTGGGATTCATGATTATGAGATTTTTGAAAGGCCACAATGATGCTTCTGCAACTCTGTTTTCTATGATTACCAATGACATTTGAACATTTATAAACAGGTTAGCTCGTTCTTGGTGTTGTCTGATGATGCTTTTGTGGTCAGGTGTGTGGGGAGGTTAGGATCCTCTTTCAGAGTTTGCGGTGTGCCATCCCAGTTATCTAGAACATACATTGCTGCTATTTCTCAAAACAAAACAAAACAAAACATTTTTTTTTTCTTACTGTCAGTTTTTTGTTGCTGGAGGAAGCGGTGGTTTCTCAGAAAGACCAGCTCATGAAGCTGCTGGACAGCATCAGAGAGCAGAAAAACAGTGTGACGGCCATGATGCAGGATCTGGATGGAAGGTAATGCCCAAAATTATTTTATCCTATATGACATTCAGACTAAAGGATTTGCATGGCCATCACAGGTCATCTTTTTTTCATTAAAAAAAAATAAATGTATAAATTTTTAACATTAACATGTGCTTTGCCGTAAGACGCTTAAATATTTGGAGCAATAATGCCATAAGTGGTCAAAAAAGTAATCTGAAAAAAAAAAAACCTTGTTAAATTATAGCATAAATGCTGCAACATTGTATTTATGTGCTTATAATGTAATAAACACATTCTTTCAGGTTGCGTACTGAACGCTAAATTATTATATGGTGGTAAAAAGTTTGCCTTCAAGCAAAACCATCTGACATAAATACAGGAAGAGCAATATGAATATAAAACACTTTGTAAAAGCAGCATTGTTATGCTACAATACGGCATTGTATCAATTTGGGAAATGTTTAACAACTCGAATAACAAAAATGATTCTCAGTCAACTAATTTATGTGTTTTTCTGAGGTAGATTGAATGACATAAAGGAATTAAAAGCGTTGTCAGGGAAGCAACTGCATAATGCGGTACGCTCCCTGTACGTCTCTTTGGTGTTACGGTGTCGTCAACTGTCTAAGGAATTGGAGGTAATTGCATTGCTTTATTTGCATCTGTTTTCTTTTTTAGTTAGCCATGAGCTCTAATAGCTTATAAATTATTTGAATTTTGCTGTGATCCTGTTTGGATTTGTTTGGAAGAGCATGCATTTCAACATGGCTTATTCCACAAGTTCACTTGGGCCGTCTTTAAAGGAACACTTGTTCAGAAAGGCAGGATTCTCTTGCTGCATTCTTTGACACGCTAACTGCAGAAAGACACCTGGAGTGCTCCAAAGTAATATCAGCCCACAGTAATGGTAATAAGAGAGAGACAATACTGCAGGTTTCACCGTTTGTTGTAATCGGTCCCTTTTAAAGTCTCGACACTCCTCGTCAAACTCGTTCTTAGAAAAGCCCTTAAGAAACTCCATTAGTCAGTAAGGTACTCAGACAGTCAGGCAATCAGTCACTCCTCCGTATTAATCAGTGTGGCCTTTTAAAGCAGACTTAAATATACAACTGACAAAATATACCCTGACTGTGTTGTGGCACGCATGATTTCTAAGAACTAGAAAAACAGTATAATACAATATTAATGCTCTATTGTGCAGTGTATGCACATCATCTAAACAGTACATGGCTATATTTAAGCCATTAGTCATAATGCAGCATGATGCATTCTTGCCTCAATTAAAATTTGATAACACTTTGTGTTGGTGCTACTGCTAACTTTTTTTTTTTTGATCATATGTAGTTTTGCCATGTTCATAATAATCAGTCTGTCAGGATGCTTTCCTAGAAAGCACAGAAATAAATACCTCTTGTGTCACCTACAGTGTAATTGCTAAGCACCAATTGTTTAAGGACAGTGCGTGTCCTTGTTTTTGTAATAAAGAAAATATGTACTTAGGGGTAAGAAGTTGTGAGAGAGACACTGTAACGCACAGCTCGTATAAATCATTTGGTACTTTTGGTTCTTTGAAGGGTTTATGTGATGAGGAGGAGAAGAGCCTAAAGGTGATGAAGACCAGTCTGAAAAAGTTGGAGGATAGACAAGAGTATATCACTGCCTTCATTCATAAAATACTGAGCACTGAGGGGCAGTGTATCCTGCGGCACAAGATGCAAGTAAGGTGTTTTTTTTTTCTGCCAGGAATTAGAGTTTACTCTGAATTTGTTCAGTCTGTCTGAGTCGCATATTGTTTTATATGATAGTGTGGCATGGACTGCAAGTTATAGTGAAACAAAAATGGCTGGTGGGGCTCTTAACAGGATAAAAGAAAATGCACTAGTGAACTTGTGAAGTTTGATTTTGAATTTTAGGCTAAATGTATTGCTGCTTTCCTCATTAGATTGAGAAATGGGCACAGAGGGTTCTGTCACAGAAGAAACTTCTGCCTGACACTGTGATTCAGCTTTCGCTGTCACTCAGTGAAGACATCTGCAATATTATTAAGAATTTTGGTAAGCAGTTTTTAAAAAAAAATGTTTTTCATCTCTGCTACAACGTATTAAATCATTATTACTGTGATTTTTGCCTGTCAGTCTGGCTGTTAGCCTTTGAACTTCCAAAATGGCCTGATTTGTCAAAATTAGCATTTGTGTATTACTTTTGATTCACAGCCTTACCAATGCTTGGATTAGAGACTGTGTTAAAGTCAAAATTTTAGTTATTTGTTTATTCATTATTTTTCTTTCTCCAGCCTCTTTTAAGGTGACCAGAGTTCCGCTTACTGCCAAAAGAAAATACAACAATGGCAATAAACCTAAAAATACACCAAAAGAAGCAGACAAATGCGCCTCAGGATCAAATTCAGAATCTAGTGCAGCTCCGTCCGTGTCCGACACTACATCCGTTCAGGCTACAGCCCATTCGATGTCCCAGGCTGCCTCTGATCTTCCTCAGTGTGGACAGTCAGCCTCATCAAAACCAGTGCAACCCACCCAAGGCTCAACAGACACTATGAGCCATGCTAGTTCTTCCTCTATCTCCAATAACTTTGCTTCTCTCCAAACCACTCAGAGCAACATGGCTCAGTATGTAATTGCTCAGGTGGGCCAGCATTTGCCTCAGTCTGTCTCACCTCAACCCTCAAAGTCGCAGCAGATCTTCAGAAGTCTGTCTCACCCTCTTCAGTCTACATCACTCACTCAGTCCAGCTCTCCTCTTCTTGGCCAGACTGTTTTAAATATTATTCCCTCAAATCTTCCTCAGCATGGCATTGTAATGCCTCAGGTTGTGTTACCGCAGCCTCAGTCTGGTGTTGTCATTGCTGCAGCAGCTCCTCCAGGCCTTGCTTCCTGTCCCTCTGTGGCCCATCCCTCTGTCTCAGTCCACACAACCTCATTCCAGTCTTCTCATTCGAATAGCTTAACCAACACTCAGTCACAGTCTTTCGCCAGTAACCAATCTGTTCCCTCTCTTCTCACCTTAGGTCCCTTTGCTCAGTCTGGTCAGGCCATGTCTAACTCTCACCCCTCTACTCTGAATTCTTCATTTAACCGTACACAGCAAAGCTTTCCTCAATATCGGGCAGTTTCTGGTCAGCCTTTTCCATCTCCGATTGCTCTCAATAACAAATCCCTGCCTTACTCTCAGGCTGTCTCTAACACTCAGTCTTCTCAGTCTGCCAGCACTCAATCCAATCATTTACAGTTCACTCTACTCAAAGTACCAAACAACACTGCTTCTCTCAACTCTGGAACAGCTTGGAAATTCTACAGTTACACTCCTGTCTTGACTGTGAATAAGGGCGCAACTCTCACCTGTGTACCACAGCCAAAAAAACACCTCTGGATGAGAGATAGGAAGTCATCACACCCCACGGCGGGTAATGTGTCTTGCCCCCAGGCTCCCAGGCTCACTGTTCTACCAGTCAGCAGTAATAAAGAACTAGATCCCCCTGTGTCCAGCACGCCTCTGCTCCCTGCTGCTCCAGTTCCCAGTGCTCATAGTAACACAGGTCAAATCGAGTGTGCCACTCAGACCATCCAAATGCCAACCTGTGAGCTCCCAGTGAAGGCTCCGGCTGATTCCGTTTGTGAGGGAGATATGAGTGTTTGCAGCAGGGCTTCTCCAGTTTCTGAGGAGGCAGACAGTAACCTGCCTACTTCCACAGTGCCAGAAAAAGACACTAAAGATGAGGAACTCCCAGCAGTGCTTCAGCCACAAGATTCACTTTCCACTGCCTCAATCAAGGGCTGCCCTCCTAAGCAGAGCTTCTTCACTCGATCTGAATCACCACTGAAGAGCATATCGACTCTGTCCTCCAGAGGAAGTCCTTCAACTAAGCACTGGCTCACAGGCCTGCCGTCGTCCTTCAGAGAGATTCTTTCCGGTGAAATAAAAGTGCCTGCTGAAGATGCTTGCTCCGGATCTACATCTGAACATGCATCCGTCCCTAATGCAAAGGTTATAAATATCATGAACCTGCCCAACTCCTTGTATGGCAGCATATAATATTGAGTCATGTAATTGTATTTAGTCTTTTTAATTGACTTAAGTCATTTTTTTTCTATCCTTCTAGCAGGATGATGATGATGATGATGATGAGAAGACTGATGATAGTGATTCTGAATTGGTGGAAGGGATGGATGAATCAGAGGGTGAGACTATTTTTCACACATTCCAATACCAATGGAAACAATTTGTCTTTGGACACATCACTTTCGTCAGTATGTGTTTTTTGCTGCACTTATCTTAATTTCTTTTTTCTTCTGTTCTTTCAGAGGAGCCCATATTACGACAGGACAGCAATAAGTATGACTATAACTGACTATGTTCTGCACTTGTGCTTGTGACACAAGCGTGTCCACTTTGCAACTAACTACTATCTTCTTCTTGCAGGACTCTGCTTGTATCACTGATCCGGTTACCCATCTCAGGATCTTCTCTGTCTCAATTTCGAATAGTTCCCAGTGGCCAAAAATCAGAAATTTTCCTTCAAGAGATTGAAGAAAACCAGGTAGGCCCTGCACTCAGCTGTGTGTTTGTAAAGGTATATTTGAGCACAGCTCATGCACACATTTCCCCCTTTAAGGGAGTTAAAATCTGAGTGTAATCACTGCAGTTTGTGAATCGTTTTCACACGTCAGATGCAGCCACCAAGTTTGACTTCCCACATTATTCCTAAACAAAATTTCAGTAAAAAAACGTAGCTCTTATCATGTTGCTCTTATAGTCAGTCCAGAGATGTCTCAGGATCACTGTACCCCCAGCTGCTGTGTCACCCTCACAGTCCTGCAGTTCTGAGTGTTCCCCGCAGGCTGACGTACTGGACTGTGCTGTGTGTCTCTCCGCTGGAGCTTCACTGCAGTGTGCAGAATGTGGTAGAAACTTTCATACCAGCTGCCATGTGCCACCAATCCTTTTCAATCCCATGTAAGATGAACATCTTGCTCTATGTCCATACTATCGTATTTTACTCTCATAGATTTACAGTATATCCATAGAAGTTTCTAGTACTGGTGTCTTACTGTGAATGCTAATTACAGCAACCTCAGCAGATGCTTCAAGCCCAAAGCAGAGTGGCATTTGACTGATTTATAGCTCTGTGTGCTCTACAAATTCTAAGCAGTTAGTTATTTAGTTTAAAAAAAAAAACAAAAAACCTTTGTGTTTGTTCTGTATAGTGCATTGTGGGTATGCTCCCTGTGCCAGGATGTGTTGGATGATACTGACCCATTCAGTTGCGACAGACTTAAGGAGCCGTACCTAAGTCTCTCTGACCAGAGGGTAAAATGTGACGTACTTCACACATGCTCAAATACAAACACTCAAAAACACTAACTGCCAGAAATGAAAGGATTATGTTTGAGTCATGAAAATAAAGAATGCATTAATATATACACCTTCTTTTTTGTTACCCTTGTTTTCCAGAAGTGTGAACAACTTCTGCTCACTCTAATGTGTGAGAATTATAACTACCTCCTCTATAAAACTATTAAGGTATGAACTTCACTCCAGTTATTTAAGCTCACAACCGTCACATGGTTTGTGCCGCACAAGTAGAGATAAGCTTGTTTGGCTGTATGTGTCAGTTACACATTTTCCTGCAAATTGTTAATATAACTGTTTGTCTACCCATAAAGCAAAGTGCAGGATGTGTGGAATTTAACTTAATTGTTGGACGACTGTTGGGAAAACGCAGCCCTCCGTACCGCTCAGCAGCTGAAATGGTGTCAGACCTCTGGGCTCTTTTTGACAACTTGTCATCAAACTCCAAGGTAAGAAAATATGTATATGAGAACACAGCCTTTTTTTTCTGTCTCTTGAAATTAATAAAACACAGAAAATACAGAGTGTAATGTTCCAAAAAACAAAAACAAAAGAAAACTGCAAAGCCATCCATCCTGAAACATTTCCTATGGTGAAAAAATTAAATGAACAGTTTTACTTCTAACTGTTGCATGGACAATGGAGAATTCTTCCAATAATGCTAAATCTTTTCACAGAAGTCTTAACCATATTGTGATTACACACATTTGCAAAAAAAAAAAAAAATCCTTTTATGTGGCCCATGATACTAGTCTCTAAGTTGTTACTATTGATCTGATAATGTATCAGAAAGATTGCAATAATATGCAACTATTTTCAGAGCCATGTTTTTATAGAAAAGGGATCAACACCAATTGAAAATGAACATTCAACAATGCTGTGAATCAATGAATCATCATCATCATCATCATCATCACTGCTGAATACTAATTTGAATGTTTCATTCAAACGTCTACTGTCAAATTTCACACCACTAAAATATTCAAAATATTTATGTGCAGAAGAAAGACTTGGTTGTCCAGCTCCAAAGCTCATTTCAGCAGCGACTGAATGTATCATTTGGGAAAAGCCTCCATGCTTCTCTCCTGAGGCCTCTGAGCAGTGGAGACCAGACGGGGGCACCAGAGACTGAGCCTGATCGCGAAAAGGCCAAAAATACTCTCAAGAGGATGAGGGCGTTTTTAGCTGCAAACTATACTCCAGTGGCAAAGAAAGCCCACACTGAGAATACGTAACGGACCTGCAGCATTTTGCAAGGATAAGATGATTACGTGTTTACAAAGACATCTGTACATTACTGTGTTTATGTTTTTCAATTGTATTTAGTATTTCTCTGCAATTATTTTCTATAATCAAATGCAAGAATGTACTTTATTTCATATAGTGGCTTAATTGCCATGGGTAATAAAGGTTTGGGTTCTACATTTTGTTTACTTGCTGCAGAAGAACCTGTTTCAGAGTTTCAAAGCAGTTCATTATGTACCAGAATGAAACGTGACAGACTGAATGTAAGCCATGTATACTGGTGTATTTAAGTATTTTTTGTGTGTGTGTGTGTGTTGTCACAGTTGAATACTGAAATAAAAAAAAAAAGGTTTCCTTGCTAAGTCTGTCTTTTGTTAACACTGTTTATGTAGCTGGTCTATATTAGTAGTCATGGTAAGGTGTGCCATTGACAAGAACGCGGTTGCATTACTTCCATTCATATTTCAAATCCATATTTCAATAAACCTCGTAAACATTGCATTTGTATTTTGGACAAATTAAGTTGTCTGAGAGCCTTTTTGTTTTGCCGGTTAGGTTTGAATTATGCTAGTTATAAACATATATAATTTAAAAACTTTTAAACTTAACAAAAATGGCATAATATTAGGCTAAAACGTACGGTTTTGCCGGGGTTTTCTTTTCCAGTCATTTGTGTGCCGCAAATGAAATAAACATAAGCAAAACGATGGGCGTGGTTTTCTCTGTTGTGGGTACACAGTGCTGCTTGGTTGGAAACCACGCCCATCGCTAAGCCCCGCCCGTCAGTAGTATTTACTGGCGGTGCGCTGTGTTCAGAGCTCATTGCGCGTTGTGTTTTAAACTGCTGCGACACTGCACAATTCACTATCCGAATGGTTGTCCAGGTCAAATCGAGTTTACCCCACTGCAGCAAAGCAATGGATGGAAACCATCAGAAAGTGGTAGCAAACATCCTGCTGCTTGGAGCCGAAAATGTCGGGAAATCAGGTAAGAAATGACCAATATAAATATAAATGCATGTCTTGACTCCTGTACATCTTTACAAAGTTCGTGTATATAAAATAAATAATATTTGTTCATTTGATCCTGCAGCTCTAACTGTGCGGTTTCTTACCAAAAGATTTATTGGTGAATATGGTGATATTGGTAAGTCTGATAATACTGTAGAAGCCTGTATATTTTTATTAAATATATATTTCCATAAGCATATATTTATTTTTATTTACATTTGCTTTTCCAGAGTCGATATACAGTCACATTGACAAAATTGATGGGCGGGAGATCTCCTTCAACATCTGGGACTCCCTGTATCCACAGGTGAGGCACTAACATCTATAATATTATTGTTTTTATAGCCTTCTGTAACATAAGAGGGTCTTACCTGATCTGTTTCTGAATTCCTCTTTAGAGCTGTGAGAGCTCTGAGTCAGTGACTGAAGAACAGCTCCGCTGGGCAGATGGCATTGTGCTTGTCTACAGCATCTGTGACCGCTCCAGCTTCGAGGTGGTGCAGCAGCAGGTAGCACTTATCCAGAAGCTGTCATCTTCCTTCAGCTCCCCAGTACCCATGGTGGTGGTGGGCAACAAGCGGGACCTGCAGCATCGTCGCGTTGTCTCAAGTGAGGAAGGGCGAATGCTTGCCCTCTCAGCAGACTGTGGCTTCTTCGAGGTCTCAGCAGCCGAGGCGTACCATGGCGTTCTCCTCGTCTTCCATGGCCTGCATGAGCTCATAAAGGAGGCTAGGGGTGTCAAGAAAGGAGCAGCTGGTATTATGGGCATTGTGAGGACTGTATCCGCTGTCTTCAGCAAGAAACGGGGAGTAGGGCCTCTTTTTTATGAAAGATGATTCTATGACCAATATGTCAAGTCCCCATGCACAGACAGCATGATAAATAGCCAGAGAGGGCAAGAATGAAGAGTGGACAACCAAGGATCCTATTAAAGAGGAGTAATTGTAGGAACCAGGTTGTCTTTTTGTACGTTGGAGGCTGAAATGAAGATCCTAGAAGG
This sequence comes from Pangasius djambal, assembly GCA_022985145.1. NCBI lineage: Eukaryota > Metazoa > Chordata > Actinopteri > Siluriformes > Pangasiidae > Pangasius > Pangasius djambal. The sequence continues at coordinate 19,543,663 of CM040975.1, read as the reverse complement.
TGTACTGAGATGAGAACATGGTTTCTTCATGTATCTGAGCAGGTGTGAACCTCTGGATAGTGTACAGCCAGGGTCTTTCTGATCATGGAGTGATACAGGCCAAGTAAAGGGGTCTGAGAGCTGTTCTAAGAGTTTCAGGAGAATCTGAAAGATGTGCAAATGCATTTGAGGGTTAAATGAAAATATATTCATACAACCTGTGTATATAGCCTACTGAAGAGCTTTGTAAATAATCCTAGGTTTCTTTTGTACCAGCGCTGAAGAACCTGTGTGTATTGACTGCTAATCCAGATTCTGCATGGAAAGTTCTATATACTACAGTTTTATAGATTATAGAAAATAAAAATGCTTTAAAAAAATCAATTTTGTTTGTTTTAATTTAATGTAGTGGCTGGGGAGGCAGTAATAATTTAGCTTTATTCACATCGTTATTCCAAAGCATAATACATTTTGAGCTAAAGGTTTTTAAGCTTTTAAGGTTCCAGCTTTGGCTGTTATAGAGCAACAACTCTGATTTGGATTACGACAAACAAAACATTATCTAAAAATAACAGACTAAGTAAGAGTAGAAGAAGTTATAGTGTGGGTAGTGGGTTTTGCTGAGCTGAGCCACAGAAAGAGGCAGCTTCATGAGCCAACTCATGTAATATATGCTGACCAGCGTCACTTATACGTACACTCACCGTCCACTTTAATAGGAACACCTGTGCACCTGCTCATTTATGCAGTTATCCAGTCAGTCAATCAGGTGGCAGCAGCACAATGCATAAAATCATGCAGATACAAGTCAGGTAATGTTCACATCAAATATCAAAATGAAGAAAAATTGTGATCTCTGTGATTTTAACTGTGGCATGGTGGTTGGTGCCAGATGGGCTGGTTTGAATATATCAGAAACTACTGATCTCCTGGGATTTTCACACACAACAGTCTCTAGAGTTTACACAGAATGTTGTGAAAAACAAAAACAAAAAAAATCCTGTGAGTGGAGGGTCTGCAGGGCTGCAACACCAGACCAGACTGGTTTGAGCGGGCAGGAAGTCTATATTGTGCATGGGCTACACCAGCAGAAGACCGCATCAGGTTCCACTGCTGTCAGCCAAGAACAGGAATCTGAGGCTATCATAGGCACAGACTCGCCAACACTGTACAGTAGAAGACTGGAAAAAGACCAGGTGTTTTGTTCTGTAATCTTTAATTGTCCACGGTCTGTGAGCCTGTCCCCATAATAGTCTCCAATTCCTGTTCTTCCTGATGTTTGATGTTAACATTAACTGAAGCTCTTGGCCCATATCTGCATGATTTTATGCATTGTTCTACTTGGCTGCCACATGATTGGCTGATTGGATAACTGCTTGAATGAGCAGGTGTTCCTATTAAAGTGGACGGTGAGTGTATGTATAAGTGACGTTGGTCAGCATATATTACATGAGTTGGCTCATGAAGCTGCCTCCTCCTGTGACTCAGCTCAGCAAAACCCACAACACACTACCCACACTTCCACTCTCTCTGTCATCCTCCATTAGTGTGAGATCTTACGCCTGTACATGTTACTAAGTGCCATGCCAGCCCACCCGTGTTGACAATCATTCTCTCTCCTCTTTCTACTTTCCCTCACTGCCTTTTTTTATTGTAGATTCTTCTTGTCCTAATCTAATCAAGTAAGTTCATACTGTGCCTTGTACTTCTTTCTTCACATGGCCCATAACCAGACCAACACTTTCATGAATGAGGCTTTTCTCAGTGCCTGGATCTCTCTCAGACACATGCTATAATGAGTACTGACAGTTACTGTAGTTCCCCTTTAAAAGCATCATCAGGGTTTGCAGGGAAACAATGTGAAAGCCTCTGTACTGATTTTCCTAAATCCCAGACTGAGAAGTTTGGGGCATATTCTACAACAAACATGTATATACAAGAGCCAACAGAGACAGCCATATACACTTAAATGGTGAGTTGTGACATTTTTATGGCCTATTTTAGGCCATAGAGACTTAATCAGTCATATATACACTGGACACTTAATGTGTAATAAAGCCTGACAAAGGTTCAGCTCAGGTCAAAACCCCACAATCAGCCAAGTCATGACGTGGCCTTGGAGGGAGCCAAGTTTGTCCTGGAGCCACAGACTAAGAGAAACTGTTCCTGAGAAACAGACTAAACAGACAGGTAAGGGAGCAGATCCAGCTAGATCTTTCTCTGTACCTCATGGGGAGCTGTGTCGTTAATTAAATTAAACGCAATTAAGTTGATAAATGCACTGCCATTTGGTTTACGTACCTGCAGAGACAGTTGTACTGTTTTTTCCTTCATGCTACTTTCTGCAGTGTCTGGTGTATTTGCTAATGAGCTCTGTCAACAGTGGAAAAAACAGCACCAGCAGTGATCACCAGTTCCTGCAATTACTGACTGAGAAAACTGCAACCTCTCTACAAGGAACAATTCACTGATATGAGCTGACAAGGTCTTTCAATACCAATCCATCTCATTAATGTGGCCATATAAACCAGGTTGTGATCTTCCAGGCCAAATTAAAACCAAAAAGGTTGGAACCATTTCCTCAACCCAAATGCAGACCATAAGCCAATGTGTGCTCCTGTTTTGTACTCAAGCTAGGAACCCCATGTTGCTAACAACATTAGGGAATTAATGGAAGCATATAGATATTAGTTTCCAAACGACATGCCTAAATCCTCATCCCCAAAGTACATTCTTTGGCTACAAATACAGACTGTACCAGCCAACAGTTCCTGGGATTTTAAGTTTTTACAACAGGTTCAAATTATCATTTGAATCACTTCCAACCTACAATTCCCCTTCAGACTTTGGGCCACACTTTCCAGCTAGGTCTGAGGCTTATGTAGGGTGATAGTAAACTCTGAAAATGTGATTTTTTTTTATACAGTGTCAGAATCCACCTTACTACATCTATTTGAGGAGAGTGTGTGATGATATATATATATATATATATATATATATAGTTTCTTTATCTGAAGATTTATGTGCAGATGTACAGATTCTTTATCAACATTAGCTGCCAGCTTCTGAAGATGCAAACTCATCACCTATTCAGGGTTGCTCAACTAAAGCCAGTAATACCACACAGCAGCTGATCAAGAAAGATTATTTTGACACTCACGCTAGATTTGGTAAAAAGTCCAAGTAAACAGATGTTCTATAACTCAGTCATCAAGTACCAGTGGTCGCCTGATATATCAGTTGATATATAAGTGTTTCCACCTACTGCTATTTTGAATCTGGTAATCAAAAACAGAGGGTATCACTGAAAGGTGTAATCAACCTCATATTGTGTACTTACTAAGAGCCTCTCTTGTGATACACTGAGCATGGACGATGTTATTTTCACAGCCCATAACCTCATAATCACACAAAAACATTATGGCATTTCAAGTTTTATATGAAATACCAGTTTTCCATTAATATAAGTTTCAGTAGAAGGTTGTGCAGGGACTTAATAACCTTTAGCCAGCTTTTTGATCTTATATCAGTCACTTCCCTGCATTACACATACAGTACAATCTACAGTTTGGGCTGCTTTCTCTTGGCGACAACCAAGTGTTTATTTTTCCAAGTGCTATCTCAATATCTTTGTGTTCTCTAGGCCTGTGTGTCTGAGAGGCAGAAAGCTCAGAGCTGCACGTACCACCATGTCCCATGGGTGCCCAATTCAATCAGAGCTCTTTTTAAACACATGACACAGTCTGGCTTATGTGTGTGTGTGTGTGTGTGTGCCAGGTTGTGCTTTTATTTGCACTTAGGACCGAATTGCCCACATCTCTCATACAGAGCATTAGCTAGGGTGCATAAGACATTAACTTATATCAAAAGTGGTTCATTTATACAGGGTGTATATTCATTCTAGGTTTGTCTGAAATTTTACAGCCTGAATGTCCACATATGGGAATACAAGATACTGCAACTAAACAAAACTAAACTTCTATATAGATAAAATGTTGTAGTTGTATATGTAAGTGGATGATGTCTCTAAAATGGTGAGTTGTTCATGTGGTCTTGCAGAATATAATAATAAATTAAGGTGCAAATTGGTGCAAAGAGGTGTTTTAAAATGACAGGAAAAGGACCTATGCACCAACCACAAATATAAACCAGTAGCAGGTTTAAAGTTGAATGCTACATCCATGATGCTGCCAGTGGCCACTCAAGTGGCTTAGTTGAGTTAGTTGACACACACTTTAGAGTCGGGATGGAATGCCAACAAGTCCATTGGTAAATGAGAATTGAAACTCCAACTTACCTTCTGTTTGAAAGGTACCTCCAAAATGGAACTGTTTTGACGTAGGTGGAAACAGACTATATTTTCTAGGATCATTTCTATAGTTCCAAAGCTTGGAAATGGGATTTGAAAGTGTTGTGTCTTCCTATCCACGATGATGAGTTGTGATGTTTTCTTCTGAGCATGAGTCAGAGTGAGAACCGTGAGTAAATTCGTAGGCTCTCTGTCACCACTGGAAAAAGAAGCGTGGAAGAAGCGAGCATGTTCAGAGTGGTGACTTTTCTTTTGTAGTTTATGGTAGAATGAACTGACATTTATGTTCTTTGTCTGTGCTAAGAGCTGAAAGGGTGTTTTCTATTCAACCATTTTTACGTGCATCTTTGTGTGTTTGAAATTCATTCTAGTCTACCCCACCTCTTGTGCACCTGTCAGTGCATTCTCAGACCTTCAAAAAAGTCTAGTGATGTTGCTGTAGTTTTTGCTATAAATACTTTCATGCCATGTAATTTCTTAATTTTTCTCTATTAGACTTTGTGTTCATGCTGTGACATAAGTAGATTTTGGAGCTATTCAGTATGGCTTGTGATTTCTTTCAGAGGTACAGTTTTTTTTTTCTGTATTCCAAAGCTGTGACAGACACCTATTTTTACCTGTTGTTTCTCTCCACTCTGGTATGAGTCAATTTCATGAATTAATTGAAAGTTTAGCTTGTTAGCTTACACTCCGCAATGTCCCTCCATTGCCCTTACAGCCGCTGATTGTATCCTCACTGAGCCATTCTCATGGTGCATGCATACCCTTCAGTTTCCCTCACATCTACCAGAGGTATTGGTGCTAGTACGACTGGAGTGTTTATGACACTGTATTACCTATCCACACTCCCACTGTTTTTTACAACCCCCTGCTGACTAGTGAGGCAGCTGCTGTAGCCATGCTAGCATACCACAGCCTGCTACACCACAGTGCACAGTAGTGACCACAAGCTACAAAAAAAACAAAACAGAAAACACTTTTAGGTTTCATCCAAGCATATGGATGGCATGATGCTAATTTTAGGGGTGAATCCTTACATGCTCTTTGCACCCTTCAAACTAGTCCCACTAATTGCTCATCATCTGTGAAGCAAAACTATGTCTGTGGCAGTGTCTCAAAGATTCATCTATGGAAGAGGAACTGGCAGCTGAGCCTGAATAGGGTTCAACTCATCAAACTGAATGTGCTCCCCCACCAAATCTGATGTACCTCATTGCAATGATTACATCAACAGCTATGTGACAAGATTCAGGGGCCATCAGCTACACATCATGTGTAAGCCCTGGCTAGTATGTCAGGCACCGACGTGATTGGTCCGAACCACATGCCCCTTGTGGATACCTGCATCACACTGCTGATGAAAAAAACCCTGCCCCTTGCTCTAGTCTTCATTATTGTAGATACTAATCAAGAGCCTGCACTTTTTGATAAAAGCAGGTGTGGAGGATCATCCATGGAGCAATGATTTCTCAAAGAAATACAGGCCATTCAACAGAAGACTGCTAGTAATCTATTATGTACTACTCCATATGATGAATCATTAAAGAATCAGTGCTGCCAAAAGTGATCAGTGACCTACTACTTGCCTTGGATTGTGAATATGTTTCTGTCTTGGTACTGCAGCATCTGACACTAATGACCATAATTTTTATATGCAAAAGCTTGAAACCACAGTTGGGTTAGACAGGCTCTTGACTGGAATTCATCTTATTTAACAGATTGTTAATGTTGTTAACATAAATAGCATAAATTCATCAATTCTTCAGAGCCTATAATATGGTGTCCCACAATGTTCTGTTTTAGGCCCCAATTTTTGTTTTCCTTTTAAATCCTGCTCCTTGGGCATGTAATTTGCTTAACTGATCTTGTGAAACAGTATAGCTCATCCCAAACACTTCGCTCAGTTGAGGTAGGCATACTGTTACTTCTGAAGATCAGCTGCAGATCCCTCTTTGTTTAATTCCATTTATTTAGCAATAAAGAGCCCACACAGGGAGAGTGGTACCAGGCTTGTCCTAACAGTTTGAGATGTAATCACTGACTCTATCCAATTTACTATGTGTATGGACTTACAATGCATTATTTTCCTCTTCCGAGATAGTCTCAGGAGGCCTGGACAAGAACACATAATTACAGGGAGTCGTGCTTGGCTAGCATGAGCTCTTAATGCTGTCTACGCAGATAGGAAGACAAACAAATGCCTGGGAGCAGCTTGAGCATCTGGAGAATGGTGGAGAGCACGTAGCTCTTTCTATTTTTGTTCCCAAACTCAAATGTTGAGGTTATGATAATTGCATTACGGGGTGGTACACAAAGTGTCTCTAGTAAAACAAACAATCAAGAATAGTACAAAATGGCTGTACAGAAGGAGTCTGATGTTAGCAGCCTCCCTTAAAGCTAACATACAAGACACTATCCATCATCTCCTCTCTGGCTAAATATAAATTGATCCAACAAACTCTAATTTCTTTTATATGGACTGTGATAACCTCAGGTCCAGACATGATTTGCTAGTCATAGAAAATTTCTCTGTATTTTTATACATATTGTTTTGTTAATTCCTAGCTTTATGTTTCATTCATTTTTAGAGCACTTTTTGATCATATCAACACATTTGATATGATCATAATTGCTTCTCTTGTTAGATTAGTCAAAGTCTGGGATTATTCTTTCTTAATTATTTATTATGTTATGTATTTATTTTCAATGTATTCATATGTTACATTGGCAAATTCCAATAATTTTTTGTTGAAAAACAAAGCAAAAAAAAAAAAAAAAACTCATTACGTGTGTTTTGTGTTTGTTCTACTGGTTACGTTTTATTTTAATTTTTCCCCTGGACTATCAAGGTTCTAACAAGATGCAAAAGACGATGAAAATGTTTTAGAAAGCACATGCAAATAGTGAAATTTCATGAAAATCTGTAGTTTTCTCTCTGCCACCTCCTTTCTTTCACTTCCCACATGCGTGCTCACACACACACACACACACAGATTCATTCCCACTGTCAGTTTTCACAATCGGTGCAACTCACACTACCGCTGCCTTTATGCACACTGACTGTAGGTTAACAGTTTTATTCCTTTCTGATCAATTCTATTCCATTACGATATGATGTTTTCTAGTTCCTTATTATGTGGGGATCCTGTGTATTTATTTAGTCATTAGTGTTCAACAATTTATTATGCTCATAATATACACCATATGGCCAGAAGTATGTGGACACCTGAGTACATCCCATTGATATAACGTTGTTCCTTTGAGGCACTCTAGTCCTTTGCTATAACAGCCTTCACTCTTCTAGGAAAGCTTTCCACTAGATTTTGGAGCGTGTCTGTGGGGATTTCTGTCCATTACCCAAAAGTGCATCAGTGAGGTCAGGCACTGATGTGATGCGAGGATGCCTGGTGAGAGGCCGTCATTCCAATTCATCCCAAAGGTGTTCAGTGGCGTTGAGGTCACGGCTCTGTGCAGGTCACTCTAGTTCTTTGTGGCAACAGTTTGAGGAAGAACCACATACTTTTGGCCATATAGTGTATGAAGATTGGCAAAATGTGAGAAAAAGTCTTGAGAAATATGTTAAAGCAGGAGTTGTCAGACTTTTAGCTGTTGGTGAACCCTTTTCAGTGTTTAGACAGTGTAGATTAGACTGCGAACCCCTACAGTTATGTCACAGGACCCACTTGTTAAGAGCAGAGACACTGTTCCTTGACATTTGTAAGCAATTCAGAAAATCTGTAATCCAATGTGGTTTTAAAAAACAATGAGAGAAATATCAAAACATCATTTTCTGCTGAGAGCAGCTGAGCAAAGAGCATTCGCTCCCTCTTGTGGATGAGGAGCAAAGAATACCAAAGACTCTCTGCATATACAGTCAGGTCCGGAAGTATTTGGACAATGACAGAGTTTTTGTGATTTTGCCTTTATACAGCACCACAATGGATTTGAAATAAAACAATCAAGATGTGATCGAAGTGTAGACTTTCAGCTTTATTTTAAGAGGTTCCACAAAAATATGGCATTTACCATTTAGGAATTACAGCCATTTTAAGCAAAGTACCTCCATTTTCAGGGGCTCAAAGGTATTTGGACAAAGTGACATAATTGTAAATATAACCATAATTTTAATA
>CM040975.1:19434305-19535145 GCA_022985145.1 Pangasius djambal | reverse complement strand
CCTCCTTCACTTGCATTGAGATCTCCTTGGACTTCATATTGGTAGCTCCAGTCGAACAGCTGCCAAATGCCAACTCAATACCTGATATCAACTCCAGACCTTTTATCTGCTTCATTTGTCTTGAAGTAATGAGGGAATGGACCGCACCTGGTCAATTAACTTCTTGTCAGTCAATTGTCCAAATACCTTTGAGCCCCTGGAAATGGAAGTATTTCGCTTAAAATGGCTGTAATTCCTAAATGGTAAATGCCATATTTTTGTGGAACCTCTTAAAATAAAGCTGAAAGTCTACACTTCAATCACATCTTGATTGTTTTACTTCAAATCCATTGTGGTGGTGTATAAAGGAAAAATCACAAGAACTCTGTCATTGTCCAAATACTTCCGGACCTGACTGTATACAGTATAGTGTGAGATTATCATGATTAGCAAGGGTTAGCACATGACCCTGTTACTCAGATGTATCGTAAGATCTTGTGTGGATTGAATAAGGATTCTCAGATGTAGATTGTAACTAATTTTGTATGACATTATTTGTCCAGTAAATGCACATAAATTTGACACCACAATATGAACAATCTTCTCTAAGATCTGTGCAATTTTCCACTGTGCAGCACATCCTGTGCAATATTGTAATTCACATGTGATAAAAGATTAATTTAGAATATTCATGGCAATAAACTGGACAATGAGGAAGCCACCACTAGAATATTTAGAATTTTAAAAACCTGTTTTCCTCACTTATTCGTTTTTGTTAACACATATTTAAGTTTAATATAATGTGTTGTACTGAAATTTATGGAAACCTTTAGTACATGACTACACCTGCTGAAAGTAGTATTACCTGTTAGGTTGTCTGGATGAGTAGTAACTTGAGAAATGGATTTTTAAAATTATAATATGTACAGTTTGCCGCACTGCATCACCTCTCCATTTGCTTGTTGAAATCACTGCTGTGAAAGTTATACAGAATAAACCAGCCCCAATGCCTTATGTGAGAAATGAATCCATCCAAAGGGAGGAAGCAAAAAGATGTCATCACAGAGCCACACCACAGTCCCAAATAATGACTTCCATTTAGCACTGTTATTGTTATTACATTTCTATAAAATCACTTATATTGATTCATATTATCTTCTATTGATATTGAAATATTGAATCATTAGTAATATTTTGTAATATTAGTAATTTTCTAATGGCATATAGCAGACGACTGTGCTTAGAATATGTGTTCTAGAGACAAACCCTATATGAGGATAAAACAGTTTTCTGAAGATGAATGAATGAATGATGTGCTGTACAATACCCTATCAAGGCACATACAGTGCAGTGGTATAGTAGACCTCTTCCACTCTGGATATATTATTTAGGATCTGAAATAGTTAATGTGGGGTGGGCTTCAAAGACATGAGGCAAATTTCTTTTTTTGTACCACATTTAATTTACACATTCAGTGTGTTTAAGAACACCAACATACATGTTAATGTGTTATATGTGTTATATTAAATGTCATTGAACATTCAGCAATGTAAGTAAAGTTATTTATTTATTTTTTTATTTCAACACAAAGGTCCCTCCAATTAATGTTTTCTCACTAACTTAATTATAATCGTTACACCTTCTGGTTACTGTCTAATATTTTGATTTTTGTTTCCCCCATTTGACTCAGTAATACTCGTTTTAAAAAAAAAAAAAACACTTTTTTCACTTACTGTTGCACTGGACTGTTACTGAGACTACAGCCGAGGAAATGTTCAATTTGTGTAATAAGAACCCTTAAATCATGTACAATCAAGTGCCATTTTGCTTTCACTATTCCACCGGTTGCTATGACCCCATAAAAATGCCAGCCAAGGTAGCCAGTGCAAGAGATGTCTAAAGGACTGTGAATATAATCGTGAGCTTGGAGGAAGAGTAGAGGGACTGTGTATGGTGTATGGTCGGACAGGTGTATGTGCAGTGTTCAGCAGTACCACAATCAGACAGGTATCAATTGAGTCTGCTGCGATAAGCAATGCACACCAGCCTGCCAGGTCAGAGATCAAAAAAGCCAAAATATAATGTTCATTACCTTGTACAACTCACTGTAGGAAGGCAGACTTCATCTTTACAGTGTACTAACCCAGTATAATTAGATCTAACAGACCTGTTACAGACTCCATGGTTTTTAGGAAACACACCACACCTTATCAAAAACAATCATGCCATTGGCATTCAGTGCATATAGTACAATACCTATTAAATACACACCAGTGCCCCTTTACATTTTGTACAGTATTTACAGTGACATTAAGAGATAGTATAGAAAGACTGAGAGAAAATTATAAAAGTGGCTACATGGAGCATGTGTGATCTTACAGATGTAGTAACATTCAAAGTGAGTTTGACTGATGTGGACTGGCATCATATTTTTTAATGTAGCCTCACACTGAAGCACGTATTGCCTGGAAGATGCATGGAGAATAAGGAAAAATGGTGTTTAACCCATGTTATCCCCAAATTGTAAGGACAGCAGTCACGTATTACAGTCACGCTTTTGATACATCTTGTCACTTCTCAGCCCTTACTGCTGCTTGCTTGGTTTCTTGAATTTTTTTTTTTACAGTAAATCTTGTGTTATTCAGACATGCGGTACAGTGAACTACAGCAGTGTAGTGAGGTCTGTGAAGGCAGACATGTTACACCTTAATTTAAACATACAATCAATGCTAGGTTCAGAAGAGTGTACTTGTAACAGTCTCAAAATTGTGTACATAGCAATGTTTTGGTCTCTTAAGTTACTACTGGTCAGTGTGTTTGTGTATGTGTATTTGTGTAAGAGAGTGTGTGTGTCACTGATGGCTAAAACAGTGCTGTTTAGAAAGGATTATTTGAGAACTTTCACTATGTAGCTGTTGCAAAAGTTCATTGTATTTTTCATAAGTCCATGTGAAGTGCTCTAATTCATTGTCTTCCTTTAGTCTTATTTTTTTAAAGACAGATAAGGCCAGATGTCTCTCTTAGGGCCTTGAGGTGTCCCTCATGTATGTGTGTATATCATTATTGTGTACTGCATATGTGTATCTGTATGGTTTTGTGTGTGTGTCTGTGTGTGCTGTGTGTATTTGTTTACATGTGTGCAGAACAGACAGGAGAAACCTCAATACTCAACAAGGCTGTGCCACTTGGAGATTTGCCGGCGTGGGTTTTGGCAGACCTCCTGCCAGTGGGTGGCACCAGAGGGGCAGGGACTGTGTGTTCCCAGCACCAGACGCCCCACGGCCTGGTTCTTTGTAGTGCGGTCAAAGTCCATAACCAGAAATTCGATAGAGATATCGGGCAGCAGGTCAGCGGGCACGTCGTAGATGAAGGACTCGTTGAAGACTGGATTCAGTGTGCACTTCTTCACATGAGTCTTCTTCTTGGCAATGCGCTTGCGGTTATAGAACACATTCACTTTCACATACGGGTCTGAAAGAACAGACGAGTTTATTCATTACATTAGGTATCAGTTTATTACACGTAATCTCTTTTTAACTATAAATTTAAATATTCCATTTATATTTATAATATGAATAAAATCTTAAACAAAAACATATTGAAGCAGTTTTCACTAAATCATTCATAAAAAAACATATAACAACAATCCACAATATGTGAAAAATGCATAGAATTGTAATGTCGAGAAAATATAACCTAAAATCTATGTATGTGTTGGCACATGTGTACTCACTTCCAGCCAGGCCAGTGATGTCCAGTTTGGGAAGGTGTCTAGCTTTCAGGACTACCACACTGAGTCTATGAGAGACAGGCTGATATGAAAGAGACACCAGCAGCTCCCCACGGCTCACACACTGCAAAAACCCACACATAACAACCTTCTTCAGTTCACTAATGCCTTTCAATCATTCACTCATTCTCTTATCTACCCTATTTCCTCCTAGGTACTGTGTTTTGGATCTGTAATGGTAGGTACAGCACATGTGCCTAATGCTAAAAACATCGCTGTGCTTTTCATCTGAGAGCGTATGAAAATCCTCCTCTGTAAATGTGCTGTGTACACCTTCCTATACCACCTACACTCCTCCTACACACTTCTGCTATTCATGCTTTCATGCTGCTAACAAAGCTGTTTATGAAGTTTAAAAAAAAAAAAAAAAAAAAAAAAAGCCTTAGACATGTCACGAGTCCACACTGCACTTCAGCCTGCAATTAGGGACAGCACAACAGTTCTGCTTAAACCATAACCGAGGTTTCTTTTTCAGCATTTGATTTTTGCATAGTCTGAGTGACAACTGTGTCATAGTTTACAGGATATGGAGTGTGAATTAAAAAAAAAACAACAACTATATATTAAAAGCACCTTCAAAATTGAAATTAAACCACCGAAAACAAAATCTGAATATTACAAGGAAGAGAAACCATGTCTGTATCATGTTTTCAATTCTAAAACAACACCGCCTAACCTGGGATAAGAAAATGAAACTCGCAGTCTGAGAATGCTTGCTCTATTCAAACTAAGCTGTTGTACAAAAGGAGCCTTCATTTCTTTATCCTCTCAGTGTTAATATATTTAAGAACTATAATCTGAGAACAGCCATAGTCTCCTTCCCTTCCACTAATATAATTATATAATAACCACACATGTATGCACACAGACTTCACTGCTGGTTTTCATCTTTTAGTAACACCCACTATTTCTCTGTGTCCTCTGTTTTCTGTTTATTTTTAGCTTTTAGTGCAGAGAGTGCCATGAGTTCTCCAAAATAAAATACTTCCACTTTCTTCATTCCCTTCCAGTTTTAGCATCTATGCATTAACTGAATACAACCTCAAAGCCATTGTTGGTTACCTGTAATTACGTAAAGTGCTTGTTAATTAAAATCCCCTTTATATACCCCTTTAAAGTACAGTACATTAGGAATCGCTACATACCTTGATAAATTGGAAATATCTCTATGTGAACACTGTTCTTTTAAGAACCTTAAGTGCTAAGATGTTTCCCTGAGCACGAGAATAAACGGCTTCAGCAGCGACTACCATTTCAATTACACACAGTTCTTTATGTCTATCTGATGCCATATCGATACTAATGATTTCTATCCTCTGACACTTGACCATTAATAGATGTTTGAGCGTGACTCCAAATCTTACAAATAATACGGACACTGATTTAATTACATTACACTTGAACTGTGTGTTAATCCAGAGTTGACCTAATCCTCTTAATTATTGCACATTTAATAGAGGGGGGATTGTAAATTTGTTTTAGTACTGTCTCAAGAAACAAATGAACTAGAATTATAGGCCAGAAAAGTTATTCTCAGTTATGTATGAGGCAAAGGGTGGATACTGCTCTCACCTGCACGCTTCTCTTGCTGATCGGCTGTGTGATTTGCACTTTGCCTGTGCTGAGCTCCACGCCAGCCAGTGGCACCAATGCCTCGCCGATCACATCATCGCGGGCAAAGCGGTCGAAGCTCAGCACGAGGAAGTGCAGTGTGAGCTCTGACAGCGTGCTGTACGGCACACCATAAAATGTGAACGTCTCATCAAAGGCAGGCTCAAGTGTCTTGCGCAGGACCCGGGTCTTCACTCTGTGCTTCTTTTCAGGCAAGATGGTCATCTTGATGTAAGGGTCAGCACTGCCTGCTTGACTATCCACAGCACGTAACCCTCGCGCCTCCAGTACAGTCACCACCAGCGCCTTCTTGGGGAAATTGTAGTCGATGGAGAGGCTGAGGGTTCCACGATCGGCCTCATCCGTGAAGGGTGTGGCGCTGTTGGATGCTGTGGTGCTTGAGCTTTGGCTGCCGCTGCTTGAGCTGTTCTCCAGGCAGCAGTAGTCTGCACGAACAGGAAGCTCCCTCTCTAGTCGTGGAGTTGGGTGAGTGCTGTCATCTAAGCCACCTACCTCAAACTGAGGTGTCACCACCGGACTCTTCTCGGCACCCACGTCCACCAGCACTACAGGACACCCCTTGCCCTCTCGCTCAACATCACCGCTATTGCTGCCGGCTCGACGCACAAGTTGCACGATTCTCTTGCTGCTGGTCAGCGCCTCTGGGTAGATGCTCATGCCCTTCAGCATGTGGATGAACTTGTAAGGCGGGTCTGTCAATGGGTCACCACACTCTGTCTGGACACCATGGAGCTTGTGGCTCATCCTGTGGTAGCGTTTTTGGCAGCATGTCCACACGAAGATTAAGGCCACCACTGCAACCACCAGTACGCCGGCGCCGATGAAGCCCGCAAGTACTGGGGACATATCTGAAAAACAAGTGAACAGGGGTTTTAAGCACTACATTATTGTCTACATTTATCATAAAACAGGGACACACCTAGAAACATGAAACACATACATTTATGTGCATATACATACACCTAGTTAAGAGAGGACCACTAGACAAAATAAGTTAAATATTTTAGTATTGTAATAGATATTATTGATTTATGTGTGTTAGAGCTAAAAAAGATTCAGGTCATAGTACAATCCGTTCATTTAATAAATTCCACAGTTTATTTCCTTAAAGAAGTGTTTTAATGGCAGCTGAGAGGCTCTGACGCCATGGACATGGCAAAGTGGGACAGAAATAAATTGCACAGACAGTGAGAAACAGAGTGAGTGTGGGAGGATGAGATGATTCAGAGAGACTTAGCAACCAAAACACACAAAAGAATTCTAGACATAAACTGTAGTCATAAAAAAGGTACATCTGCGTCAGAAGGTATCATGGTGTGTTACCACACTGGGCATTACACAATGTCCAAGCATGAAATGAACATGTAATGCATTTCACAAAAGAGCAGGAAGCTGTAAGAGGCTGGGTAGGAAGATGGCGGAGGAGGATTGGAGTGAGGTGTTTTGGAGATGGAGAGGTAGGTGTAGTGACGGGGGAGGAAGAGGGAGGGGAGGAGGCCCACTGGCTTGTTTATGTCTCTCTCCGGTGTCCTGTGTTTTGTGCCAAAGCTTTGCCAGTGTGGCATCAGGCTGACTTGTATCAACAGTCTCACCGAACAAAAATACAATAATTTAGCTTGGCTATGCACAGTACACTCAGTCAGGCTGTTGGGTATTAATGTGGGGACGCAGGAGGGTAGAATGCCATCGAGCCTGACAGAAACACAGCAGGAACCCACACGCAGCAATGCTTTGGCAAAGGGCACTGACGCACAGAAATAATAATGAAAAGGACAACAAATTACATCCAAAACACACCAGCAGTCAAGTCACGAATTAGTGGTGGATAAGTCTGGCACGGCTGTCTGTAGGGCATGTCTGTGTGATGCATTTTCACAATATCACTAACTATTAAACACATTAGAAGAATGTTGGCTGGTATACAGTAAACACTAGTGCATATTATTTATCTGAATTCATCCTTCCGTCAAACAAATGTCAAACAACAGCTACTGGTGATTTTTTACAACGACAGAATACTGGCTCTATTTGTACAAATTACAAATCTTACCAATTGTCATATACGCTTGAATATTTTTTACTTCGGATGGGAATTTGTAATTGATATCTGCCATCCATACAGGGTGCCAGAAAAACAACATCAGAATTTGTCAGGCTCTAGAACTGTTCTCTACTAATACTCCATCTAATTCTTTCATTTAGTTGATGACCAGAACCTTATGCAAACATTTTTGCCAAGGCAGGCAAAATGAAAAAAAAAAAAAAACCAACACAATTCAAAATCAATATAGCAAGCATCCAGCTTTTAGTGCTTGGTCCCTTGAAGAGAAACAATGAAATAAAGAGAGCAAAGAAACAAAATGGTGATGGGGGATGAATTATCAGGTGGTGTGTAATGAGTGTAAAATACAGACACTCCCCAGAGGCACTGAGCTTCCCTCAGCGCCAATGGCCTTTGAGCTTGAGGAGCTGCAGTGCTTTGTTACAGAGCTGCCAGAGAGCCAGGCTGGTTTGTGTGTGTGTGTGTGTGTGTGTGTGTGTGTGTGCGCGTGCACGCACACTCCTAATGAGACCTCTGAGACAAGACGAGACAGACGCTGCAGAGAATGGGTAGGTGTGTACCTGTTTGTGCTTTTAAATGGCACCTGAGGAAGTACATGCTGTTCGTAATGTCATACAATGTGACTGCATATTTATGGCACAATGTGTTAGTGACAGTAGCATGCTGAGCAGTACGCAAGCTGCAAAGAAATGCATTTCTACATTCAGAGATATGGCTAACAATTAGGAATAGATGAGTTAGCTCCTGGGAGGTTTCAAGACATTACAATGTAAAACACCTAGGTTCACTGAGACTAAATACATCTATTTACTGCAGCTTGGGTAGTGGGTGATAATTATGGACAGAATAAGTCCAACATTTTATGTCTTATTGCACAGTTGAACACTTTGTCTTGCAGCATTTCAGCGATGGTGGTCAGAAGTCCACACAGTAGCTGAACATCCTCATTAGCACAAAGGGCAAACAAAAAATTGCAGCCAACAGCATTGTCTCATCCAGCAAACCTTTTTTTTTTTAATTACTCAAGTCATCTTTTATGCATAAAAGATGACTGGAGTAATTGCAAGTCATCTTATCTCTGGCGTGATAGCTCCCATTACTATAATGTATCCCACACATGCTCTCACTGATCTACAGCCCTCCAGAGAAAGATGTAAAGATTGTCAGATTTCTAGGATTAGGCCTAGAAACACTAGCGCTAACGCAACCAGTGAGAGAAAGGTCAAAGAGGAGAAAGTCTGTCTAAATGAGAGTCTCTCGCACACACAAAAGGCATGATTAAATTTAACTTCCTGTGTTCCCCTCTCCTGCTCCATTTTCTCTTCGGTTCTCTTTACTAATGCATCTATAGACAAAGCCGGGCTGCTCCCTGCCATTGGGCACTGCAGGGATTCCAACACGATGATGTCAGATTTTGGAACACTGTCAAAGCCAGCTGCTCCAGTCGCCTGGAAACGACCCCAGGGGACAGCGTGCGCGCACACACACACACACACACACACACACACACACACACACACACACACACACACACACACACACACACACACAATGTTGCAATCAAAATTTGACACAAACCATTGTCTGAGCCAATTCTCACAGCCCAGGCATACACTGGCCTGATCTGAACTCTACAGTTCTCTATGATTGTTAGCAATTTTCTCACAGACCCAGAAAAAAAGGATGCAAGGGCACATTGGCAAGAGATTTAAAATTAGTAAAGGATGTTCTTTCCAAAACCTAAATAACAACATCATACAGAACAGACATTCATCACTCAACCAGCAGCTCCAATGCACAATTCTTCATGTGGAACCAACATAACACATCAGACAGAATGCTGTTAACAGTGAAAGAAAAAGGGCAAAATATTCTTTAACATCATATCAGAGCTGAGGAGCGCAGGATGTGACCCAGGTGACGACAGTGTGCCTCGCCTTACATGCACAAGGCCCTAAAAACAGATACTGATTAAAAGAAAGGATGTGTTTTGAAATCCTCTGATGGATATGAACTGCATGATGTATTTCCTGTGGAGGCACAGTAACACCGCTGGAAGAGTGTAAATACTGTAAATACTGAACCATGTCTGAAACATCAAAGGTCTACATCAGCATCACTGAGGCTCATCTATGCCACCACTCCACCCATTTATTGCAGGTAATTACTCACCTAACAAACTCAGACTGTGTTCATTTCTGTCTGTTTCATTTTTAAATGGCCAAACATTTTTATCTTTAAAGGTCTAAAAAATTAATCTCCTCAAGGCAGACATTAGTTGGCTTGAGGTGTGATACTGCTGGCTCTGAAGGCAGCTTTGGCCGTAAGCTGATAAAACAGTCAGGAAGCGAGCGAGCAGTAGGATGATGCAGCAAAAGGCGCAGCAGCTGCTGGTATCTGGACTGTGCTGTAAAACCTGTAACTGGAGACATGATGTGACAAAGACTAAATGCCTCTGTGTGCTCGGGCTTACTCTCACTTTTTTTTTTTTTTTTTTTTTAACAGATGACTCCACCCATTATGTAAAGGTCATAACATTAGGAGCATGCCTAAGCATGTGGATGTTCTCTAAAAGGCCAGGTTTCCCCTATGGTCCAAATTCATTCATTTATTCATGCATCTTTAGTAAGTGAATTGTCCTGCTCACGGTCCAAATATGTATCTTATATATACAATACTATTATATTGTATAGAATTATATTCTTCAATACAAAGATACAAAGGTTTTCTTGAGGGTACCGCTAGTAAAACGCACGTGTAGCATAGAAAAAGTTTAACGACTTTTTCTGGAGTATAGGCTGAGTTCAGGTATTTTTCAGAAATGTGACATGGCGCAGCAGTGTGTAGAAACATTGCCACATGTTTCTAACAATGTTTACATCATGCTCAATCAAGCAATTACATCAAGCGATTTCCCCCTGGGATTAATAAAGTTCTTTGAATCTTGAATCTTGAATGTTAGGTTTGGTGGCTGGCAGAAAGCCGAACATCTATTTGTATTCTATAGACTTGTTAGTGACTGAGGCTATATTTATTAGGTGTGGCTATATATCCGAGAAATACATTCAAGATTTCTGTTAGGATGCTAGTTTAGTGGATTGACTGTGCTGCTAACATATTGTGCTAGCAGTGCAGTCCTCAAATAGCTGCAAATAATTTTAGAGTCTTACAGCATACTGGAGAAACTCTGTATTAGACAGGCACACAGATCTTCCACAGACCATCCATCTATCTCTGATCCACACAGTGTGATCAGACAGTATTTTTTTTTTGTTTTGTTTTTTCCCTCCTCCTCTTCAGTAGCATGACTCAGGAAGACAGATTATATTACTCCCACACTAGCTGGCACCGCATACAGTAGCCTACATTACACGTCACACAGTCCCACAAAAGAGCCCACATGAATAATGGCTGTAGTTACATCATCAATATCGTCACAACATGACCATAAGGAGTCATTTTTTGGGGTACAAATCCTGTCAGGTAAGAACGGTTGACAAAATAAGTTTGCTTTTTGGCTGCTGGCATTTACTGAAGTTGGTAAACGTAGAAAGGTTCTGTTGGGAGACCGCATTACAATTATTTTAAATAGTGATATCCCACCAACAGCTTTCAGAAATCAAACCTGATCCACAGACGAAAACTCATTTGAAAGACTCTAATCTTTCTCTAAAGTCCTTTCTATATGTTTACCTGAAATAGTTAGTGCTGGAGACTGACTCACAAACTCCTTCCACTCATCTTGCTGCACATCTGTCTGTTCACATCTGGGCATATTGCTTAATTACTTAATGAACCATTTTAGACAATAATATCCCCATCTTAAGCTGCATCAAGTTTCATTCACCAGTCTGATGCAAACATAGCAAGACCAGTGCAGCGTGACATCATGTCACATGGATGATCAAAATCTAATGCTAAAGAACGCATGTTACTCACATCAATTCAAAGAACTGTAAACCATCGACAATACCAAGAAGTCAAAAATACATAAATACCAGTATGTATAAACAAGAAAATCACTCCTAAATTGAGAAGCCAGTATCAGAATGTTGGAGTCAGACAAGGCTACAGCAGTCTGGGACATCTCTGTTGCTAGCCAGTTACCATGTGTAGTGATGGAAAACAAAATTTAATTACAATAATGCACTGAATAATATAAAAATGACCAGATTTAGACATAAACTGCCATTTGGGCAGCTAGTGGCCCCGTAATTACAAAATTATCCATAATGCAAAGATTGTAATTAATAATACATCTTATCACCTAGGAAAACCTTGCTCAGTCTAGACATATGTTGTGGTTTAGGGTCCATAGCTTAGTGGTTAAGACCTTGGACTACTGTTTGTAAGGTCGTGAGTTCGAATCCCAACAGGAGAAAGTTACTACTACAAGGCCCTTAACTGCTCAGATGTATTTTATATATATGTTTTAAAAAAAAAAAAAAAAAAGAGAGAGATAAATGTAAGTTGCTCTGGATAAGGGCGTCTGCCAAATGCCAGGAATGTAGTGTAAACTGTCGTGAAGGCCAAGACAGAGACATGTCGGGTTTTGAGTGAAAAGAAAAATCCACTGACAATAATAAAAGACTTGTTACTTAACAGACATATCTGAATAAACGCCTTCATCAGTCCATCACTCTGCTTAAGACAGCTATGACATGTTTACACCCTTCTCTAACTCACATATAGGCCCACTGAATAAAAAAACAACGCAATTGTTCTATTAACACATCTGAATTTCAAATGTATTTTATCAGACTTCATCACGAAAGATATTTTAGTATTCAAAACCAGACTTGAGGCTACTCACCGTACGCTGCTCGTATTTCGGTGATCTCGGCCATTTTGAGGGCTTTGGGGCGCGTCGTGTGCGGTCCAGAGGAGGGAAAAAATACAAGTACCAAACGACAGAACAGTAGACAGAAGAGTCGCTTAATTAATTCTTGCGACCTCGATAATTCATGATTAAGATTTCTACGAATTTGAATTCATGCTGCGTTGTGGCTGGGGGAGGCTGGAGTGCTGGGGGAGGCTGGAGTGCTGGTGTTTGTCGCCCGTGATGCTGCGCAGTGGTGAGAGATGCTGCCGAGTTTTAAGATGCTGCTGCTGCTGCTGCGCCTGCGCTGTTCTGAGATAAAGCCCCGCCCACCTGCGCCGCCGTCACCACCGACACCTAGCGTGGAAGCAACACCTACAGCATCCTACTGCAATCACGTTTAGCTCTGATTGAACTGACAGTGTCGAATTAACACCCACATCCGTTTCCTCTTTTCCTACAGCGGAGGAAGAACACTGAGTGATGAATCAGCTATGGTTATGAGGAGGACAAAAGTTTTTTTTACATGTTGCTTGTACTGTATGGTAATTTGACAGCCTGTTTATTTATATGGAATAAAGTACATATACAGTCACTAGGTTTTTGACTTTTATTAAAATATATTTTATTGCCACTCTCACTACTGTTTTGGTCAAGCTGCTAGACAATCTTTGCCAGTAAGTTTTGGTAGAAAGGAAACAGTTTCTGAGTTACCCCTTATGCCACAACATTAAGGCAATCAGAAAATGTATTTTTATTTATTGATCAGGAGTTTGGCAGCTGAAGGATTGTCTTGCTTGAACATCACTGCTGGTAGCTGGTCATTTTTCAGGGTTATTAGACACAGCACTCTCTACACTATACATAAATCCTGGCTGTGTTGCCTTTTATATTAGGGATTTTTTTCCCCCTCTTTTTTCCATTAACATATACGCCGATCAGCCATAACCTTAAAACCACTGACAGGTGAAGTGAATAACATTGATTATCTCATTACACTGGCACCAGTCAAGGGGTGGGATATATTAGGCAGCAAGTGAACAGTCGGTTCTTGAAGTTGATGTGTTGGAAGCAGGAAAAATGGGCTGAGAGGGATCTGAGTGACTTTGACAAGGGCCAAATTGTGATGTCTAGATGACTGGGTCAGAGAATCTCCAAAACAGCAGGCCTTGAGGGGTGTTCCCTGTATGCAGTGGTTAGTACCTACCAAAAGTGGTCCAAGGAAGGACAAACAGTGAACTGGCGACAGGGTCATGGACACCCAAGGCTCACTGATGCATGTGGGGAGTGAAGGCTAGCCCGTCTGGTCCACCCCCACAGAAAAGCTACTGTAGCACGAATTGCTGAAAAAAAATTAATGCTGGCTATGGTAGAAACATGTCAGAATACATAGTGCATTGCAGCTTGCTGCATATGGGGCTGCGTAGATGCAGACTGGTCAGACAGCCCATGCTGACCTCTGTCCACTGCCGAAAGCACCTACAATGGGCACGTGAGCATCAGAACTGGACCATGAAGAAATGGAAGAAGGTGGCCTGGTCTGATGAATCATGTTTTCTTTTACATTGTGCGGATGGCTGTGTGCATGTGCGTCACGTGCCTGGGGAAGAGATGGCACCAGGGTGCGCTATGGGAAGAAGGCAAGCCGGTGATGGCAGTGTGATGCTCTGGGCAATGTTCTGCTTGGAAACCTTGGGTTCTGGCATTCTTGTGGATGTTACTTTCAAATGTACTACCTACCTAAACATTGTTGCAGTCCAAGTACACCCCTTCATGGCAAAGGTATTCCCTAATGGCAGTGGCCTCTTTCAGCACGATAATGTGCCCTGCCACACTGCAAACATTGTTCAGCAATGGTTTGAGGAACATAGCAAAGAGTTTAAAGTGTTGATTTGGCCTCCAAATTCCCCAGATCTCAATCCGATCAAGCGTCTGTGGGATGTGTCGGACAAAAATGTCCGATCCATGTAGGCCCCAGCTCGCAACTTACAGGACTTAAAAGATCTGCTGCTAACGTCTTGGTGCCAGATACCACAGCACACCTTCTAAGGTCTTGTGGAGTTCATGCCTCGACGAGTCAGAGCTGTTTTAGCGGCACAAGGGGGACCTACACAATATTAGGCAGGTGGTTTTAAAGTTATGGCTGATCGGTGTAAATGTCAGTAAATTTCTCTAGAAATGCCCTAACATCCAGCTTACAAAGAAAAGATAGTTAATCTTACATAATGTGTGTGAAAAACACCAGTTAGCAAGCTAGTCAGCGTACTTACTTCAGGGTTGTAGTGGCTCAATTGTTGAAGCTACTAGTCAGAGAGTTCCAATCACCTGCTGCCACGCTGTTTTCTCTTGAGCCATGCACTTATAAGCCTCTCTGCTTCATGGGCATCGCTGCACCATGGCTAACCCTGAGCTCTGGCACTGCTTTCTAGCAAGTTTTGAAGAAAAAAAAATACTAGAAAAAGTACAAAATGAAGAAAAAAATACAACTTTTGTTGTACTAGTCACTAGTATATACAATATATCATGACAATAAAAGCTCTCATTCAACACTTACAGCATTAAATTAACAGTGTAGAAGAAACAGCTAGAGAATTAGTATAGACTCAGGCATAACTAAACACTAGACTGTGTCCACAGCTGTGTTTTGTAATTTATAGTATTTACACTCATTGCAGACTGTGGAGACAAAACAATACAAAAACAAATACTGTCATTGCGTTCTTTAATTATTTCTTCAAAAAAAGACTGTACAATTCTAAATAAAGTATTGAGTTAAAACAAGGGTTTGGGTTCAAACTATTTCTTTAATAATGCTTACAAAGATGAAGGGAAACCTTGTGACGTTTAACTTATCATAGCTTCCAGTAATATTATATAACATCATGGTGTGCAAAACCTGAAAGTTAGCATACACTATTGTATGACTCGTCATACCTCAGGAGTAAAGTTTGTGTGTGGCATTTGCTGCTTAGTTTATGCGTCCACTTATGACTTGTAGCTATGTCTAAAGTGTGTGCAGCTACTTAAAAAACTAGCTCAGGAAACCTGTTGAAAATGATGCCGTATTGCCATCATTACTATAAAATATTTGTAGTATATTTTTGCATACTTGATGCTTGTTCAGACACAAAATTTGTTTATACTTTAAAGAATTACAGTAATTCTATGAAGCTGGTCTAAAGTAATACCAAGGCTCCTTAACATTTAAATAAGTGAAGAATGCTCATCAGGGAACATTTAATGTGTGTGGGAGACACACTTGAATGGCATATAGAAAGGGAAATCAAAGCAGTTAACAGTACAAGTGACAAAAAAAATGAACTACTCTCTACTAAACCTCTTCAAACGGTCTAAAACTCAAGTCACTGACTAGGTCAGCCTGGACGGGAAAGACAAATGGGCTCAGTAATAAACATAAAAAAATGATTTTGCATAGATTTATATAAAAAGGGCACAGCGTGTACTCATTGGTAATAAGGCACAAAAAGTTGGAGGTGGGGTGGAACAGAAAGAAACATGTAAAGGTTCTTGTAAAACAGACAGTCTTCATGATGAGAAAGGGTTGCAGCATGAAATTAGGTACAGCATACTCTACTCTCAGAAGTAATCAGCGATCTCACGCCTAATGAGTAAGACAAGATGTATTAAACATGAGGAAATCCTTGTGCTTTGCTTATTCAGGGTTGCCATTTTCTATTTACTCTAAAGAAGCTGCCTTTTTGGTATTGCAGCGCTTTAAATCCATCTTTGGCATTATAAACAATGAAATAATTTGTTCCAATTATTTCGAATTTGGTGCTTTGGTTTGGTTGTACAAAAACCTTTTGCTAAAATACTATCGCATGGTTACAAAAGCACATTGTAACAAAAGTTAAAAATGATTGTCTGTCCATTAGCCAAGGTTGGTGTTTGTGG
The DNA here is from genome assembly GCA_022985145.1 of Pangasius djambal. Classification (NCBI taxonomy): domain Eukaryota; kingdom Metazoa; phylum Chordata; class Actinopteri; order Siluriformes; family Pangasiidae; genus Pangasius; species Pangasius djambal. The sequence goes on along the minus strand of CM040975.1, from coordinate 19,518,948 downwards.
TATCACTGCTGTTACAGAATAACTCAGCGTTTCAAATCATAACCTCGGCCAAGAATACCATGACTCATTAGTTCTTGTTAGGACGACCCACAGATTTCTCTCAAAGCGAGCGCTACTCAACACTTCACCAACTCCAGGGCCTCCTGTTCACCTGAACATCTTTCTCTGGTCTTTATTTCCATGTGAGTCAACAGTCTTATGATTGGACTATACACTGGTCAGCACAGAGGTCCACTCAGTCTGCTGGCCATGGCAATGGAAAGCTTGTGTAAGTGTCTGCCTCCTTCCATGAGTCACTGTCTGTTCACGTGGGCATGCTGTGTATGTGGGAGAAGCTATGGAGCATATCATCATCTCTCCATCTCTCCTCCATCGTTCCCTGTTGTGGATTCTTGTGAGATGCTGTGTTTGATTAAGCTCTGTTACCAGGTCAGTTGGCAGGGCTGGGCTCTGCAAGCGGCATGGTGTGTAGCACCTCATCCAGCAGCTGCAATGCCCGGTGGAGATGCACTTCTATCCAGCAGGGGGTTTGTTTGATGCTCTGGCGTGGGTAATCCGGCCCCCAACCCTTCACAAAGCTCAGACGCAATATACACAGTCGACGCAAATCATCAACTCCTATGCCCGCTGCAGCAGAGAAACCTAAGTAGAGACAGAACAATGCAGACAAATACTCCTGAATAAGTACATTATATCAGAAAATATAATTGTGCCCATTAGTCATTATGCTAAATTAATGTCTGTGATTAGTAGAACAGTGATTTATGTCTTTATGTCTGTCCGTGGCAATTAATACATGCTAATTCAAACACAAAGGCACAGACTCACTGATGGCAGGGGCGATGCCCCCCACACTGCCAGGTCCTGGGATATTTCCAGCCACTGCTGCAGCCTGCGCAGCTGCAGCTGCCTGTGCAGTTGCTGCTTGCTGCTGCATCTGCCTATGGCATTGACGCAGGTCAAATACCTGCACAGAGAGAGAATGAGGGGAAAAAAGATTTGAGGATAGAAAGAACAGAAATTACATTAAATGTGTGACTTGGCACATTTGTGGCACAGATAAATTTCCTAAAAAAAATTACTGTAAATTACTCATACCTGACTCTATTGCCACACCATGCATAGGCACATTGTACCATGTCTACTCATACCATACCAGAATATGGTGACAAATTAATGGAAAAAAAAAACATTGCTGGCATGTTTTGGGTTCATTTGTCCTCCTAGAGGGAAGGATCATTACAAATCATTAAATCAAAGTTATTCTGACTGGTCACCTTTACCCTATGTTGAAACTTTTCCATCCTGATGGGAGTGGTCTCTTCCTGAATGACCCTGCCCCATCCACTGGGCACAAGAACACACTGAATAGATGGATGAGTATGAAAAAAATCATAAATGATATAGCCTTCACAACCACCAGATCTGTGAACATCTATAGGAGATGTTGGAGCAATGTGTTCGACAGTGCTCTCTACCACCATCTTCAAAACAACAATTGAGGGAATAGCTTTTGAAAGAATGGTGTTCATCCCTCCAGTACAGTTCAAGAGACTTGTAGCAAGCAAAGTGCTTCTGAGGCTGTAGTTGGAGAAACCAGTTGATATTCAAACTGGTTGATAATGTAATAATTCATTCATTCATTCATCATCAGTAACTTTACCCCAGTCAGGGTTACGGGGGATCCGGAGCCTATCCCAGGAACTCTGGGTGCGAGGCAGGAATACACCCTGTTTGGGTTGCCAGTCCATCACAGGACCCCCTGCACAACCTCATTAATACCTAGGGGCATTTTAGCATCAACAATCCAGCTAGATGGTTGGATACCAGAGAACCCATACAAAACCCAAATGGACACAGGGAGAACATGTGAAACTCCTGACATACTGTAATCCGAACTGGAATCGTTTGAACGTTTTACCTTTTACCCGTTCAAACCATAACAAAAAGTTTCACAATTTATGATGTAATAGCTGTTTTCAAAACATGACTTGGCAGCAGGGGTATAGTCAAGAGTCAGCTGTGGATGGAGAAAGGAGGCAAGTTGAACTGGCACGTTCTCACCTGTGTGTTATTCCCAGCAGCCTACTTATGTGATTGTTTTTCTTTTCAGCAGAGACTGTGAACTAAAGAGAGACGGGGCTGGCGGAGCCGACACAGCTCAAGCACTTGAACTTGAGACAAGCAGTGAACTGTTTGGTCTGTTCTTTTTGTTTCATAATTATGGTTTTATATTTAATGCAAAAATTTGCACTGAGAAAAGGGAAAATTGGAAATAAACCTGAAGCTCCATCAAAAAATGCCTGACTCCCAAGTCCTCCTTTACACACACACAGGATTCTATATTGGCACACAATGGCATATTTCCTTATATTTCCTCACTTCATTGATCCCATAACAACAACTAGCAATGATGTCATTAATATTAAATCCATGGCTGTTGAAGTGTCTCACTATTGGAAAGGAGAAATCCAATGGTACAACAATGCTTGACATTGACAAATGCAAGGCTTCTCTAGGTTTCCCCGATGTACAGCTGATTGGGTCTACAGGAGAGACAATGAACAACTACTGCACTATTGTCTTATTAGAATGATGAAATGTCAGCACCAAAGGAATTTGTTTTAGCAATAGATTCTTCAGAGGTCAGTGCATCCATTCTTTCAACAGAGGTAACATGGGCCATGGAATCACTAATAATGTACCAATAATACCATGGTTAAAGCCTTAAACTAAACCTTGTCCAAGAATGACAGCATTTTTATTTAGTCAACATTTGGGTACATATCATTGTTTGATGCAGTGGTGTTTTTACTTTGACATAAGCTCCTGGGTAGATTTTGTGCACAGCATCCCCTGGTGCTCTTCCTGCCTCCCTGTCCAGGTAGTAGCTCTGCACAAAGACAGCATGGTCACTGAGACATCGCATCCACACGTCTCCCTCCCCACGACACTCTAGCTGCACACCTTTACCAATGTGGAGCCTGGGACAGGACAGAGACCCAGCATGGGCAGGAAGAGAAGAAAATAATGTCAGCTATGGTAGAAATACGTAGTGGCATAATGCAAGTCTGAAGTTCAGCAAACAGTTAAAGAAAATGAAATAAAAATTTAATGAAGATTTGAAGATGTGTGTGTTCAAGACCCAAGTCCCTGCACATGCAGGTCCATGTAATGACACAGTGTTTTTTAACTACACACTCTCACCGTGCTCTCTCACTAGCATCTGTGCGATGCACATTGCTCAGTTGCCCCAGACAAAAGCGGTCTCCTCCAGATGGATCCACATAGCCATCTATAGTTACCAGCGGGCAGTTAGCCAGGACCTTAAACATCTCCCCCACCTGGATGTCCATCTCAAAGTATGAGATTGAGCACCAGAACTCTGGACCTTGAGGTATACAAGAGGAAAAAGCATTCTCACTAAAATACTTTAGAAATAAGAAGTACATAAAATCTGAAGTATCAGTGCATGCACAGTTTAATGAACCTGGATGGTTGGAGACTGGCTGTGGGTATGAGGTGGGAGTGTGATGTTGAGACCCTGGCGAGAATGGTAAATAGCAAATTAGATTATAATTGAATAAAGATTGCTTCTACACAAACATTTTAGATTACAAAAGGATTAAATGAAACAAGTGATTGGCATACAGAAATGACCAGTGTGGTGGGGAGGACCCTGCTGGTGACTCCGCCCATTCTGCTGGGACCCCATAGGTGTGTAGGAGGCAGTGCTTGTGCCTGTCCAAGTTGTTGCTGTGATTTTGGAGAAGACTAGTATATTTACACTAGTATTTTAAGATATTATTTTCTAGAACAGGCCTGATATGAGCAAAGATCTCATTTGATATGCTAAAATTCATTAACTTAGTTTACAGTTAATTTACTTCCAAAATGAAGATTCCTTTGCCATTACTCACTGTGGTAGGAGGTCTGTGCTTGTGTCTGTTTGGAGGTGCTGTAATCACCCTGACTGCAGCGATCTGCATCAGGTTGTTGGGCTGAGGTCTGGCTGTGTGTTGTTGTGTTTGTTGGTGTGTGTGTAGGGGTGGTGGGGGGAGAACAGGATGCCAAAGCCCTGCTTTGAGCAGAGGCGATCTGCAGTAGGCCCTCCGGATGGCTACCCTGCAGGGACAATCTGGAGCTGCTCGCTACACAGAGACAAACAATAACCATTAACATGAACAACCTTCTTACACAATGGCAAATATCTGAAATAATATATCTCTGATATAGGGGCATTATATATCATGGCAATATATATACTCAGCTTTAGAGCACCTTATTTCAATATTTCAATGACCTCCTGCATTATTAAACTACAATGATGAGACAGGTCCCATTAAACAAACCTGTTCAGCTCTATAAAGGCCTCAGAAAAGCTGACCAAGGGCACACTTATGCAGATTGCTGTGATAGTATTAGCAACATCTGTTACTGGAGATATATTAAAATATATTAAAGATAAGTATGGCTTTTTAATGAAATGTGAATGAAAAGGACAGATTTGAAGAGTGTTGTCGTCATGGAAAAATCAATGTGAAAATAAAAAAATGTGAAGAATTCCACGACTTTATATATAGCTATATTTAAACTAATAATGTTAATATGATTGCAAGGTCATAGGATTTGTTAGTGGCACTTACAAGGTGGTGAGAGGGGCAGGCTTGGGTAGATGGTTACTGATGGAGTGGCGTGATGATGGGGCTCTGGGGGCAGCTGGAGTGGGGGCAGCTGCTGGCTGTAGTGCTCTGGGGCATGATGGTCCTGCTGGGAGGGCATTCTGGCTGGACCGTCCAACTGGATACAGTCATGGATATACTCTTCCTTTATCGGCCTGGCTGTAGAAGGCAAGAGGCGGCAGTATGTAATCATTATGGGAATCTTTGTTTTAGTATGGCCTGGGGTCAGGAGCGTATTCCACTAGGCAAACTAACTAAATAACCCAGGCTTATTTCAAAAAGCCCCACTCAGATACAGTGGCAACATATGCTGGAGGAAACTGCACCGTGTCAGCTTAATGTGATCAGTTCTATTGGACATGCCACATGATGTCTTGGTTCCACCAGCCTAAAAATAACTATAGATATAGGAAATCATACATAGACTCAGGAACATTTTGCCACACCACTGGGTAACAAATAGCTGCCAACCTCACACATATATTATCATGTTACGCACTGCATAGCCTAGCAAGCTTTTAGCCACCGGCTCACAGATTACTTGGCGACAGGTGTGATCCTCCAGCATTTCCCAGGGAGACTGCTGATTGCTATAGATTCTGTAATGATTGGAAACCCACACTGAAACACTGAAACATGGATTTTGTTAGTGGAGTGCACTAATCCTAGAGTCACCTGTCTGATTAATTTAAGAGAGGCTATTTAATGAGCCTGGATTTTATAAGCTCGCTTTGTGGAATATCTCTCAGTTTATTGTGCGACTGCAAACAGCATCATATCAGTGTCACCTGTTCAGACAAATTTAATTCAATACCAGTTGCTGGAAAATCTGCATAGACTTTCTGTGCCTTACCTAGCTGATTTGGAAAAGAATAGTCGGATCAAAGTTTTCCATCTACAAATATGCTCATGCAGCTGTTCCAGTAGCTTCTCATATATTGTGCAAATGTTTTCATATTTTAAGGAAAAACAAGCTGAGACTAAGAGAACTATGAAGCTTTTTGATAAGTATGAAAACTACCTCCTGTACACACAAACATTCTGCAGCATTCAGATATGTGATAGCAAACAGAAACAGACAGCACAAGTGATTCCCTGTTTGGCTTTCTTACCTGTCGTCTGCAAGCTTAGTCCAACTGCAGAGGGAAAAAACAGAAACAGAAACAGCAAAACACTTTAGCTGGAGAAAGGTCATCTGGCAATATTGATAATATAGTAACACACTAACATGCTGACTGTATTTTGTATACTAAACATTTTAGCTGTATTCTGTTGTGAGAATCTGCTGTGTTTTGCAGTCTTTATATAATCTGCATCATTCTGAGATTTCCTTATACTTATAATTAGTGTAGCTTTATACCATGACAATAAGACAGAAACCGACGTGAAGGACTGACAAGCCATGGTTGGTATATAAAGTGTACAAAATTCCACTTAGGCCATTCCATTTAGGCCTTGTCATGCATCAGTTTTTCATCTGCCTTTCTTCTTAGTGTAATAGTCATATTTTCCTGCTGCTATGTTTTTTAATGAGGACCACACACATACCGATGCCTGGAGACACCACCCGTTCATAGTGATAGGGGTTGACACATACATTGTCGTACTTGAGATCGAAGGCATACTGGCAGAACTTGACATGTTTGAGCTCGTTTTTGTGGAGGTCTGGCCAACGCCACAGTCGAGCGTATATAACATGAGGAAAGCCTTTTCGCCCTGCTACCTGTAGAGATATACAGATGGGGGGGTGGGGGGCGGGGGGTTGGTGTTATAATTATGACAAGGTGCATAGGGGAAAAAAACAAGGGGAAACCCAACAAGAGGTTTGTGACTACAAGGGTAATGGGGTGGAGTGTTTGAAAAGTAAGCTGAGGGCAGAAAAGAAGAGCAGCAAAAGGAATGTGTTATAATAAAACATCACATTCTGAACACCCTGACTCTCAGAAAGAAAAAGAAGTAAGCGCGAAACGTATGAAGGGCTATACGCAATATAGCTGTTAAAGTAAAAACAGAGCCTGAATCCTGACAGTGAACATCTTTACAGCTCACACTGAGCTCATACACAGCTCAGACACTGCATGATTCAGCCTGATTCAGCCTTTCCTACAGCCTTTTCCTCACTTGTGAAGGACAAGCTAAGGAGAGATAATGTCTTGTGCGTATTTTGTAGTAAGAAGAAAGATAAGTGTAAATGTAGAATATCAGTATCTGTCCCAAATAGTAAAGGATAAATGAGAACTAATTTGCCATTCTAACCATTTGGTCCCCACCCAGTGAGATTAACTTCCAAACAGAGTTAGGCTTGGTATTTACTTCAAAACGTATTGTTATGTTATGTTTACTTAACTCACACAAAGACAAATGCACTCTTCTAGACAAATCACACACACACACACACACACACACACACACACCAATGAAAGTTCAGAACTGGGCCAACACATCTTGAATAAACACACTGCCTGAAATATAGCGCAGAAATACTGTGAACACATGCCTAAAAACTTGAGTAGATTGTGTACATACTTCAAATACTGACACTCTTAGACACACACCCACACATACACATATACACACACACACACACACACACACACACACACACACACAGACTTCGAGACAGACAGGCCTTAACTTAACCCTGCCCCTTTCCTGTGTCTCAGACAAAACAACCCTCTCTCCCTCCACCCCTCCTTCTCCTGCTCTCTCTCATTCCCTCACTCTGTCTGCAGCTGGGGGAGGGGAAGGGAACTCTCAGTCTCTCTTCTGTAGTTGTTTCTTCATCAGCCAAGAGTACACAACAATCATATACATGTAAAGATAACAAAATGGTGAGCTGCTGAAAGGAAAAAGGCCACAGCAGTTATTCTGAACAGAACTGTTGTTCTGTCTTGTCTGTCAGAAATTCCCACTTGAGAGCCTCTTGTCTTTTGGAGATCTTGGCATGCATTTAGTCTACTGGCAAGAACCAAGCTAATATGTGTGAAGTTTTTGAAGCTTTATGAGAGCGCCATTCAGCTCACAGCAGTAACTGCTCTGTTATCATTGACACTGCTGATCAGACTGAGACCAGCCTAAACACAGGGAGAATGGCATATCAGTCACAGCAAAGGATTACATCACTGTGGCATTTCACAATGTTCTCCACTGGACTAGATCAAAGAGCAATCTGCCTTTGTGTGAATTAGGATCACATAATAGTGTTTAAGAAAGTCCTCTCTATACTATAAACAATGATATGGAAAAAGCACATATAGTAACTTTTCAGGCCTGTTAGTTCACTCAGAAAGTGCCATTTCATCACTGTTGGTGCTCAGACCTGCAGCCTGCCGTCCAACGTCCTCTGAATGGTGACACATTTGCTGGGGTGGACACCGTTAGTGGTGATGGCGGTTATAAGAGAATCCAGTTCGTCCTTCTTCTCTTTTAGTTTCTTCACAAGGCTCTCGATGGCACGCTTGGCAAAGCCCTCGTTCTCTCCACCCTGCCGGTGGCACATCAGACTGTGAACGATGCTCAAACATGCATCACTGCTACTGGGAGAGTTCACAGACATACTTGTGCCCTAGGTAGGGATAGAGGAAGAGAGGGAACAAATTAAAAAGTGCAATTCAGTACTTGGGAGGCAAAGTATACCCAAAACAAAGCAGAGCATATCTGAGCTAACTTCAGGTTGCCGGGCAGGTCCTCTACCACTGGCAGCAGATGATGAAGATTTATTTCAGAGTAATTAAATACTGTCAGTAGCTGTACCACTGGTATGAGGTTTGCTTAGTGTCTTAGTGAAGGTAAACAGAAATGATACTAGTTCATATGCATGAGCCTTGTGATCAGCTTCACATCGCTTTGAATTCTGAACTTCTTCACATGCTTTGGATGTGAATAACAGTAAACGTCATTGTAAACTACCAGCAAATGCAATTCAGCTAATTTAATCAAGCTTATTACATGCAACGTTTTTGTCCAAATACAAGAGACATCATGCGATCAATTATTAATGCAGAGAAGTTTCATTCCTCATCGAATAATCATTGTAGAAACGTAGAAAACAAACCACAGACAGCTCGAGTATAAGATTAAGTGAAATAAAAGTGCGCTTACGGAGTTGAGGTGTCACGTGTGTAAATAGTCCTAAATGCTTTGCTGTCTCCTCCTCTGTCCCTTTGCTGAAGTTCTGCGTGTCTCTCTGTTTATCTGTCTCGCGCCCTCATTCGCACATCCTGCCGCTCCCAGAGAGAGAGAGAGGGGAAGGGGCGGGGCTTATTGTGAATCCAGCCAATCACTACACTCTTCTCAGCCAGAACGACTACACAGAATCACAACCAGCAGTGACGTCGGTGTCTGTCTGTCTCAGTCAAAATTTCATTAGGATTGAGTCCATCACTGACGCAAAAACCTAATAATATATACTTTTAACAGAAAACCAGACGTCGTCTAGTGTGAGACAGTGAAGTTAATGCTCAATTCGTTAAAGGCTTCATTAAAGGCTTCACTCTGTCATGAATGTTATCGAGTGAGAGAAAATGTCCAGCTATTTCTGAAAGAAATGCACAAATCATATTATTATTATTATTATTATTTTTTTTAGCTTCTTCGTTCATCATTAGTTCTCCCTGGTAGTCGACTTTTTTTTTTTTTTTTTTAGCCTGTGAAAAAAAATTGACATTAAACTTTGGACTTGAAATTCAATTCAGACCCTGAAATTCAATTTCAATTCAAAATAATAATATTCAAATTCAGATTCTTACTTAGATTCTGTCATGAATCTAACTCCATAAAAAAATTAAAATAAGAAGAAGAATCATACTAATTCTTCATCTGCATAGACCCTGGCCTCTAGAGGGCCCTCCACGAGCATATATGAAGTGAATGATTAGATTAGACCATAACACTGTCACACACAGCATCATACATAGAGCAATGAATGTAAAAAAAAAAAAAAAAAAAAAAAAAAAAAAAAAAAAAAAAAAAAAAAAAAAAAAAAAAAAAAAAAAAAAAGTCACAGAATCTGAAATAAATTCAGAAATGTGACTGGTGTGTGGGTCTGATTTTGTCAATCAGTTAGATCAATAACTGTTTTTAACTGGAGATAAACTGATGAAAAAAATTGGATTAAGCATAAACCCACAGTAAGTGTGGTGATGAAAAGAAAACTTTAAAAGGAAAAACATCATTTTCCCTAATGGGTTGGATTAAAAATAAACTCTGTATTTCACTGTGCTGTCACTACTCGCCATTGATTCTGGACTTGTTAAAGAGGTGGATGATTTTGTGGATTGTGAGGAGAAAAGCAAGAAAGAATTCAGACACCTAAGTTTAGATTGCCTTCTGCAGGGCAATCAGGGCTCCATGCACCGGGAGGTCCTGAATTTAAAGTGAAAAACAGCTGAGCAAATGCACAAGGAAGTCATTAATTAAGTTTAAAAATGCTTCTTCTTATCACAGATATATTGTTGAATGAAATACAATCTGTTTTTAATGCTACGCAGTGAGCACATTAGAATCAGAAGCAGAAGCGTAGCTACAGGGCAGGCAATTGCCTGCGGCCCCGCAGTCTGAGAGGGCCCCTGAGGGCTGGTCATTTAAACAGTCAGAATTCCTCGTCTTAAAATAATGCAGCATTCTCTTTAGCTGAGGCTCATAAGCAGCATTTCTAAGGTGACAATGTACTGTAAAATAGCTGAAGATGGACATTTTGTTTCCTCACTGGGGTTTGATTTCCTATTTGTAAAACACACCATGAAGCTGTAAAATAAATAAATAAATAAATAAATAAATAAATAAATAAACACCTAATGTTCTGTTAGATGTGTTTTGACTACTTTTAAATGTACACTATATAATTGTAACTCTGGGTAATATGAAGACATAACAACAAAATATCTGTCAGAAGGGCCCCATGCATTTATTTTGCCTGGGCCCCCATGGAATCTAGCTCACCTCTGATCAGAGGTATTAAACCTACAGTTGTGAGACCACGACATTTTCTTGGCAAGGATGACCTAACAGCGGAAGAGTATAGGATAATAATTCAGTGAAGTTTGTAGCTATGAGACACAGAGGAAACACTAGAGGGCGACTTGGAAGTGCTCTGAGCTGAACTGAACAGCTAACTTACCTGACCTTATAGTCATTGAGTCATAATAACCACCTACTCTTTAGGACTGTGGCGGCCAGTGACTCCCAAAGCCTAGAAAGACACACTTGCAAAGTTTGTAAGTGAATGAGTGAGTGAATGAAGAAAAATATTTGTAAAGTATGCAGACGTGTTTCGTACTTGGGTTTTTATCGGTTACAGTAGGAAGTTTGTGGGGAATTGTGGGCCCAGAGACCCAGAGAAAAGGTGTAAGAACAGGGCGACATAAATCTCCCCCACCTGCTTCACTCTCTCCTAGCCAACATCTCAGAGCCGTTTGCTAAGTTTATTAACGTTTCTGCAGCTAAAGATTGGCTAAGTAATATGTACATATGTATATATTAGACACGTTAACATCTAGTATGTGGTAAGAAGACATTTTGCAAATGTTACAGCATCAAGTTAGTTAGCTAGCTAACTCCTTCCGGACAGATTTGTATAGTTAGCTGATTTCACAGCTAATATCAGTGAAAGGAATGAGATATAGTCACTGTCACTACTTTTACCGAAAGACAAACTTTAGTAGTATTCAGTGAGGGACATGTTTGACTATCTAACAGAAATGGCGTCAGACCTTGTTAGCAATTATGTTCAATTTCAATCGCCAGACTAAATACCTGATTATCTGCTACTAACCAAAACTTGTTGCTAATTTAAAGCATTTCTGCCTTACACACACTTGAGTAAATCAGGCTCAGAGCGTTTAATAGTGTGGCATTAAATCTGTTTTTTTTTTTTTTTCCCCCTGGCTATTAATCTGTGAAACACAACATACAAAATGTCATGATGACTCCTGCTGTTTGGCGTTTGATCAGTCTGCTAGTATGGCAGTATACAGTAAATACCACAGTAAATTAATCCAGATGATCAATTTGCACTGTTTTCTTAGAGTTTATCATAACTTATGTTGCATCACTTTTTCTGCCCATTACAGAGTTGGTTGTTGAAGATGAATTCACCATCCTCCCAGATCTTGCTGAAAAGCACCTCTTCCATGTCATTAGATGAGCGGTAAGAACACTTTTAGGCTTCCAGCGAAAGTGAGGTAAAAGCCTAAACAGGTGTCATGCGGTTGTTTTAGTGCTGTTCTCAGGCTTTTCTTTCCGTCTTGCTCTCCTGTAGCTTCACCATGATGTTGCAGAATCAGCAGGTGCCGCTGACTGACGTGAGGGACACTCTGCCCCAGCAGCTGACAGCTTCAGTGAAGAACCAGCGGCTGGCTCAGCAAATGGCCAGCCGTCCTTCAGTTCTGGCTGCCCTTCAGAACAAATTGGTGAATCTCACTTCTTTTACAACAAAAAGCAAATAGAAGAAGGAAAATGAAGTAAAACACTGGTGTGGTTCAACTCAGTTATGTGAGGCAGCAGTGCTGTCACTGTTCACAGCGGGTCCTGGGTTCGATCCTGAACTTGGTTTACTGTCTTTTGTGGAGTTTCTGTGTATGTTCTCCCCGTGTTTGCATGGGTTTCCTCCGGGTTCTCTGATTTCCTTCCACTGTCCACAAAAACGTGTGCGCGCGCGTGAGAATATGTGTGCATGGCACCCTGCAATGGATTAGCGTCCCATCTAGGGTGTATTCACGCCTTGTTCAACCCTGACTAGGATAAAGTGGCTACTGAAACTGAAGGAATTAAAGCATTTATGACAATAAAAACAACACATTGAAGTTTCAGTCTATGTTGGTTATATTTTTGGCATGTTATTTTCTCACTTGACAGGGTTCTCTATATAGGGTTATACAGTATATTGTACACTGTATTTAGACATAGTTTGTTCCAATACCACAACATTACAGGATATGCCAGTGTATTTTGAAAGAGCATCATTTCCTGTTCACTTTACTGTTGAGTCTCGTGCTCCTACTGAGTTAATAATGCATCTTTTAATCCTTCACCTCCAGAGTGTGACGCAGCATCAGTTTAAGGGCAGCATCAAGGCAAGGCTGGGGAGGCCCGTGCTGAGGGGAGGTCTGTGTGGGATGTCCAGATCCTGGGGAAGACCAAGAGGAAGAGGCTTACTACAGAGGGGAGCTTTGCCCCAGGGATGTGAGTGGCAGTGAAAGTTCACATATGCACATTTATTTCTGTATACAAGTATTGTCTTTACGCTAATGCCCTCCAGTGTTTACTGAATTCATGTTAGTGTGTCTGATGACTTTAAGCTTATAGAGGGAGAGTGTTTTCTCGAATAACATCACTGTTGTGAATTGGTTGCAAGTATGAGTCGAACACAAGCTTTTATACAGCAGCTTACCATGTAAAGCAAAGAAACCATGAATATTGTTTAGGTTATTTAAAATGGTGTTTTTAATCTAGACCATTTCTTCTGCCACAAGTGTCTTGTTGCTATGCAACAAAGAAAAAATATTGTTATTGTAGATATCTAAGCCTGTACACTGGGGGCTAGTCTGGAAGTTTCATTAGCCAGCTGCACTACATAACGGTTAATATAATTATAATGTTTGTTAGAAAAAGGCTAACTGATAGTCTATTCCTTGAACACACTGCATCACTTTACTTACAGCTTAAACTTAGTCGCTGTTCCACCATCTGTGAAAAAAAATTATTTTACAGTACTTAGGACTTCAGTGTTGGCGGCATTGGAGAGGAAATTTCTCCAGCACTGATTGACAGACAAATCAAAGTAAATCTAACATAGCTCTTAAATATACAAAGGTCTTTGGCCTCTCTTGCACATCCTTGATCCTTCAGAAATCTTTACAAAATTCTAGTTTGTGGGAGCCTGATTCAACAACAGCATGGACCTTATATAAACAGAGGAGGACTGACACGAAGTAGAGGACTAAGAGGAGCTCTGAGAGGCAGAGGTAAAAGATCTAATAACATTACAAAATGCTGGCACTATGCACTGAATGTACTATTCACGCAGATGTTTTTTTGGCTTTAAGTCCAGTTTTTAATTTCTCCAGTATGTGAGGTTATTTTTCCTGGAAATGTAATCAAGTGCTGTATATTTCAGTTGAGTTTTGCATTCATCAACTTGCAGTGACTTGTGGCTTAAAAGAATATGTAAAAGAATTTGTGTAAAATGGAAAATTTTCAGTGAATTTCAGTGAAAACCAGAGAAAACTGGCATTGAGGATTTGTCTGGCTTATATCTTTCAAACCATTAATTTAACATGAACCTTTCAGCGGGAACTTTTCTTATGCTTCTATGTACAGACTCCATACTGTTTATCTCAGCAGGTAGAGGCATGCTGTTTGTAGGCCGTGGCTCAGCTGGAAGAAGTGCTAGACCAGACACTCGTCCTCTCCCCACACGAGAGGAGCTGGATGCACAGCTGGATGACTACATGTCCATGACCAAGAGTCAACTGGATGCACAGCTGGATGCATACATGGCAGAAGTTGACCCTGAAGACCTACTATAATGAAGTCTTCACCCCCACAGGGTGATTTTGTACTTAAAGCCCATTTCATAGCCAGATTAAAGAAACCTGATCCTGGGGTAAGAGCACTGATCATCCCCAAACGTATAAGTATATTCACACCCAGGTCTCATTAAGGTTTGATATTGTCGAGTTGACATTGTTTGAGAAGACTGTAGTGTATTATTCCAGTTTATCTACATTAAAGAAACTTGTTATGGCAGCATGCTTTGTGGACTGAAAATGGAAAAAAAAAAAAACAGAAGTGTTACAGAATCTTATGTGTGATTCCTGTAGAAAGTCCACAGCCCCTTTTTTGTCCACTCATTTTTGGTTCTTGCATCTATTTGTACAGAAATCTGTAACTGGAAGGAGAAGAATGTTCTTTTAAACTATACAGAGGGATATAATAAGTAGATACATTTCTGACCAACATTTTGCTGGAAAGTCTGCAATTACTCTATTTGTAAAAAAAAAAAAAATCTCTATTTGCAGGAAATTGAAAATATTGAGAGAATTCATATCCATAAAATGTGGCTACTTCTATCGCCAGTTATGATGAACCAGCAATATTTAATGCATTCCTTACATATTTGGTTAGATTCTTGGGTCACTCTAGGACAGTTACTGTCATTTTATAGTTTCAGTCATTTTTTTGACTTATGTAGCCTTGATAAAATATTTGGGCAATTAAAACAATATTCCCTACATTCACTATATATACACAAAATGCCATATGATCAGGAGGACGCTTGATTAACTGATCTTTTGGGGGCCTAATAATATAATCCATTTTGTGCTGTGAAATTCTCTTTTTAAAAATAACAATAAATGTGTAGAGCTGTGGAGTAGAGCTGGTAGCTCGGTAATGTTTTGCACCAGTCTCAGTAATGCTAATGCCACTGGGCTGCCAATTTTTGTTCCTCCATTGAGAATCGAAGGAGTGATTTAATTTTCGTGTATGTGGCCAGGATTAAATCTTTTGAAAATCTTTTCGGGGGCTGTCTAATTTTTGTCTAGATGTTTTGTGTTCAGGAACAGATTGGGATTGGCTAATAGTTTTTGGTGTTTGGCCTATCCTAAGTGATGCATGCTACATTTTTATTTTTGCTTGAATGTAAATAAGTATTTACAAATGTCCTGTTAAGCACTGTGCATCCCGCAACTGTAGCATTAGAACCAAGCACCTTGGCTATGGTGACCACTATGCTAATGGGGTCATTTACTAAATATTGCTTTAATAATTATTTGGCATGTTTCCCTTTGTTTTGTTTTTTTCTTTGATTGCTAATGCAGTACATCCACAAAACAGCCAGGTTCTGCCTTTGAGTTGTTTATATTGTTTGCTTGAGGGACGGTTTGGTTATCACATTTTACATTGTACTTCCATCTCATTAATTATGTTGAATCAGTTTAATGCTAAATGTACTGTCTTTGTTTCAAGTTGAATATCATTCAGAAGATCATGGCAATAAGACCTGCTTGTTCATATTTGCTTAAAAAATCTGTTTAAAAATCTAGATTGTGAACACCATTGCCATATCTTTCCTGTTATTATTTATTTAATAAATGTTCATTCAATAAATAAAAATAGCCTTTTTTAATATATATGTATATACATTTGCAGTACACCAGTGGTACTGTAAAGGTGTATTGCATTTTTGCCATAGAAACATCTAGCAAAACCACTGATATTGAAAAGGTTGTGAGATTAATAGATCAAAATAAGTTTATCATCTACATGCACGTTAAAACTGATGTAGAGAAAATAAGGTAAACAAGAAAATGTGATGGTAACTTATTAAAAAGGCAGATGTTTGCATCCATAAATTAAACATTTTAGCCTACCTCAGTGAAAGAAAAAGGCTACATAATGTTTAAACAGTTTATGTATGGACACATTGTGTTGCTAAAGAAGATTCTTACAGCTACATTTTTCTGTTAACATATTTTTCATACCCTACGAGCAATTGCATTTAGTTGCTGTAACCTGACCCTCTAGTATGATGTGTTAGGCCATGAAGACCTTGGATTTCTGCAAAGGAGAAACTTGATACAGGATTTTAGCATTTTTGTTACTTGACTTTAGTGTAGCAAGCTGAAGCACAAGTTCTGCAACGTCAGAGCTGTGCAGTGTCATAATTGCCCCAATAAGTACCCGAGTGTGAAGTACAGCAGCAAATTAGAAGAGTAATTGAGCTTGTCACATTATAGAAGATGATCTGCTCACAGAGTGCTGAAATGCAATTTTAGATGGAAGTCAGTGGGGATTCTACATCATGGCCTGGTCTGCTGATCGCTATCCGGACCCTGTTGAGTGGAGTAAGTCAGCGTCATTCCACCCTGCGTGTTGTGGTAAAATAAAAAGCCTGATCTGCTGTGTTTGAGAGGTAGAATAATTGTGTTGAGACATTGTAGTGGTAGTGTAATAGCTCAGGACTCAGTTATGTAATGCTTTATTCAGGATGCTTTTATTTTTAGATTTTATATACACTGACACTCTTGAAAATGTGTGAAGGTATAAAAAATATTTCAGTTATTGTTTTTTGTACAGTGAAGTTCATTTTGTTGATGGATTAAAAAAAAAGAGAATTGAATAATGACAGTTTAGGTGTTGGATCACAATTATGGTGTTATGTCTGCCTGAGCAACAAGTCTGCTTTGAGAAACGTTTTATTTTGAAGAGCAAAAGTTAAACTTTCTGAAATTTGATGAAAAGAGCAAAGAGGATTTGCTGATGTTTGGGATGTAAATGCAATTTTTGCAACCTCTACCTCTCCTTCCTTGTATCAGTGTCATGGTGAAGAAGAAGAAGAAGAAGCAGCAGACATTACTAAATGGCTACCCTATATAAAACAAACCATTATAACTACCTGATTTCCTCCAAAATAATCTATATAATATATAAATATAATTGTATCAGACGTTGCACTATATATATATATATATATATATATATATATATATATATATATATATATATATATCAGTGAACAGTTATTCACAGACTCTTTCCTGGCACTGTGTGTGTGTGTGTGTATTTCTGAGAATGGAGGACATGCTGAAAAAAAAATAAAGAGCAATACAGAGTTCAGCATCTAGGGGGCATAATAACTCCTAGCCATAATAATATCTGTGGCCACTTGTGGAGGTAGGCCTTTTATGTAGCGTTTCTGAATGTCCTTCCGAGAAACTCTCAAAAATCCAATTACTTAATATTAAATTATGATAAATGACCTGCACTTGTTGCTACTGGTAACCTTTACAGGCTCAAACACATACTCTAAACTGTTTAATGAATCCCATTTGAGGTTCTTGATTTATCATCCTCTAAACAGTCTTGAAGTGTTTCTACAGTGTTTCTTATTTTGTTTTTCAATTATTGTAAATAATTGATTGTTGTTTGGTTGTTCTTCAACAGCTGTTGAATTCTTGAATCTGATTTGTCAGAAGCTGTTTTTTGGATGTTCCACTATAATTTTTAGAGTTTTGACTGTAGTTCATTATATTATTTATATCCATTCAATATTCCAGTAATTATTTGGTTCCGAACTTGAATGTAATCAGTTTTGAAGTATACTGAAACCATTTGCAAACAGGCCTGCGGAATTACACTGTTTTGACAGTAGAAATTTGAAAAAGACATGCATTTTATGTAACAGATATTAAAAATGTATTTACAGTTAGACCACTGTTGTGCCAACATTATAAAGAGTTTTGAAAAAATGGACTTTACACTGTGAAATATTTATCTTTTCTCAAAAAGAAAATTGAAAAAATGTGAAATTGCACATTAATATTGTTACCATAGAAACTGATTGAATTTTCCTGTGTGTTGTACACCAATCAATATTCTGCATTTGTTGATTCCCATTGAATCAAGTCCTTTTTTTCCTGGCTAGGCCTAGTCGTAGATGTTTCCATGTGGTGTTGAGTGTCAGGATTCTTAGAAGATGAGGATTTCTGAGTCATACTCAGTTCAACATGATTTCTGCAAGGAAAAAATTCAATTTTTCAAATAAAACAGTTTCTGGCATATGAGCTGATGATTAAAGATGTGTGGGAGTATGCAGAGATGTCAGCCAGAATGAGAAGGTTAATGCTTGTTTTCCTTTTCAGTGCTAAAATGCAGCCAGTACCAGTAACAGCAAATATGATTATCAGAATCATTTTAGAAGGTGAAATAAGGTTATGGAGAGTTGAATAATTATTGATTTCTTTATTGTCCTTCACCCTAGTCTCTCTATCACTTTCCTCTGTGTCAGGATGGCTGGCAATCTATTCTGTGCATCTAGTCACATATCAATAAATATGCATAAGTATATATCTAGTCACATATGCATAAATTTATTTATTTGTCATCTTTTCCTCCAGCTTAATTGTTCATGCTATTTTGCAAAGTACATAATTGCAAAGCATGTATAGGTTGATATAAAGTCTGTTGAATAAGTTAATAAAGTTTCTTTGGTTATTCAGAATGTATATAGTGAATGTGACTGTCCCTTGACAGATGAAATGTACATACATTGTGTTCTGTAGTGTCTGGGGCATAGTTAAAGTGTTATGTTTGTTCAATTTACCCCATTCAAGTAGCAATTTCTTCACCACGTCTGTCATTTCAAAGCAGCGTGATTTTAGCCAGCTGAACCTTGTGATTGAGAAGCATCAGAGATAGCAAGGCTAAGCCCCAGTTCCCCTGTCCTTCAAAGATAAAAGACATCAATATATCAGATTATTTGCTGATAACAAATGTCTTAAAGTGAATTATTTTGGAGTTTTGTGGAAATAAGGGCAAGAGCACCACTATCAGTCATAAAGAAAATGCACAGAATGATATTAAGAAGTGACACTGGGGCTGATTTTTGTCTAGCCCAGACTGTAGATTTATCCAGCCTCTCAGTGACACTAATCTCAGGTGATTATAGAGAGTGATATGATCTCTAGATCGGGCAGATTTTTTTTCAGCCTACTTCATTGGTACATGGATAGCACATCATCAGCAGCCATTGAGAAGGTGCATGTGAAATACAGTCGTGGGTGTAATGAACGTGAGGTAGATTAATATCATCCTTTTTCTCCCCAAAATGCATTTGGAGGAGAAACTGAAAGTAGATGGACTAAGCACACATTGTCCACAAGTACAAACGATAAAAAGGTCAGACAGCAGAATCATAAATTTAGTGTTTTTTGGTTTCAACAACAGTGCTACATTTTTCCTGTTTACAATGTTTGGTTTTTGGGGGAAACACGGTATGAACCTAGAAGGACATTATGAAGTTGAAATCACAAATGTAGCTGGCTATCTGCCTTCAAGTGTGTGTTTTCCCCACATCGTTCTTATTATGCTTATTATTATTGATAAGATCTCATGATATAATGCATTGTTCAAGAAGCCAAGTCTGCTACCTGGTTTCACAGGGCTGGGACTACAGAACACTTTAACCTTTTCATCCCAGCACAACAGTCACATGGGTCAAGCTGATTTACAAAGAGGGTCTACAGAGGCTTGTGCAAAATAGAATATGTTGTCCAGTTTTACATATTTGCCTTAATGAATGCACAATTTGGAGTGTTTCTACTTAAAAGTCCTAAGTACAGGGTGGATATATTCATTTAGCAATTGCAGTGTGATTAAGTAAACGTAAAAGTCATTTTTGGAGTAGAGATTTTTGCGGGAAAATCAGACATTTAACAGGCACACGATGAAATACTTGTGCAAAAAATAATTATGTTAATTCTTATTAATTAGATCACTTTCAACCACCTTTCAGTGATTACTTTCAAATTCATCCTTTAGATTAGGAGTTATGAATGTCTGTAAACTTTTCCAAGTGCTTAGATTACAAGCACAATTAAAATTTTTGAAATTTGAAATTGAAATTACAATCAAATGTTTTTATATATGTAGTCTCCCACACGTACTAGACAGGACAAGACCATGACTATTGCCTTCTACAGGAGTATCACCTTCTATAAATACGAACAAACAAACAAACAAACAAACAAATACAACCAAACAAAATATGCTACGTGTCCTATATACAGTTAGAACTTTATTCTACATATTTTAGTAAAAAGCTCACAGAAGTTTAACCCATAGCTGTTCAGTTTATGAGAATGCCTAGTTTGTTGCTTTTCCTTTGTGTTAAATATGGGAAATAAAACCTGAGGACTGTAGTGAGTGCGTTTTTTTTTTAATTGAGATATTTTCATTGTATCGTCATTTTGGTAATCATTGTAAAACGTTATCTTCATAAAATATTATTCTCATGAAATTGCTGCTAACTCCTGCAACTTGGTGACCATGCCGTAACACACGTTTTAACACATACATAACTCATACATAAATACAGGAGCATGAATGTAATAATATACCTTCATAATGGCAAGAGTTGAAAGTCAAAAACAAGGGATGCGTTTGATCTTTTTACTAACTACTGACTTAGTAGCTTGGTTATTTGATGGATGAATAGTAGTGCTATATTTCAAAAACTGGAAGAGAACGTATCAGATAAAGGGAAATGTTGGAGATGAATTTATGAACAGTATATATTGGAATTAAAATGATAAATGTGTGTAACTGTGTGGCTGAACTGCAAGTTAAATAGTTGAATTAGCTATTTTCTACAGATGAACAAAAAATTATACTATTCACTGGATTTTAATATTTAAATGTTAATGGAGTAATAATGATATACATCAGTATCTCCAGATAATCAAAAAGTGTCTTAAAGTGATGACAATATAATACCGGAAACATTAGTTGCAGAAATATTCTCTGCATAGTCACATCTCTGATGCCAACAGTATTTTAATATTCACTGTGAAAAGGTTTTATTCATCTTAGCCTATGAACATACATACACACACACACACACACACACACAGGCTGAGATGCGTTGAAAACTGTAAACACACACACACACACACACACACACACACACACACACACACACACACACACACATATATATGTATCCTACAAAATATATATACATATATATGTGTGTGTGTGTGTGTTTACAGTTTTCAACACATCTCAGCCTGTAATGGACATTATACTGTACCTGCAGTTATGCATGTACGGCTGTATATTAGCAAACTGGTTGCTGTTTCTGTCTAAATTACCAAGCTTCTGCACAATGTTTCCAGTCATACAGATCCTCTGCAATTAGAGCTGTTTGCAGCATTACGTTTGCAGCTTGGTACTAAATTAAACCGTATTATCAGTGTTTAAAAGTCAGGATTATAAACAAGACATGAAAATATTTATGGTTGTTCACATATCAAATAGCTGGGCTATCTAACAAAATGATTATGCCAGAAACATGTTCATTTTGCGTACCCCATGTTACTGTTCTGCTGCCTGCTATTCGTTGTACTGTAGGCTACATGCAGTGCACTGTAAAATGTACAGCTAGTAAACTGTTCAGCTAGTTCAGGGATAACTCCATCTTTTTTTATGATGCTTAATTTGCTGTGATAGATTTTTTTTATCAGTCAAAAAGTGCACATTGCTAAGGAGCCTTGTTTTTGCTAGTTTTATTCGTTTATTCATATGCTTCTTAAAGCCCATACAGACCACTATTTTCACGTAGGAAAAGTAACTAATCAAATGCTTAATACTTCAACATGCTACTATGGAATGTGTCTTTAAAACCTGATACACTGTGTTTGTAACCACTTTTCATTGATTTTATAACATCCACATGTAGTATTCTTAATGTTACAGTGTGTTACAGTTACTTGTATAAGAATAACTTTTGTATGCATGAGAGTTGGATGATTCAGTCACATTCCAATTCAATTTTCAAGCAAACTGTCACACACAAAATAACAGATGGATGCAGATAAAATAAACAACCAGGATTTGTCAAGGAAATACAGAGGTAAAGAATAAAAAAAAACGAAAGGCACAAACAGAAGGGGAAAACAGGCAAGTTTGAGGTTTGATACAAAAGGGGAAAACACAAGGGCAAAACTGGAGAAAAAAAAACAGTGCAGAGGTCATACAAAAGCTATCTTCTTTATCTAAAAAAAAACAAAACAGAAAGGTCCTGAAACTGAGCACAGAAAGAGGGGACTTATGGGACACAACTAACTAGTGCTTGTGGAGATGAATCTGAAAAGAAAAAATGATCTTTGTTTCAGAAACTGCGCAGGTCGCCAATCTTACTTTCTGACTAAAATGAATGATTTTCTAGGGCTTTGAGTCATCCATTACAGTAATCTGACACCATCTGAGTAGCTGACAAGTACAATAATTAATGAGATTTCAGAGTAATGCTGAGAATAGAATTCTGCAAATTTTCAGTGACTTACTGGAAAATGAGTTGCAGTGAAATTACAGTAAAATTAGATTACAAAAAGATACTGTAATGATTTCCAGGATGCCACTGTAATTGTATAATTATTAGTATGTTTTCCTATTTTTCAGTTAATAATAATAGTACTAATATTCAGTTAATATTAATAATAGTAATATTAATGTGAAATGCTTATAATTTTACTGCAACCAGTCTTTCATTAATCGAGTCGAGTCGAGGTGGATCTTGAGCTTAGCTATCCTGTAAACCAGTCCTGTCTTCGAACTTACCCTCAAAGGGCTCCAAGTTTTCCAGCCAAATAGGAGGCACACTTGAGAGTTGATTGGAGACCAAGATGAATTGATTAAACAAGTGCAATCAGGTGTGGCTCCTGCTGGGTTGGAAGGAAAACTGGCCCTTTGCTGATAAGTATAACCCTGCTGTAAACACTATGTGTACAGAAGGAATGCACCCTGGATAGAGTGCCAGTCCATCACAGACACATAATCGCAGAGTTATTCACACCAGGGGCAATTCAGAGTCACCAACTCACTGACATGATTTTGGGAGTTGGGAGGAAACCAGAGAACCCAGAGAGAGCCAACACCATTACCAACACCATTATACCCATTGCACCATTGTGCCATGCTTACTGTAGCCATTTGCCTGTCCTGTAAACTTACAGGGAATTTTTTAACAGTCCATGGAATATTGAAAAATGGTGATGAAGACTAGTAATGAAAGGTAGAAATCACAAACAAGACTTAATAGTGAGTAAATACACCAATCAGCCATAACATTATGACCACCTGCCTAATATTGTGCTGGTCCCCCTTTTGCTGCCAAAACAGCCCTGACCCGTGGAGGCATGGACTCCACTAGATCCCTGAAGGTGTGCTGTGGTATCTGGCACAAAGACATTAACAGCAGATCCTTTAAGTCCTGTAAGTTGCGAGGTGGGTACTCCATGGATCGGGCTTGATGGCCAGCATACCCCACAGATGTTCGATTGGATTGAGATCTGGGGAATTTGGAGGCCAAGTCAACACCTTGAACTCTTTGTCATGTTCCTCGAACCATTCCTGAACAATGTTTGCAGTGTGGCAGGGCGCATTATCTTGCCGAAAGAGGTCACTGCCATTCGGGAATACCATTGCTATGAAGGGGTGTACTTGGTCTGCAACAATGTTTAGGTAGGTGGTATGTGTCAAAATAGCATCCACATGAATGTCAGGACCCAAAGTTTCCCAGCAGGACATTGCCCAGAGCATCACACTGCCTCCGCCAGCTTGCGTTCTTCCCATAGTGCACGCTGGTGCCATCTCTTCCCCAGGTAAACGATGCACACGCACCTGGCCTTCCACATGATGTAAAAGAAAATGTGATATATCAGACCAAGCCACCTACTTCCATCGCTCTATGGTTCAGTTCTGATGCTCACCTGTCCATTGTAGGCACTTTTGGCAGTGGACAGGGGTCAGCATGGGCACTCTGACCAGTCTGTGGCTACATAGCCCCATACACAGCGAGCTGCGATGCACTGTGTGTTCTGACACCTTTCTATCATAACCAGCTTTAACCTTTCAGCAATTTGTGCTATAATAGCTCTTCTGTGGGATCAGACCAGACGGGCTAGCCTTCGCTCCCCACGTGCATCAGTGAGTCTTGGGCGTCCATGACCCTGTCGCTAGTTCACCGGTTGTCCTTCCTTGGACGACTTTTGGTAGGTACTAAACACTGCATACCGGGAACACCCCACAAGGCCTGCCGTTTTAAAGATGCTCTGATGCAGTCATCTAGCCATCACAATTTGGGCGTTGTCAAAGTCTCTCTAATCCTTACGCTTGCCCATTTTCCCTGTTTCCAACACTTTGACTTCGAGAACCGACTGGTCACTTGCTGCCTAATATATCGACAGATGCTACTGTAAAGAGATAATCAATATTATTCACTTCACCCGTCAGTGGTCATAATGTTATGGCTGATCGGTGTATATACACAAAGAAGTATATCCTGTATATGCAGCAGAAAATTAAACTAGAATAAGCTACGGTTGAGATCAATCAGTAAGCAGGGGAGCTTGAGCAAATGGGATGGGAAATGGATGTGGATTTCATTCGAGGATTGTGGGAGATGGATGTTCGCAGAGGACGTGGCAGTTGTCACACAAACATCTTAATGCCATGGTGATAAAGACACATCTCTGTGTTAAAAAGCTGTCTGGCATGAAATACTGAAGGTTATTTTACAAGAACTACAATATCATATTTGACTTTCAATCACTCCCTGCCACTTTTTGCACAACAGATTAACTAATTTCAGTATATTGTCAGCTGTGTCTAATTATAGTTAAAGGAGAGAGGCTTGAAATGTTCCATTCATACCCCAGCTGTGCCTGTGAACAAGCCTATTACGAGCTCTGCAAGAGATCCTGTGGTTCATATAAGAGATCTGTGTGTTTGGGTGATTTTTACTACTCAGTGGTGAATTAGCCTTTATTTTCTAACACACCTTAAAACATAGGTCCTCCCTGAAATATTTGGGAGGTTCTTAGTGATTCTGGTGCTAATTTGTTGGATGGTGTTGTATCTTTTGGCTTTTCCATGAGAAGTTAGCAAATGTCTGCTGCTTTTAGGTCACAAGGACATTGCTACCTCCATTACAATAATGTTTAATAGGAGAAAAACAATTCACTAATCTCAAACATAAGGGTTTACGGTCAGATTTTGCTGTTAGCTCCTAGAAAGAAAAAGAGCAATAGCTTTCTTCTTACTCACCATTTTAAACTAAAAAACTCAACTCAGAATTGAATTATATAAATCTTGAATGCTCATGTTCATTATAAAGATTAATTTGCAAGTTGTTCAGGGCGGATTTTTCCTTTTTCTTCACCTGAGACTGTGAATGTAACAGAGGGCTACAGACACAAATATACATAGTCATATATTCTAGACAAAAAGTGAAAGATATATTTCTCTAAGTTTTGCTTTTAAGAGTCATTTGCTAAACAAAGCAAAATAACTTGACCCAGAGCTGTTGTATTCTCATGCATACATAGGCCTGCTTTGGCAAGTTGCTCCATGGCAGTGCTGATCTCGCCTCCCATTCTGGAGGTCTCTAGAGAGAACACTCTAGTGCTCCCCATTAAGGAGGATTTTCCTGTTGGAGTAGAGAACTAAACAGCATTAATGTCTAACTTTATGCAATTTTATCTATAAAAAAAGAATGATGTTTACTAATAGTTAAATAGGAATGCCAGGGTTTGGCATGTCTGTGAACAGACTTTTGTCTGTCTGTGGACTTTTCAGACTTGACTTTGTTGAACTGAAGTAGTTGTGAATTTCCTAAAAGAGGAAATTGGCTGCTGAGTGACTATAGTAAGGACAGACAGGAAGATAAGGTGAATTGAAAGAGTAGGGGAGGGAGGGGGGTACTATTGTGTTGCATCCTGTTTTGGTAACCCTATCCATCAGACTATGCCACTTTCTCTGCATGATCGACAGAACTGATCCAGTGCACACTATACACAACCCACGAGGGCGCTTTTGAATTTTGATTACTAATTTCTCTTTTTTCCTGTGACCCAGGTTAAGGTGCAATGCGAAATGTTGGGTGGTATTTTTTTTATACTATGACTCTGCCAAGAATAAAATACAATTTTCTTTTACCCCAGGTCCTCCTTGCGATTTTAAGATATAGCAAAAAATGATAACTGATTATACGAGGGTGAGTCAAATAAAAACCTTCATTTTTAAAGAATAAAATTGTATTGTTTATTGCAAATAGGTCTCATAAAGGTATATCAGGTTTAACGGAGCAGTAGAAGGAGCTATTGAGTACCATGTACCATTTTTACTTTGCAAATTTAATGTATTGTTTCACTGATTTATATACATGAAGGAGAGGGTAGGAGAAGCTTATTGTGCACAAAAAAAAAAAAAAAAAAAAATCATCAATTAATAGTAGAACAAACACATTAAACACTCTCTACCAGAAATCATAACTATGCTTTTGGGAAACTGAGCCTACAGTAAATGAGGAAGTTTACCAAGGGCTGCTTGTGTGCCTTTTGGTCTAGAGAAAGGTATGAGCTCAGGTCAAAGCCAGTTTAGAATCCAGGGAGATTTAGAACAGGGAGCTGACCCTAGGGCTATGGCATCTCTCCACTGTAACTGCTCTCACAAATGAATGGTTTTATGGCTCACTGGTTATTACTTTATTGATTTGTAAATGCTGTGTGTAGTGGCTAGCAGAAGAACAAGAGGGAAGGCTGTTGATGGCAAGAATTAAGACACCTTCCAAGTAAAAGAATAATATTTTGCATTTCACTGACAGAGGAAGCTTGAGAGAAGTGTTTACACATGTAACGTCTCTTAAAATGCTTACACATACACACCACCAGCCTACTACGTTTTACACAATTCAGACTTACATACAGAGGAGTAAAGAAAACATAACCACAGTGGGAAATTTTAAAAATCGCAATGAGTATTCTTTTTTCCTGCAGTGTTTAGCTGATGTGAAAGATACAGAGCAGAAGCACAGAGAATGCTCATTTATCATTCGCTTTCACAACCTCTCTCCCTTTTCCTCTCCCTCCCTCTTGTGGAAAGAGAGAGAGGACATTAGAGGGAAAGATATGTGGACCTAGGTGAACACACACACACGCATTCTCACAATCTTACAGTGTTACTCAGGCGTCTCTTGCTCGGTCTGACACCAGGCTGCTGTTCAGTCAGGATACTCCAGCTTGTAGCAGAGCCAGCATTTCACTGCATCACTATAGTATATAGCCGTATTGAAGATTCTGCCCCAGTTCTTTACTGCAGTTGATGAAGAGTTTTCAGTGCTGTTACTTCAACTCTGGAGCCGCAGGAATGCTGTCAGCATGAGAGAACATTTAGCCCAGATCTTCATGGTCATAATGAATGATTGAATCTTTGGCTCAGTGTGTCTTGCGTTGTGTGGATGTATGGATTTATTGGCATCTGTGGATAATTTAGAAGAATATCCTTACACTATTTTTGAAAGGATTTGTGAGGTGTTTGTTATTGTGTGAGCCACCGGAGTGCTTTATTACCAAAGGAACATACTCAGTATTTTTCTCTCCAGCCTACTTGGATGTTACAGGTGAAATCTCACTATGGATCATCTACCTGATTCTTCAGCCTCTGTCTGATGATTCTCCCTACAACTGTGTATATTTCTGAAATGTGGGACCACTCCCCCCGCTGTGATTCACTGATCCTCTTGCTCTCTCTCTCTCTGTAGTGATAGGAGTAATCGAGAGCCATAACCACCCCAGCTGCTGCACAGAGCACAGCCTGACATGGAGATAACCTGTGCTTTATTTTAGGTAATGCAGTTTGAAGAAATCAACCCTGGTGTAAGGGCTCTGCCTGGGCAGGACACACACACACACACAGCAGTCTGAAAGTTAGCGAGAAGCTGTAATTTGCTGTGTACACTCTCATCAGAGCTGCCCATGCGGGTAAGTGGTGAGTACACTGTAATTGGATTGAACTGGCTGATGGATAAATGGCTAAGATGATAGAAACTGTAGTGATAGGGAAGTGCTTTTGGACATTCTTCTACACCATTACCTCAGAACATTTCCAAGTATTACTATTCGATGACGCTTACAGTTGTTTGGTTTGATTAATGATCAATCATGCATCCTTGGCTTTGGAATGTTGTATTTATATCAGAAATGATACTACGTTTTCTACATTTACTTAAATTTGCCCAGCAAATCTTTGACCCTGAATTACAGATTAGATTGAGATTAGTGCATCTGGGTTTTTTTCCCCGTACAATGTTTTTATTTTATTACACAGTGTAGGAATTAAAAAATGTATGGAAATACTTTTAAAGGAAGTACTAACAGAGCAACACTGTGTACATTGTCTTTATATGTACCTTAAAACATTACATATAAGCTTGTTGAAATTTAAATCTATTTTTAGCCACTATTTATCAATAGCCATGATGTTTTTCCTTTTTATAAAAGTGAATTACATTTCAAAGTCTTGCCATTTTGTTATTTCTGATTATTTATTTTACTCTCCTCCTTTTAGTTGCACAATTATTTGTACCCTTGAATATGATTATTGAAAATTTCAAACCTTTAACACTGAACATATTTTGATTTAATCTGGACAAAGCATTACATTGCAGTCAAAATCAGAATGGCATTTCACATATGCCACCTTTTGTTGAATCAGTAAGGCTGAATCAGTAAAGCTTTTCTTGGAGCAATCTTTCTAAAGAGCATTCAACTCAACTCAAGCATTCTACAATAAATCTCGTGTCTTTGTGTCCCTGAGAAGCGGCTATCAGCCACAGTTACAGGAACAATCAGTTATAATCAGCTTGAGAATTTTACAGTCACATTTAGGGATTGGCTAACTGTTATTAACGAATGTGTTGTATTTTTACTGATACTTGCAATAACAGATATAAGGAAAACTAATTTGGTAAATTAATTTTTACACCAGTCAATCAAATTCCTTTTGAATTGTGACTGGATTTCAGGACTAGCAGTGTTGCCAGGTTTGCTTCATAACACCTTCCCAAATCAACACCAAAATTCAAAACAAATATACTGTATATTTTTAAATATACAGTTTAAACTGTCTAGCACTCAGACTGGTCACTAAAAGCTAAATGTACACCGTCAACTGACAGACTGCATCTTTAGTGCCACTTTTGCTTACCTGATCACTCGATCAAATTACCTATGTATACTGGAAATTAAAATCAAGCAAACCATATTTGGCTCAACTTTTTGGCTCATTTATGGTTATTTATGGTTATTTCAATTTGAATTCACAGCAAAGCAATTCTATTTTTTATCTATTCTTTTTTCATTTTAAGTTTTTATCCATTTCATTTTTTGGCACAATTGTAAAATGAGGATTGAAAACACTACATAAAATTAAGGAAAATCAAATTCAGTTGCTTTCAGAATATTTTGTGAAAAGAGCATTCATATGTGGCAATGTAGGGATTACCCCCCTGTGCTGGCATAAATATTTCTGTGTGTGTGTGTGTGTGTGTGTGTGTGTGTGTGTGTGCATGCAGTGTTTCAGACTCTTAGGCTTAGGGGAGTAAAGTGTGGAGCCATGAGTCTGCTGTGCTGGTTAGAGGGAGGCAGGCACTCTGTAGCCCCATTGATGCTGCTCCTGCTCTGCTGTCCTTCTCTTTCTATCCGTCCCAGATCCTCCCATCCCCGCGAGCCACACAAACACATGCACAAACAGGAAAACATTACACTGGCTGTTATTCTGCCTAAAGACAATACCTCATACCCGTGGGCCTGGCCACGTGTGGGACCTGCCCTACTGCGTGCAATATCACTCATCAACGCAGATTCTTCGCTCCTGCCTGGGTACAGACTGCGCCACGTTTTTAGTAACAGTGAGAATGCTTATGGAATTTGCTCTGAGTCTGTTGCTCCACTAATGGCTGTGGACCTGAAGTTCACTCATGAGCCATGGGCTTTCATTGGCCCAGGTTGCGACTACACAGCATCTCCAGTTGGCCTCTTCACCACACACTGGGGTCTACCCATGATCACGGCAGGGGCACCAGCAATAGGCTTCCTCCGTGCCGGGGTCTACACCTCCATTACTAACACAGGCCCTACGCACAAAAAGCTGGGTGAGTTTGGCCTTCATGTGTGTAGACACTTTGGCTGGAGCCAGCATGCCCTCTTGATGTTTGGAGACAGCAAAATGAGTGAGCGTGAGTGCTATTTTGCCATCGAGGGTCTTTACATGGAGTTGCATGATGTCAACATCATCACGGTGGACCTTGTGTTTGATGAGGACAGCAAGTCCATCAACTACTCTGAGCATCTGCATAAGATAAAAGAAGAGGGTAGAGGTGAGTGGCTCTGATTTGTCTTTTGTAGCAGCAGATGTGCAGTCTCGTTAAATTCTTAATGGCTGGACACAGTTCCACATGATTTACATGTTGACTCAACTGTACTTATGTAATATACTAACCTAGTACTGAATCATGGTTTCATATTTAGTCAAGCAGTCTAATGGCTTGTGTCAAACCTTTAGGAACAGTATTTGTTTTACGCATTTTTACCTAAATATTTTAGTTTGTTTTGTTCATCCTAGTTCTTTAGAACATTTACTTCCTAGTCTTACTTTAGTTTATAGTAAACTATAAAGCAGTGCTTACTGCTTTACAGTGAGATTTAGTAGTTCAGAATCCCAGAACACAAAGTTAATATCTGTCACCCCACAACAAACTGCACCTCTAGTCAATGATGATCAGGAGAGAGATAGAGAAATAAAATTATAGTAAGAAAGAATGGACAAGGTTTGTACAGCATTTTCCCGTTATCCTTGATCATACACCTGAGTGTGATTAGTAAATACAAGTTAGTTTTAGCATTGCCCCATATTCAGCTTTAGATATCTTCTATTCATAACCATAAAACTCTTCAGTAGTTTTACAGAAATCAGGGAGCAAATATTTAAACAAAACATTGTATAAACCATGTATCCTTTCAACACATGTTTGCCTTTTCTCTGTACAATTGTTTACTGTAATGAGTACAATCCCACAACTCCCTATGTTTTCATGTGTTTTTGCCAAGAGTCCAGTTTCCTCCCACCTCCCAAAAAAATGCTAGTAGGTGGATTGGCTACATTAAATTGTCCCTAGATGTGAATGTGTGTGTGTGCACTCATCCGGGGTGTGTTCCTGCTTCACACACACTGTGTTCCTGGGAAAGGCTACAGATCCACCACAACTCTGACTAGGATAAAGTGTTTACTGAAGCTAAACGAATGAGTTAGCATATTATCCAATAACTACAAAGAACTGCTCAGTAACTACAGTGAAATTAAAAGTAAAGTGTATTTAGTTGCAAGAGTGAAGACTGGCTGAACCCACTGGCAGGTGGGTGACTCAAAGACTTGGATGTTTATTTGAATAATTTTTAAGTATAACTGTTGTAGGCTGTAGTACAGAAGAAGGACACAGGACTGCCCTCTGCAAAATCCATAAGGCTGCCAGAACCACAAGGTCATGCCTATATGAGGAGACAAAATAGAGCATTTTACACTGCCACACAGACTCAAAGAGTAAAACAGTACATAGAAGATATGTTTTGAAGCCCTATTCTGTATTTTTAGGGCAGTCGCTGCAGGACTAACCAGCAGGTTTTCAATCAGAGAAAGCAGGATACTGCATGTCCATAAAATGGTGGAATGCTGTTTAGGAACCAATATTTCAGACAATGAATAAAGGAATTAAGAGGAAGGGTTCCCTTTTGAATCTGGTTCTTCTCACAGTATGTTCCTCAAATACTTTGCACATTTCCATTTTTGTCATAGTTACGTTTTTATTTTGTTTATCTAATTTGCTGTACAGCTTACTGGAATAGAATTTATTTCTCCATTGGGGAGAACACACTGCTCATGGAACCTTGCCTATCATATGATGAATGTATGATTTGTATCATTAACATTTGCTCAAAATATTGGCAGCAAGGTTGTTTTCGCTTGGGATATATAGCGTAAAAGGATTTAATAATGCAAATGTTTAAATGCAAATAATCTAAATAATTTTAAAAATCTAAAAAACAGTGTATTGTCTTATTCACAATTTTATAATGATGGTTTTTGACTTTGTATGTGTGTATATATATATATATATATATATATATATATATATATATATATATATATATATATATATATACATATACAGTTAGGTCTGTAAGCATTTGGACAATGACAGAGATTTTGTGATTTTGCCTTTATACACCACCACAATGGATTTGAAATAAAACAATCAAGATGTAATCGAAGTGTAGACTTTCAGCTTTATTTTAAGAGGTTCCACAAAAATACAAAAATATGTCATTTACCATTTAGGAATTACAGCCATTTTCAACAAAGTACCTCCATTTTCAGGGGCTCAAAGTTATTTGGATAATTGACTGACAAGACCAGTCCCCAGGTGCGGTCCATTCCCTCGTTACTTCAAGACAAATGAAGCAGATAAAAGGTCTGGAGTTGATATCAGGTATTGAGTTGGCATTTGGCAGCTGTTTGACTGGAGCTACCAATATGAAGTCCAAGGAGATCTCAATTTAAGTGAAGGAGGCCATCATTAGGCTGAAAAAACAATATAAATCTATAAGAGAGATAGCAAAAACCTTAGGTGTGGGTACATTCTTAAAAAGAAAGAAAGCACTGGTGAGCTCAACAACATCAAAAGGCCTGGAAGACCACGGAAGACAACTAAAGTGGATGATTGCAGAATCCTTTCCTTGGTGAAGAAAAACCCCTTCACAACATCAACAGAAGTCAAGAATACTCTGGAGAAGGTAGGCGTATCATTGTCCAAATCTACAATCAAGAGACGCCTTCATGAATGTAAATACAGAGAGTTTACAACAAGGTGCAAACCACTGGTAACATTCAAGAACAGGAAAGCCAGATTAGACTTTGCCAGAAAACATCTAAAAAAGCCTCCCATGTTCTGGAATAAGATTCTTTGGACTGATGCAACCAAGATTAACTTGTACCAGAATGATGGGAAGAGAAAAGTATAGCAAAAGAAAGGAACAGTTCATGATCCAAAGTATACCACATCATGTGTCTTAACACTGCCTCCACCATGTTTGGCATGGGCATGTATGGCTGCCAATGGAACGGGCTTACTGGTGTTTATTGATGATGTGACTGCTGAAAGAAGTAGCAAGATGAATTCTGAGGTGTACAGGGCTATACTCTCTGCCCACATTCAGCCAAATGCTACAAAACAGATAGGACGGCGCTTCACAGTGCAGGTGGATAATGACCCTAAACATACTGCGAAAGCAACTCAAGACTTTTTGAAGGCAAAGAAATGGAATATTCTTCAATGGCCAAGTCAGTCACCTGATCTCAACCCAGTAGAGCTGCTTTTCACTTACTGAAGACAAGACTGAAGGCAGAAAGTCTTGTCAGAAAGGCAGAAAGCCACAAACAAGCAGCAACTGAAGGTGGCTGCAGTGAAGGCCTGGCAAAGCATCTCCAGGGAGGAAACTCAGAATTTGAGTTTTGCACTTCAGGCAGTCACTGACTGGAAAGAATTTTCATCCAAGTATTAAAATTATGGTTATATTTACAATTATGTCACTTTGTCCAAATACCTTTGAGCCCCTGAAAATGTAGGTACTTTTTGCTGAAAATGGCTGTAATTCCTAAATGGTAAATGGCATATTTTTGTGGAACCTCTTAAAATAAAGCTGAAAGTCTACACTTCGATCACATCTTGATTGTTTTATTTCAAATCCATTGTGGTGGTGTATAAAGGCAAAATCACAAAAACTCTGTCATTGTGCAAATACTTCCGGACTTAACTGTATATATATACATCCATACGTATTTGACAGTGACACAATTTTTACCACCACAATGGTTTTGAAATGAAGCACTGAAGTGTAGAATTTAACCTGTGGAAATGGAGAGACTCTGCAATAAATGGCTGTAATTCCTAAACAGTTAATGCAATCATTTTATTAAACCACTTGAATTAAAGCTGAAAGTCTACACATCAGTTGAATCTTTATTGCTTCATTTCAAATCCATTGTGGTGGTGTACAAAAGCAAAATTATAAAAATTGTGTCACTGTCCAAATACTTATGGACCTGATTGTATGTGTATATATATATATATATATATATATATATATATATATATATATATATATATATGTATATGTATATATGAATGAATGAGTGTCTGAATATGTTTGCGATTCTGCCTAGCCCTGCCCTGGTTCGCACAATCGCATGGTGCACCCTGCACCAAGTTTCCTGGGATAGGGTCCAGGCTCCCCATGACCCTGATACTGTATATATGAGTGTGTGTGTGTGTGTGTGTATATATATATATATATATATATATATATATATATATTTTTTTTTTTTTTTAATAATTTAAACATTAACATAAAAAAGAACAGTTCATGCAACTTACATCTGTGATGGTGTATTAGATTCATAACCCAACAAGAGGACTTTTAATGATTACTTTGTAACTTTTGTTTAGGTCCCTAAAGAATATAAAAATATCCACTCAACCTTTATAATGAGAGGTCGCCGTATAAGGAAGTACAGCACATTGTATCAGATCCATTGGCATTTCCTGTGAAAACAGACTTCGTCATTTGCCAACTTTATCCCAATTTTATGGCTATCTACTTTATGCTGTAAAGGCAGAGCTCTACAGTATGTAATTCAGCTGTGCCTTTCAGACAGTGCTATCTGAGTATTTGCCCTTTTTATAATAATTATATAGTTTAGTGAAGGAGTACCTTGAAATTTACCACAGGCAAATCATGGCCTTTCCATAGTAAATCATAATATTATTTCATGAAAGGTAATTAATCTATAATGCACACAAGCAACGCAACAGAACCTTAAATGAAGTGCGTGATATACATGTGCATGCTCCTGCTTGTGTGCTTGTGTCTGCGTGTGATATATAGCTGTGTCTTTTAACTAAGACATCTGATAATCTTCCTATATATACCTATACAGAAGCTTGTTAATAAAGAAAGTGGTATGGGGTAAGGGGACTAGTGTGAGAGGGATCTAGGGGAGATGGAGAAGAGATGGGCAGGTTGCAATGTAATAGGCTTTTAAAGGTGATATATATTTGAGTCCTCACTTCCTGATAAACACCTGTGCTGAGCTCACCTGGGGAGCTATGACCTTTTCCTCAGGTCTCAGCTGACAAGAAACACTTATCAGTATAGCACAAGAAGTGCATACTGTATTCATTTCAGCAGGAGCAGAGCAAGAGATGCCCTGCCTTTCTGCTCCAAAATGTTCCATGTACTTCTCTCTGTTCTGCATGATATACAGTCTTAAAAGACTGTTATCCTTATTATTTTATAAACCTTTACTTATCCTTTGTCTCAAGACTGGTTATGTCTGGGTATATAGAAGTGTTACAGTATATTGCCATTGTGACCACAGTTGCCATAATGTTTGATGTCATAATCGCTTACATACTGTCACATGCTGATTTTTGGTAAGTGTGCCTCTAAGTAGTCTATATTTTATTACATGGTTTATGCTCAATTTCAGAACATCTACTCATCAACAGCTGTCATTATGCTTGAAATAATATTCTCTGACCTCATAAGAAATGCCACTTGACAAACATGATTTCTTATAAGAAGTTATGAGTTCTATAATGACAGGTTGTTGATGAGTCTATAGCATCATAAACGGTGTTTCTTATGCTGTTTTGACTACATTCTTATGCTGTTTTTAAAACATTTCCGCACACACTGGACCATATGAATTTCTGTAAATTATTCCTTCGTAAATTTGTTGTTGCTGCATTTCAACAATATCAGCAGTGATGATGATAGTATCAGGCACATTAATTTAGAACTGGGATTTAATTTTTGATCAGATCTCATGAGGAATCCATTTGTAAGTGTAAACAAAAAAATTACGGTCCCCATAGCAGCCAAAGATTTTTTTTTTTTTTAATAAAACTTTCCAGCTAGGGATTGTCATTAGATTCCAGTTGACATTATGTATAGGTATAATAATGATGGGTTGTGATTTCCACCAACAACAATTATAGTAACAATATTAGAAAATCATGGGCCCCATAGCTACACAAGCTACAAGTTAGCTTCACAAACCATAGAACTAGAGTACACTTGGCAAAAATTATTCTGTGACATAAGTTGTCATGGCATCATAAAGGTATCATGACAGTTACCAGTACTGGAAAAACATATTGGTCTTATAGTATTGGTCTTACATCACTGAATGTATCTCTAAGTGCTAATTAGAGGAAATCTGTTAAAAGAACTGCCTGTACTGGATAAAACCAGGTGGTGAAACAGTTACTTCCCTCCCTTCCCAAAAGGGAAAAAATTTGAATAAACAAATTTTTCAGTAATGGCCAAGATTGGTTCTTCATTCATTCAGTAGATCATTGTTTCAATCAGCAAGTCTTTCAGTCATGCTTGATGAAGGATTCGCTCTTTTCTCATTTAGCGCTTCATTCTCATTCAGGTTGAGCTGGAGATTTCCAGGTTTTCAGTGCATGCAGTAGAAGTCTGTGTCAGGCTAGATGTGAAATCTTTGTTTGTTTGTTTTACAAGCATATTATTTGAAAACCCCACAAAATAACTCACAATTTCAAGTGACAATACAATATTCATGTCACAGTGTATGACAGAATAGTTTCCATGTCTTGTTTGTGACATGATTATATCAGTCAGAGGTTTCAAGTAAAGCGTGATCATTCTGTGACACAATGCCATGTCTGGAAGAGATAGTTCTAGAAAAATGTGCTTTGTTTGTGA
Organism: Pangasius djambal; assembly: GCA_022985145.1. NCBI lineage: Eukaryota > Metazoa > Chordata > Actinopteri > Siluriformes > Pangasiidae > Pangasius > Pangasius djambal. Next base: position 19,482,080 of record CM040975.1, on the reverse strand, counting down.
ATAAGAATGTCTGGACACCGGGCAAATGCTCTTTTTATATACACATAAATTTATCAATAATTTTCTGATTAAGTATGCATGATTGTATCTAAATTTTGTCATTCAAAATCAGAGCCCTGACTTCCACCATAGCAACCAGATTGAAATCTTTTGGCTCTTTTAGTTTTCATATGAAATACCTATATAAAAATGTTGGGACCTTTTAGACATTAAAACCACATACACACCACATACACACACACACCAGTAGTTCTCATTCTTGCCTCTGTGTTTTTTAAAGAGCATGCAGAATACATTGATTGACAGACCCTGCTGCTGTGGTCCCAATTTAAGCCTGTTTGTAGTAGAGCTCTTTCATCAGGGCTGCTAATAGCCAAGAATCAGCAGGAGCTTCGACATCAATACATCTTATGCACACACGCACTGTTGATGAGAACGCATCATGCTTCTCAGATTTAAGTTTGTCTTGTTTCAAATCACTTCATTCTCACTCTGTGTGCTGCTGCAGCAGAGGGGTCTTTTGTTCCATAGATGCGCACTCGGCAGGGGAACCTCCCACCCATTTTTAAGTTTCCACCAAATTAGCCTTAAATTGCAACACTGAGCAGTGTTCTAAGCTTAGACTTAAATATGGATTCCATAAGTGTGGTTTCCATTAGTATTTACAGATTAGATTTCAGATTAGATTTCTTTGGCGATTTAGATCTTCCTGTACTTGATCTGCACATAAAGGTTAAATAAAGTCTTGGGCTAAAGTATAGTTGCTGAGTAATTGTGTATAACCTGTGTGTATGAAAGTGCTCACTAAATCTTGAATGAATCTACCAGCTGAAGATTCCTGATTGTCACAAAAGACTCTCAGACTCTAGAATATGTCTTGATTTGGTCTTCTTAGAAGTCATGCCACTGCAGATGCCACTCTCTACATGTGTATTTTCAGTCCCTGACATCACCATGGTTTCAAGACGGAGGAGCACCCATGCTGAACTAAACTGGCCACAGCACTGCGCTCTGCTTACATATGTCCGATCCATCTGGCCTTAGTTAAAAATTAAGCTGGACTGGTGAAAACCATGGAGACACCAAGAAGAACAACATACGTTGCTCTAATTAATGGTGGAGGAGGGGGTAGATGTGCATGAATAGCCATGCACATTACACATATACGTCTCTGCTAGAGAAGGAATGTGCTGATGAGAGGAACTCTGCTGAAGAACTGCCTGTACTGGACAAAACAGGTGGTGAAACAGTTACTTCCCTCATATATCATGATCGAGATTGCTCTCTCCTCTCAGTGCTTAAATAAGCAAATTGTTTGATCATGACCATCCTCTTATGGTCTGCTGGTCAGTATCAGCAAATCTTTCAGTCATGCCTGAGACTCACTCTTCTCTTGTTTAGCAGCTGGAGATTTCCACCATTTCAGTTTGTGTTGGGCTCAGTGTGGAAATATTTTTTTTTTCTAAACACAGATATAGAAATATGTTATAAAACAACAAAATTGCAGGAATTATTAGCTATGTTTACATTCAAGGTTGTTGTCTGCTGTGTTTATGCTAGCAAGGAACAAAGCGACAGCTGACTGTGGAGCTGTAATTCTGGTGACAGAGACAATTGACATTTGAGTTGATATGCAAATAAGGTATGATACAGTAAATAGGCTAATCAAAAAGATTGGCTCCATTGAATTCCTCGAACCACTACTACGGACCCTAATACCTCTACTCTCACAACTTTAGTGCCTACATAGGTACTAAAAAAGCTAAGGTCTTTCTGGGTTTAACTGAAATATTGAATATCATTTTAAACAAAGATAACAGTCGTGTATAAATATTACAGTATAGTGTATACAATTTGACCACTACCATGTCATAACAGAAACTAAAATAGTTTATTTGGGCAAATCATTTAAATGGATGGACTTAAATGACTCAAGTCACTGAAAAACTTTAAGATGAACTTAGGATCATCCTGTGGCTACACCCATGCCACATTAAAAGTTACATGATGGGTTTTTTTTAGGAAATAGCTAAGGAATGTGGTCATAGAGAAATTAAACTAACTAAACTAATTACATCCCCTCCCAAATAGAGTGGGGAGATGAAGATTTAGCAGTACTCAGACTCTGGGACACTTGGGGAGTTACGCAGTCGTTGGAGAAGTCAGTGAGCTGTGTCTGGGCGAAGAGGTGCATGTGTGCAAGCTGGAGTGTGAGAGTATGAGAAATAATTGATGTTGGGACTGGTAATGTGTCACTTGGAGGTTGTATGATTGTCTAATAGCTACTTTTCCTTAGGAGAAAAATACTGCCCTATCAATGGGCAATGAATGAAGAGCATGAGGCAAGGAAAATGTCATGAGGCAGCGGCAGATGGATGTAAGAGCAGCAGTGTGTATAAAGAATCACAATGAATATTCAAAGCTTTCTTTCTGACTTTACAACATTCATGCCTAATGAGACCTCTCTGCATAATAAATATTATTTTCATGCCTATGCGAATGAGTGGGGGATACGTTATGTTTTTGGGTTGTCCGTCTGTCAGTCCATCTGAGAGTCTTGTTAGCACAATATCTCAAGAACGAGTGGTTGAATGTTTGTAGGATTTATATGGAATTGTCATTGTAACCAGCAGATGAACTAATTAGATTTTGAAATTGATCCAGACAGTGTCAAGGGCACAGCAGAGTCAAATGTCTGAATGAGTTTGTCTTCACTAGCTTCCTTCATGTTTGTCATACAAAGATGTTGCTTACATCTTCATAGACAGGAACTCAAGACCCATTTTCATCACTGTCTACAATTATTGCCATTGGTCCACCTGTCTGTCCATCCGTCAGTGTCTCTGTGCATCCGTCCAACATTCTCATTAACCCAATATCTCTAGAACGAGAGATTGAATGTTTGTAGGATTTATATGAAATGATCACTGTAACCAGGAGATGAAATGATTAGATTTTTAGAATTGATTCAAACAGGGTGAAGATCACAGCAAGGTCCGAAATTTTCTTGAATAGTTTCTTTCATGTTTGAAGTATATTTTAAAGATATTTCTGGCATTCAAATAAGTAACACGAAGGAGTAGACTTGGTGGTGGTGGGGCATCCCAGTCAACACTGTTGGCATTGAGTTTAACTTGTTTTAAATAAAAATGAAATTTTTGCTTTTAATTTCAATATATTTAAAGGAAGAAAACTTCAATACTGGTTCTTAATGAAGTGAATACTGGTATGGTTCTAATACAGAAAGTCACAGCAGCAGCAGCATCGGATGTATTTAGAGATGTGTAATTTGACACTTTCATTGCAGCTGTGCTTCTGCTACAGCTATTTCTGCATAACTGCACGGACCCGCTATCCTCTATCTATCCGCTATCCGCTATCTATTTCCCACTCATTTTCTCTATCTCCAGTCCACAGAGTATTGATTACCCAGAGTCCAGTTCAGGCAGTTGTATGTCTCCACTGTGTAGTTGAATCTAACCCTGGAATACAGTGAGAAATTATTATTCACATTCCAAAGAATATTTACACTTATCCCTGCTGGATGCAGACTATCTGTTTATGCAAACATATCCAAACTATCTGCAAACTACAGATCAGATCACATCACAATGACAATGCCTAATAACTGGGAGCAGGACTTTATGTTCTGATCATGTTTTGATAACATATGTATTCACGACTGTGCTCTTGTCTATCTGCTGCTAACACATCTGCCATTTGCTCCTTTATGTCATGTTTTTATTATTCGCCTGTTGGTGAAAGCTTTGAGGACTGCACACTGTTGGGTGTGTGCTTTTTACTTTGGTTTGTAAGAGCTTCAGTACTCTAATGGACTCTTAGTTTCCAGGAAATCTTTGATAGATGACTGCATTTAGAGGAAAGAGGTTGAACTTGCCCCTAGCACACATGGCATTGCTATTACTCATTGCTTTTAATTAGGTATAAAATGGACATAATGTATGTCTTATCAATCTGTTTCAAACCATTTTGCCGACTGTCAATGTTTTTGTTGTGTGTGTGTGTTGTCTACCACTTCTCAAATGTTTTCATCCCGGAACCCCTTTGAACTGAAAAAAAAAGAAAGAAAGAGAGAGAGAGAGAGAGATAGACAGAGATAAATTCCAGTGATCCCCTCAGTGCAGATTTATTTTATGAACACAATCCAGTTGTTTAAAAAACAAATAACATTTTGAGATTCATGTGTGTAGCAAACCTAACCTTTCCCTAATACCCAACCTTTATAATGTTATATATTCTGCTCACACATACAGTATCTCTGTATTTCCTTGTGATTTGACAGCTGCAGCCCAGGCGCCATAGATCATAGAGTCAGTTTTATTGTTTGCAGGTGCTTTGTGTACATCTGCCTGTGTCTTTGGCCTTCAGTCTACTCTCAGTTGTGAACATAGTGGTGCAGCTCTCCTGAAACACATTTTAGTAGGCTTTCTTTCTTTCTATATTTATTTATAGAAATTAAAAAGCAGACTATAATTGAAAATCTAGGAGCTGCCTAGATTTCTATGAATGATTAATGTAGAAATCATTTTTGTGCTGCTTAAATCTAAACATTTCTCTGTACTCATAATTTAGGCACAAAGGGATCTTAGGGCTTAAGGTGCTTTGTGACCTCTAATGATGTGATCTCTAATCAAATATTGCTTATAATTGCTAAAAACGAGTCAAAGACGCTGGTATAAAAAAAAAAGGGCTTTCAAATAAGTGCTTACTCTAGTATTACCATCACAGAATTTCAACGAAAAATCACTGTCAGTGTATTTTAAAACCATTTTATGGCCAAACAGTATCCTGCTCTCTCTGAGTGTGCTTAAAAATACATGGGACTTCAAAACATATCTTCTATCTCCTGTTTTTCTGTTCGAGTGAAAAAAAAATGCTCTGTTTTATCTCCGAATATATGATCCTGAAGCATGTATGACCTTGAAGGCATGACCTTGTGGATTTGGCAGCTTCACTGACTTTGCAGAGGGCAGTCCTGTGTTACTTATGTAGCACTTGTATGCAGATGTACAGAAATGACCCTGCTTCCAAACTTGAAATGATTGTCCTAGTTGGGAATCACGCTCTCTTGTTCATGCAACTTTAATGAAGCCTTTTATAGATGCCATTATATGTACGTGTATGAGTGACTTTTTTTATTTGTTTTGTCCTTTAATGGCATTAAACAGACTTAGAGACTGCAGATCAGGACATTTTCACCCTCCCCCTATGTGTGTGTGTGGGTGTGTATGTATGTATGTGTGCGTGCATGTGTGCGTGTGTGAGTGTGTGTGTGTGATATACATGCACCACTAGTCTTCTGCTTTTATAGCTTTAAGCATCTGTGTGATAATAGAGCATGTTAATAGATCAGCAGTGTAATGTGAAATACATGACGAGCTAACCATCAAAAGTGCTTTTTTATTTGACTGACAAAGTTAGTTACTTTGGGCATGCACACATATGCATGCAGACACACAGACCACAGATTCCTACCTAATAGTGTTAAGATGACATTTTGCTCTTGCTGTAAGCTGAGGTAATCTCATTAGTCTATTGAACAGCCAGTCAGTGCTAGGAAATTGGGCCTAATGGGTACCATTTATATTTAGACTAGTGATGGAAACAGGCAAAGCTTAGGATATTATGTCTGCCATATACAGAATTGGGGGTCACAAAATTTGCTGTCTATATTTTGTGATAATTAACCTGTATTCTCGCTTTTTTGCCTTTTCTCTCTTTTTTTTTTTTGTGTAGTGGTGTTTGCATGCTGTGCTCCGGATATCTTTCGGCAGCTAATGGTGAACTTCCGAAAGGCAAATCTTCCTCAGGAGGAGTTTGTTTTCATCTACATTGATGTCTTTGGACGCACCGTGGTGTCACAACCTGCTCGGCCTTGGGCCAGAGGAGACGCTGACGATGACCTCGCAAAAGAAGCATACCAGGTAAGCTTGAGGAGAGACCTCATAGGAGAGATACAATATGCCTACATTGAATCAAAATTTATTTTGGAGTGCAAGGAGAAAAAATCAACAGGGGACACAGAGCAGGGAAAGATAGACTAAGAGAAGAAGGAAAGAGGGAAAGAGAACACAGCAGCAAGCAGGTTCAGCATCAGGGATTTGCAGTACTGCAATTATGTGCAAATCAGCAAAGAACTTGCTCTCAAACTTTGGACAATCAGTGACAACAAAAATACAAGAGCCGTACAGACAGAAACTTTGTGAAATACAACACTCTGTTTGAATAAATAATGTCTTTGTGCTTTGCAAGAATTTTATCTGCACCTAAATAAATACTCATCACAGTAATCCTGTCAGTTTTTATTTTGTTTTCAACATTGTTGTGCTTGGTCAAGAACATTTCCCCTCAGCTGTGTTATTATTTTGCTCTCAAGGTTAATGAGTGGATGATGAAAAGCACAAATGATGTTTCATGCTGTATTTGCCATCTGATTGAAGTTACTTGGTCATATAGCCTTTTTCATTATGCATTGTGCCCATTCTCATTGTACGTGTTCTTTGGGGACTATCTCAGCATCCAGGCAATCTTCGTCTGTTGCTTCGCACCTGATGCTACATGTGCGACCGACCAGCGCCGGTTACAGTGTTTCCTTTTTTCCCACAAGAGGCACAGAACAGCTAGTAGTGCTAACGCTTACCTGACTTTCTTTAATCTGTCAAGTCTTAAGGAAGACTGGCTTGCTTGTTGGAATATTTGGAGCAAAACTCATGTTAATCACTGTTAATCACACTTGGCTCCTCATCCTTTAGTTTCTAGTCTATGTGAGGTCCAAGAAAGGGTTGTGGGCTGAGGTCTAATATCAGCAGTTTCAGCAGTGGATTCTGCTTGAGCGCTTCTGTTTTTACAGTGGAGGAGTTCTGGAGAAGAAGTGGCAAAGTGGCACAGGAGGCTCCCTAATATTTTTATTTTGTGATGTAGGTTTATTTTACAGTCATTCATCAACTTTTGTATCTCCCACGCTAAAAGCTGTGTAAGATTAATATTCTCTGCCTTGCTGTACTGCTGTAGTGTGTTTGTTCACTCTTCTGCTGAATTCCTGGCATCTAAGTGCTTACAAAAGATGTATTAAGGATGAAAACATGATTGACATTGTCCGTGACATCCTTTCTGAAAATCATAGACATGACCGAACAGTGTTTAGTTCTTACATGTGACAGTGTTTTATCAGGGACTCTACTGTTTCTTTTTCAGAGTGTGAAAATCCTGACATACAGAGAACCACAGAATCCGGAGTATAAAGACTTTGTCACTGATCTGAAAGCAAATGCTAAGAAGATGTTCAACTTCACAGTGGAGGACTCTCTGGTAGGTTACATCAGCTATCGGGATTTGGATATGATAGAATTTGAGACTTGTGTCTCTGTGGGTTTCCTCCGGGTTTCCAGTTTTCTCCCAAAAACATGCCAGTAGGTGGATTGGCTATGCTGAATTGCCCCTAGGTGTGAATGAGTGTGTGATTGTGTGTGTGCATGGTGCCTTGCGATGTATTGTACTATTGTGTATTCCTGCCTCATGTTCAGTGTTCTCAGGATAAACTCCGGATAAACTCCGGATCCTTCACGACTGTGACCAGAACTAAGCGCTTATTGAAAGTGAGTGAGTGAGAGTGAGTGTAACCCAGCATGACTCATCATGCTGACAAATATGAGAATGGCTGTGACCTTTTAAATGACTTATAATCCTATTTATCATGTACGTCGTGTATGTGAAGTTCAAATGGCTTTATTTCATTTTCTCTTAAAAATGTATGAACATGCAGAACACAGAGATAAAAGCTATACATATCTACATATGTATGCATAAATATTTATAAATATTCAATACTCTTGTCAGAGTAATGTCACTCCTGACACCATCTGTGCTTTTGTCATAAGATTGTCCAACTAACCCCATGCCCGGAGAGTTTAGCCTTTAGCTTTAGCGGAAATTAGCTTTAGGGAATGTTTTGTGTGTTGGCAAGTCTGACAGAGAGAGCAAGAGAGAGGCCTTGGTTGCACACTTTTTATAGGGCTTTACGTTTAGATTTTTTTAGGTACACTTGGACTCGTGTGATCAGAAAGTTTTCCATGAGCTTATGTTTTGATTGGATGCGTATTTGCTTGAGTTCACTGCTGATATTTAGTTCAGTTAATTAAAATAATATACGTGTCATACACAACAAAATATCTTTGAGTTATGAGTGAAACTGACAGGTAATCTTTTGGCTAGAGTTTTGGCTTTCCCTTTCATATACAGTATTAAAGAATTAAATGCATGTGGCAGTGTTTCTTTGAGATATTTGCTGGGCGTTCACACTTCCAATGCCAAGAGGATTTAAATACAGACTGTGAAAAGGTTTTTTTATTCACACCGTGCATACAAATATTCATATGTGGCAAGGTTTAGTTTCAGTTTAACTCTTCTGGCAGTCTCTTTAAGATCTGAACTCGCCATGGTGAACAAACAATACACACAAAAACAGAAGGTTACGAATGGTTACTTGGCTCTATGACTGAATGGAGGACCGCCAGGCCAGCTTCCTTGGGAACTAGTGGAGTTTTCCCATTTGCTCATTTCAGTGCCTAGTACCAATAGCAATACCTCATGATCATGACCTTACATGTGCAGCCCATAAAAGGTCTTTGATATGTCATGCTTGTCCTCTGGCTATTCTCATTAACCGGAAGGGGGGTGGCCCTAGCAGTCATTTACTCAGTTGTGGAACCACAGTTACACATGTAAGCTTCTGTTCTACTTTCTTTTGTTCCGGACCACGAGGGTTTCTTTCAAAGTGCAGTGGAGGCTGCGTATGAAAGTCATCACAAGGTTTCAGAATACATTCCATGCACCCCATCAGACAATAACAAACAGCACTGATAACTAGTGCTGATACTTTATTCAAGATAGGAATTACTCAAATCCTGATGCTGTACTCTACTGGGGGTGAGAATGTCTTTACCCAATAAGCCCTTTATGATGCGTCCCAAAGAACACAAAGTGCTGGGCAGTGACCTGCTAGCTGATTAAAATAAAATGCCATGTGTCTTTGTGAACATGTTCAATCATAAAATTCTCTGTTAATATAATATCTGTATTGTTTTGTAAGCCTCACAGATCCTGGGTCCACGGTTCAATCCTGAGCTTAGATTACTGTTGTGTGAATTTTTGCGTGCTCTCCATATGTTTACATGGGTTTCCTCTGGGTCTTTCAGTTTCCTCACACTGTCCAAAAACATGCAAAAATGGCAGCGTGGTTATGCCAAATTACTCCTTGGTGTGAATGACTGTCCCGACTTGCATCCAGTGAATATATTGTGAGCTTGAGTACACTAAGATTTCTTTGAGTTTTCCTGTATAATAGGATGGGTTTTGACAATCAGGACCTAATGTGTTCTTTTTTTCTACGTTAATTTCTATATACTGTATTATATGTAAAGGGTTAATTTTTTGAATTTATTTATTTATTTATTTTACTAAGAATAGTTCATTATGGTATAATGAGCACCCTGTGTTTTCATATATTTTATGATCTGGTTTTTGAGATGTATGACATTGATTTATGAATTTATTTTGCAGATGAACATAATATCTGGAGGCTTCTATGATGGCCTAATGCTGTATGCTCATGCACTGAATGAGAGTTTAGCTGACAGTCAGAACCGACTGTCAAGAGAAAGTGTCACCAAAAAGATGTGGAACCGAACATACTATGGTGAGCCGCTCCATGATATCCAGAATTATCTTAGGTTTGTCTGGGAAAAGTATCTAATAAATCTTGTGCAGGCTGCTTATCATTATACACAGGGTTTGTAAAGATTTTTAAAGATGCAAATAAAAGAAGTCTAAGAAGTAGTCATAATAATAATAGAAATAATAATAATAATAATAATAATAATAATAATAGCTTTTGGTATTTTGGAACCTTCTGATGTTTGCGTTAAATTTATAGTGCCATTATAGTAAATTTATAGTGTCTTTTTTTTTTTTACTTTCCGCTAGTAGAATTTCACTAGTTATAAAATTCAAAGCATCAGTGATCATTTTGAGAATCACATGTATCTAATTTGTTTGTGATCTGTGAGATAACCCAGTCAGCTAAATACATCTCTTGAGCAAATTGCATGACATATATGAGAACTGTCAGGCTTCAAAGCTATTTTTCTAGTGCCCCGATCCACTCTCTTCCTCCTTGTGGCTCTCTTACCTCTCTCATTATCACCGTCATGTACTTGTTTTAGCTTATTTTGAGGCTATGAAATACCACTCACACACCAGATACCTTTTAGATTCTTTCGGAATGGATTTCTTCCTTGATTGATTCTGTTTTGTGTTCCAAGTTGTGCTCTCCCCACAGAGCTTAATGAATTATTGTGTGGTCATTGGCTTTTTTGCACCTGCTACATGCTGTCAGCTTCACCAGCCATCTGATCAGTGGCATCACCCACACAAACCTGCTCTGTATCATCTGCAGTTCATTTTTATTATTTGCCTTTATGAGGTTTTGCCAAATATTTTTATTGTACTTTTCTGATCAAAGTTAGCTAGAAAGGTAATTACGCAAAATATTACCTCCTTAAGATATCAAAAAACATATCCTCATGCTAGTTCATTAGGACAGAGACTAAGAAGACCATCAACCTGTTGGAGTTAGTAAGTTAGAAAAGCACGAAAGGAAAACGCACAAGATGTTTTTTCCCCACCGTGGACAAGACTTTTATTTTTAGAAGGCACATACTGAGTTGCACAAAAGCTTCTTAAAAGTTATTTCTGTACAAACAGTGGTGAAAAGCATTTTTGTTTTGCATAAAATCTACTTAAATTCACTGTATTTCTATATTTACAATATGTTTCTTTGACTGAAGGACATTACAGAGCATATTACATGTTTAGTTCTTAATCCTTTTAGTGAAGAGATCAATGATTCATGCATTATTAATGCATGAATTAATAATGGATATGAATGGATTAATAATACACTGGCAGTGACTCTAGTCAGTTCAGTCGGTGTGTCTCAGCCTTGACACTGTCTCCTTGAAACATTGCTTTTTTCTGCTTCCCTACTTATCTCTGTCCATGCATCTGTTCCTACCTCTCTGTCTTCCCTACATTAATCACTTTGTCAGGCTTTACTCTTATTTCTTCATTCTATGTTGCCTTCCTCTTTGAGAATCTTGCTCTCGATGTGTTTGAGAGCTGTACTTGGTAATGGTTGACTGTAGCAAGAAAGTTGCAGAATCACAGTCACTGCTCTTTATTTACTACACTACATATCATGCTGCTACCGTTCTTTTTGTATTCTTGTCACATTGACACTACTACTGATATATTTGTATGTATATTCTAATAAATTATATTCTTACATCATAATCTTACTATCATGCGGCTGTAACACTTTAATTTCACCACCACTTTTTAAAAAAAATCTTTTTAATTTATCTTTTCATAGAGCTCTAGAGCTTCAGCTGAGCTCTAGCACTATTGTTCTAGTTGTACTATAGGTATTAAGGAATTATGGAAAAGTCCTCAAATGAAGGAAGTATTTTACATACTGCCTAATATACAGTATTAACAGATATTGTTACAGTGCTATAGTAAAATTTGATATCTAACAATTATACTGTATGGGAGATCTGCCATTTCCACACATAATTCTTCTCATGGAAAGACACAGCAATACAAACAGAGCTAAAGACACCAAGCTTTTTGTTTTTTGCCACTGTGTGGCAACCGACACGTCACCTTTATCTTTCCTTTTGTTCCCTTTTCTCTTGTTGCAAAAGTCAAGCCAAGTAATTTAGATAACCGTAATCAGATCCATACATCACCATCAGAGCTGTATATCTGTGCTTGGCTTTCTATTCAGACATGTTCTTATTAAACACAGAGGGGAAATTACACCTTCTGTGTTTTACATACAGAAGAGATGAAATAGATAGCTTTATTGCTGCTTATTGTTTCTTTTTCTCATCTGTGCTTTGAATGAGGCTCAGTAATTCACCAGATAACCATGCAGGTTACAGCGCAGAACAGCAGAACTCTGTATGTTTGCCAGATTGTTAAAAGGTAGAATTAGATGGTGAAATAGAGGCCATGATTTAGTATTTTACTAATACCAAGCGCTTATTTGCATATGTAATGGGATGACTTGCGCACACACAAAAAATGGCCATGTTGCAGGTGATAACAATATGTAAATGTGCTTTTTGTGCACACTAAATGTTTCTGGTATCCGTGGTGTGTATGCATACCAAAAAGACAACAGAGTAAAACTGAGCACTCTATTTTCAAAACAGCTTTGAGTGTGTTTGGCATCTTCGTGACCATTGGCTATAACATAGTACAGAGCAGAGCAGATGTAAACAGCAGTTGGGTTTAAATGAATGTATTAGTAAGAGGTGTGATTGAGCGTTTTGTCATGAGATGGTCTTCAAATTCATTCAAATTTTATATACATTTTTAGTGGCAGGAATAATCAGCTGGCTGCCAGAACTTAAGCCAATATATTTCTGTCTTCACTGTCACTATATTTTATGGGCCGTATTCAAAGTGGAGTCGAGTGTTAAGTCCAGCACCACTGCCTGACAATTTGATGTAACCACAATATGTCACACTGAAATCCATGTTGTAAATACATTCCAAAAAACAATTTGTCATTTGAGACCAATAGAAAATACATAAACATGATCCTCAGTTTAAAATGCACAAAAAGAGATTGGAGGAGACTGCATCTTAATCAGAAACATTGCTTATCCTGAGGACTGAATCTTTTATCTTTTTTTTAATGGATAAACTTATGAATTAAATTAAAGTAAGCCATAAGTGTAGCGGATGAGTGCTTGGTCAGCTTAACCTTCAAATGTTCAAACACATTTTCTTTATAGGAGAACACACTAAATTAGCCAAAACTTGTCATTACTTTTTTTAATTCAACAACTCGAAATAGCAAATTAAAAATATGATAAAATAGACTACATCATGCACACACATTATGATTTCATCAATTAGATTATGAATATTGTTAAATTAAACTAAATTTTCAGGGATTACCATGATAAGTTCAACTTGGACTATTCATTCCGCAATATATTGGTATTATACTAGACTCACGTTCAGTGTTTATTTCAATGCCTGCCATCTTCTTAATACTTTATTATCAAATTAGTCTTTATTTTTACATTTTTAAAAATTTTATATTACATGGTATTATCATCGTATTATCGTTGAAACCAATCTGTATATTCTGTATATTTTTTCTGGCTTTAAGGAAAATGCTTGTGTTTAAAAAGGTGGTCTAGATGCTTTTGAAAAATCCAGTTTCATTATTTTCTATTTAAGAAAAATATGGTAACTTCAGAGACATGGACTGCACATAAGTAATTTGCATTATCTGCATGGTGCACCCAGGAAATCAACTAGAGCAGGTGCTTACGTTTAACTTTTAACTTAACTGTGTAAATATTGATGTAACTTTTGGACTTAAGTTGCTGAATCTGAATATGGTCCTATGCTGATGTCGCAGCACATGCACTATAAAAAAAAAAGTTGACTGTAAATTTTACAGTAATTTACTGGCAATATTTTTTTTTTGTTTTTTTTACAAGAGCAGTTTACAGTTGATGCAGGATACAACTGAGCTGAAGGTTAAGGGTCTTGCTCACTGAGCTACCACAGCAAACATAGCTAGGTTGCATTGATTCAATGCAATCTTTTAGTACGAGTAAATTCAGTGGTAGAAGTGGTTGAATCGACACAAGCTGGCTGAGCTGGTTGCGATAGCTCACTTATTAAGGCTTTGTGTTGCAGGTCACAGGGTCATGTGTTCAAATCCTGCTACCACCAAACTGCTTTGGTTGGGTCCTTGTGCAAGATGCTTAACCTTGAGCTCCTTTGTATCCTGTGTCAGCCAAATGAGCAACTATGCTGAACTATGTTTTTTTTTTTTTACTCTATAAGATATTACAATACTTTGTAATATCTTTACAGTTTATCTTTATCTTTATTGTAAATTTTTGCAGTATTTTACTGGCAATCCTGTTAAACCCTGTAAAATTTACAGTAATTTTTTTTACAGTGTGTTTAAATTTTGAATGCCTACAGTCCAGAAATCACAGTCTTTTAAAACTATGCGACTATGCAGTGGGTTAAATATGCAGACATCAGGTGATGCTGATAGAAAGGTATTAAATAGTGTATTTTCCCCTTAATATGCTATATAATCAATAAAATCCCCTCTATAATCTCTATAAAATATAAAACATTCACAGTAAAATCATGCTAAACACCAAATTTTCACATATCAGAGGACCTGAATGCACCAATAAGCCACTATATACTAATTATATTTGATGGCATTACAAGCACTTGGTGTTTAAAGAGTTGAAAGACGAGTTTCATAAAATGCAATATCTTCCATGTCTGTTTTTTACAAATTGTTACATATCACAGGAGAATTAAAGCCCTGTGCCCGCAAGCTTTATCTAGATAACTAGGCTTCATACCCACTCCGACAGAAAAAAATAAAAATAAATAAAAAACAATTTCACACTTTTTTTTTTTTTACACTTTCATATATGTAGGCACATGTAGAGTTCTTGGATGATTTTGAGATCATTTTTAAGAGTTAGCCAAAATGCAAAGCATCAAAGGAAGGTCAAGAAAGCAAGAATGAGGAAATGCTTTTGACTGAGAATGCTATTTACATACTAACTAGTATACTATTTGAATACCAACTAATACTGATAATGCTGATGATTATATTTACATTAATTGGTTGTTTTGGTAAAGGAATGTATTTTTAATTTATCTGAATGAATTTCAACCACCCTTGCTGCATGAGAAAACTTCTTAAAATCATCTTAAAGTTGGTTGAAGATTATGAGCAACTTAAAGATGGTGTAACTCAGTAAATTGGCCTATTGACATATTGTTACAGATAAAATATTGAATTATGTTGTATTTATTTACCATTTGGTTTAAGTAGTCTATTTATATTGTAATGGGGGACATAATAGTAAACATCTATGAAACTAGGTTGGAAAAAATGACTGGACTTACGACACTACGATCAGAAAAATGCCATCTTTATTCCTGCATCTGTGCTATGAGATGGTCCTGAAAGGTGGTGCAGGCAGTTTAATGGAGCCACAAAATACTAAATCAAGGTCACAAACTGGTAATGTCTGTATGGGATGTAGGCTATTTTATTTTGTGAATGTCATTTGCTGCACTCTCCTATAAAGAAAATTGCCATGGTTGAGAAGATAAGATGATCGAGCACTCATCTTACCATTTTAACTTTTCATGGACTTTAAATGGACAATATTATTAATTAATGGTGTCACATTTATGTGTTTAATATTGCCCTCATATGACATTTTATGATTTTTTTGTGTATAAAGAACCCAAAACATATGTTTCAGTGTGACATATTGTGTATTACATCAAACTGTGGAGGTCCATGGAGGTGCCTGGACCCCACTTTGAGAACTACTGCTGTATGAAACCAACCAACAAATTTCTGATTACTTTTGTAAGGAATCATTTAGTGAATTAGAGAGTGCACTGTTGGACATCAGACCAGTGAGAATCGAAAACAGGTGTGACATCATTCAATCAACATTGGTCTGGATAAATAAATAAATTGCGCGTGTGTGTGTGTGCTGTCATATGGCAATGTTTGTTCTGTCAGCTGCAGACATTGAAACAGCTGTTGATCTTTAAAATGATCCACTAACCTGTGTGTATGTCATTCACCATCAGCAGGATGACTAATCCAGCGCATCTTTCACTGTGAAAGGCTACAAATGGAAAGGCATGCCACACACCCTCTTAGTTAGCAGCAGCGTCTCACTTCCGTGTTATGTCTGAGTGCTATTTCTGTCATCAGCTGTAATTTTTTGATTGCTGCCTTCGCCTACACTCTATTTCAGTGAAAAACATTAATTCCAGGATGATTATTAGTGCAAACTGCAGAGATGAGACATAGCTAGTACAGGATTTTCCTCAAACACAAATGCTGACATCAAATAGGCTACAAATGTAAATCAGAAATCTATGGCATGTCTCATAAAAACATCAGACAAACCTTGAAGGATTTTTTTTTTTAATTGTTAAAATACAGTTATTAAAATACAATTTTTAAAACACTTTCCGTTGTGCCATTTTGGAGGCTTGCATAGTGATTTTTATTAGCAGAACACCTAGCTAGCTGATACAGCAAATATACAGCAAATATACTTCCTTAGACATATCTTCTCATATTTGCTGGATTGACCTTTGGATTCAAGAGCACGCTTTTGTTTTTTCAATCCCAGCACTTGCATATCCATGTGGTAGCCCAGTGGTTACAGCTTTTGGCTGCTGCTCAGATGGTTGTGAGTTCAAATCCCAGTAGTGCCAAGCTCTTACAGTCAGGTCCTTAAGCAAGATGTCCCTTTAACTGCTCTGTTGTATCCTGTCTCAGTTGTAGGTTGCGTTGGATTTCTTTATTATTACTACAGAGATATCTAATGCAGGCTAATGCAGAGATTGAATGATATAAACAAGAAAATGATATGATCAGAATGACACAATTCAGACAAATCATGGTTTTCTACTCAATCTGGATTATGCTGTAAACAAAATAAATATAATATCCATGCTCCATATAATTATATAATTTTGGGATCATATTTTGAAAACAGTAGTTGCAGTAAGGAAATCAGGAAGCCACCATTTTACCCTTGTGTCTGTGCTCAAAGGGGGTCTTTTCTCCTACCAAAATGGGTTTAGAAATGACTTCACCAATGGATTTTGTATGTCACACTGCTTTTAGTACCAGCATTAACCATCAAATTATGCTTGCACAGACACAACAATAGTGCCCTTTGTTAACAATTAGTGTCCCCCTTCTACTATTATCCCTTCTTTTTTCACTCAACATCCATTTCGTATTGTGCTACATGCAGTGCTCACCATTCACCAGAAAACGATATGTGAGAGAGTGAGTGCAATTGTGCACATAGCCCCTAATAAGAGTATCACAGTTCACATCTCCTCTACCTTGTTCAAGTGCCTGTGTCTCTTATTTGTTCTTGCTCTCCTTCTTTCTGTCAGTCTCTTTTTTCCTTTCCTCTATGGCATTGACATTTGCAAGCCGATAATGGCTAAGCTCTTCATATCTGTTTAAATGTCAGTGCTGGTTTCCCCTGAGTGTCTATCTTCTGACTGCTCCTCTCACACCTTAATAGTGCCAAGGCCATTCGAGCAGGAAATGAGAACTCTGCCCCATGGCCTCTTCACTTGGCCCAGTGTTTCACCCGCAGCAGGCAGAGATCACACAAGGAGGGGGCAGGGGACAGGAACCAGTGATCTGGGAATCAGGGGTGCCAGATATACAGTAGTTATACTTAATAAGTTTGTTGTATGTACAAAACACACATGTGCAAAAATAAAATAAAATACTGTAAATAAAAATTTCTATTCCTAAAATGTTTTTGTAATAATTGAAATATTGATCTCTATGCACTTACATATTAATATAAAATAGTTATTTGATAGCAATCACTTTTACTGTATGTAATTGTTTCTTTTGGCTCTCAGCAACTGTAATTTTATTTTTGCATTTGAGAGTGTCTGTCCTGATACTGCTGTTATGGCTAGTTCACTACTAAAGAGAGATTTTTTATTTCAAGGGTCTTACTTGATAAACCACAAAATTTATGAAATGATGAACAAAATCATTTCTGTATGATAATACATTTTATTCACCTAAAAACTGCTAAAAAATTTCTTACGGTTTAATAAGATCTATGAATATACATGAATATTAGAAAATAAACCTGTGTCTTATACTACCCCTCATAATTAGCTGACTAGTTAACTGCTTGTAAAGTAGTTCACATTTCTCATAGGTAGATATGAGTAGAATTTCAGTATTGAAGTGTAATTAAATCTATCAAAATATAGAGTAACAATCATAAGAATTTTATCACTGATATTAGCTATCAGTAACTTAGCTATAAGTTATTTACATAGCTAGCTCAGCACACAGGTTTGTGGCTAAAACATTTAGGTTAATTTGCTCATTAGATGCTCAGTGGTCCGGGGCCATTGAACATAATTTGTATAAGTGCATGTCTAGATGTTCTAAGCTAATAACTGTCCTTAAACTCTGTGGTCTGCAGGTGTGACCGGACTCGTGCAGATAGATGATAAAGGAGACAGAGAGACTGACTTTGCTTTATGGGATATGACTGATACCAACACCAGCATCTTCGAGGTAGGGTCTGGCCCCACACACACACACACACACACACACACACACACACACACACACACACACAGACACCAGGACTCGTAGGTATGTGTTATTTTATCTACCACATTCACATAGGTAGCTGCTATTTCTCAGAAACACAGAGAAAATGAATTCTCAGGAGGGCCATTATCCAAATACAAGGTAATTAGCTCACTGCATTCAATCCAGCAATCCAGTTCTCTCTCCCATGCCAACCAGTTAGAAGGTTAATTACAGGTTGTTATCTCCTGGTGTGCTCATGCGTGTGTGGAGGGGCATGGGGTGCACTCTCTCTCTCTCTCTCTCTCTCTCTCTCTGTCTCTCTCTCTCTCTCTCTCTCTCTCTGTGTGTGTGTGTGTGTGAGAGAGAGAGAGAGACTGAGAAAGTGTTGGATAGATTACTGAGGTAATCCAGCATTGCATTACATATTTAGTCCTCTCATATTGCAAATGACGTAAGATGTAATATAATAGAAAGAGGCAAAAATTATTAGGACACTATTTCATTGCCGGCACAAGTGTAATTTGCTGGTTAATGCGCTGAAAGACATTTCAAGTTGGTTAATCTTAGAAATGAAAGTTCACCTGCTGCCTTGAAAACATGAGTAAACTCAACTTGAAGATAACCTTTGTTTCAACTCAAAGTCAAGTCAAGACGATGATTAAAAGTCAAGATAATGGATCACTTTAAGTTTAATTTTTTTAAAACTTATAAACTTGAGTTCACTGTTCAAATCTTGTCATGACAACTGGAGTTAAAGAAGAAATAAGTTCATATCACTTAATGGGACTATCATGTTTTACAGTGTACCAATGTTGCTATTTTGGTTAGACGTAAGCCTTTTTGTCTTTTTTTTTTTTTTTGCATTCTATTCATATTTTTCTGATTTCAAGCAGAGGAGTCCTGCCCCATTTCTTTTTCAATAATCACAAAAATACTGAAATTAAATAATACTGTGAACTTATGCTTTGTTAAGTTTGTACACATAGTAAACTAACCATATGATGTTCACATTAGATGATCTCCTTCCACATGTAGGGGACACAAGGCCATTATTTAGGCAACATATCAGAATTGCACTTCAACATCTTCAGAGAACCGTTATGCAGCATCTTGCATTGCATTTTCGCATTTGCATGTCCTAGCCTTGGCTAGCTGGTTAACTATATGTTTAAGTATTGTCTCTGGGATGCCTAGATCTAGAGCAAAACACCCCACACACCCCTCTCACACACAGTCTTCACCCTCCTGCTGTCTGGCAAACAGTACCGAAGCATTCGGGCCCTCACGACCAGACTGTGCAACAGTTTCTTCCCCCATGCCATCAGACTCCTCAACTCTCAGAAACTGGACTGAAAGAGCACACACACACACACACACACACACACACACACACACACACACACACACACACACAACTGTACATCCTCCAACCTCTTTGCATTTTTTTTGCACATCCCCGCATTACATTATGCTGCTACAAATATTTATCCTACTGTACATATCTTATACTCTCTACTGGGCTGCTACTTCTTATGTGTACACCTACAGCAACTTATATTGTACTCCTTTTGCACTATTGTCACTGGATTCACTTTCTAATAGAGCTGTGTACTGGTCGGCACTGCACTGGGACTTACTGTGCCCATTGTCTCTCTCAGTAGTCGCTGTACTGTCTGCACTTGTGCACTTTATGTATAAATTTATGTAGTCCCTTGTAGTTCTGTGTTGTTCTGTGTTTGTCTTATGTAGCACCTTGGTTCTGGAGGAACGTTGTTTCATTTCACTATGTACTAACTAGCTGTATATGGTTGAAATGACAATAAACATCACTTGACTTGACTAGACTTAACTCATAATTTACAGATTTATAGACTATGATTAATAGTTATCAAAATGTAATCGAGTAATTCAGAAAAAGTAACTGTTTACGTTTAAATGTAAAAGGCATTATTAGCCAATGCTGAAAGTAAGACAAATTCATGTATCATAGATTATTTAATATAAAAAATAGACATTTAAAACATCAGTACTTACTGTAGATCCATTTATTATGTTTATAACAGAAACATAATATTGAGCCTTGATAAATGCTCATTAATCAAATGCTCATGGCTTCATGGCATCAGCTCTCAGTCTGTCAGTTAATTACTGTTGCTTCTTTTCCAGATTGTGGCTGTGTATAATGGTACAAAGAAACAGATGGAGACGCTGCCTGACATGGCCTTCCACTGGCCAGGAGGCAGTGTTCCCCCTGACATGCCTTTCTGTGGTTTCAAGAATGATAACCTTGCCTGTATCGCACGTGAGTAATGCACTTTTCTCCATCTATATGCAGCCTTTACTGATGATGACAGTCTCTTTACTGCATTGTCAGCATTCATTTATTTTTTTTCCCTCCTTAGCATGCATCATCACAGGTTTTCGTGTATTTTTAGCTGCAATGTGCAAATTTCACTTCTCCATTCTTTAGTGTTCAATTCATTCATTAAGGAAAGTTTTTCTCACACACTTGTTTTTTCAGGGACCATCACAATGCACCAGATGGTGTCAATTGTCGTGTTCTTTATCCTTGTCTTCATCTTTACTGTCACCGTCTTCATATATAGGTGAGTGCAATGTGGGATTAGGTGAGGGATATTGGCTCTGTGCAGGCACTTCTTTAGAAGGTTCTGTCAAATTTTGATCTTGTCTCATCACTTCCACTTTTATGGATTTCGTACTTCATTTCTTAATCTTTTTCTCTCTGTCCCACACAGGAAGCTGAAGTTGGAGAAGGAGCTGGCTGCTCAGCTCTGGAGGATCTTCTGGGAGGATTTGCACATGAGCAATCTAGAGAAGGTACTGCGCAGTGCAGGCAGCAAACTGACCCTCTCTCTGGTGAGTGATTAGATGGTGTTCATTAAACCAGTTTAGGAAGGTTGTAAGTTTGTCTGTAAGGTTGCGCCTCTCTCTCTCTCTCTCTCTTTCTCCCCAAAGCGAGGATCAAACTATGGCTCTCTGCCGACTGCTGATGGCAACTTCCAGATGTTTGCTAAGACTGCCTACTTTAAGGTACACACACACACATACACACACAAGCTCCGTTTAAATATTGTTTCACTACTCTGCTGGGGTTAACCTTTGGTACACTAAACATTTGGTACTCTCCACTGCTCATCCTCAACATGTTTATCACATCCCCAGGGAAACATTGTGGCTATCAAATTTGTCAACAGGAAACGCATCGAACTCACCAGGAACATGCTGTTTGAACTGAAGCATGTGAGTCAGGAAGGAGATATTTTACTTATGGGTAGTAGACTCTTAGAGAAAAAGGTTCCTCAGTGGTTCTTTAGATAAATCAGGGTTCTAGCTTTCTAAATTGGTTATCCCTCTATGAAAGAGAAGTTCTCAGGCTTTCATAGAACCCTTGAGGTTCAGATAGAGTACCAAATGGAACCTTTGTTTCTAAGAGTGTAATGGTTGTGTTTATTCATATCTTTTGTGTGTGTATCTTATTTAAAATTATTATTATTATTATTATTATTATTATTATTATTATTATTATTATTATTGCTACTACTACTACTACTACTACTACTACTAATAATAATAATAATAATAATAATAATAATAATAATAGTAACCTTAACCTTTTCTCAAAGTTTTAAGTCTGTCTCTCTCTCTTGTTCATCAGATGCGGGATGTGCAGAACGATCATCTAACTCGCTTTATTGGGGCATGCATTGATCCTCCCAACATCTGCATAGTCACAGAGTACTGCCTACGAGGCAGTCTTCAGGTACAGCCAGCACCTCACCTAAACACCTCACAATGCAGGAAATAAAAAACAAATCTTCAGGTCTGAGTGCTCCATCCTTCACCACAAGTCTCTTAATGCTGTTTATCAGTTTAATGGTTACCATGTTGTCTGCAGTAAATGGAGAAATGTCTGCACAGGCAATAATCTTATACACAGTGGTGGTACATTATGTTCTACAGTGACTCCTCCCAGACGAAAGTAATCAGAACCCAGTTTAAGAATATGGGCTTTTTTGTACTAGTGCAAGCGATGCTTGTCTGACAAAATTATTTAAAAGCTGCCCAAATTTATTACCATTCTAGATTTGGGAGACGGGAGGAAACTGGAGAACCTGGAGGAAACTTGTTTATATTTATATATATATATATATATATATATATATATATATATATATATATATATATATATATATATATATATAGTTTATTTATTTATTGAACAGTGACAGAAGTTATATACATATTTTAGATACATATATACATTATCATATATGCATTATACACACCTCACTTTCCTTTGTGAGGATAAATAAAAATTGGTCACTAATTACAGAAAATAATTATGAATTAATCACGTACTGTATCTTTCACATTAAAGGCATTATTTTGCTCTGACTAGAATGGGTGATTGAAAATAATTATAATGAATAGCAGACTGTCCCTACCCCATGTCTAAATCTGTTTACTGCAGGGTTGTCATGGTAACCCTTTGATCAGTGATGGTGCTGGTTTCCTATTTTTATCCATGTCACTCCCATCCTTGCCTCCAACACCCCCAAGCCCCAACCCCCAACCCACCACACACACACACACACACACACACACACACACACACACACACACATACACACACCGCCACATTTCAAAACCTGGCCAAAGCACAACACAGAAAAAAAATAAGAAGAAAGACCACGAAGTAAACAGCTAGATTATTTCATTCCAATTTCTCATCAGTAAGTAGCCCTTTTAGTTGTATTTTAGAGCAATTTAGTTCTCTAGGTTGTAGTAATGACATGCCCCATAAATAAATGCTTTAATAATATAGCGTACATCACATCCTTTCCCTTCTGATATGAGATTACTTAGTGAAGAGTTGTAGCCTGTACCGATCACTAGATTGGTATTGTTATTTTCTTATTTGTAAGAAAAGCAAGTAATTTTGGTTTATATTAGCCTATATAACAAGCTGTCACAAAACATTGTCTCTCTTTTTTTTTTATCTGTTGACCTTCTGAAAATGAATGATATCATAATTTGCCAAGGATTAGGGTGTTAGTCATCAACGATATCTGATTATATCATCATCTTTTCACCTGGTTGTACTAACTAGCTATAGAAGAAAATGTCATTATTGTGTCATGTGTCTGTCATAGAATGTCGAGATTGTTTAAAAAAGGGGGGGGGGGGGGGCTTGCTTTGCTCTACCTATAGAAATAAATGTCATTATTTTATCATGTGTCTGTCATAAGGTGTCATAATAGTGACAGGGTTAAGGAGTTGCTTAATACAAAAATGTAATTAATGGTAGTAAATGGTAATATGAGACTGTTATAACAATTTGTCATTGTTTACACTGCATTTTCTTGATGTGAGGTTATATCATCAGTGTTATGGCATCTGTCATAAGGCATATGTAATAACATTTATCTTTAGCCATATGCTAATTAGAAAACACATGACCTAAGCTGTCATTATTACTGGACATCAATAGTTATGACAACTTATGGCAGCACATGACATCACATATGACGTTTTTGACACAGTTCTGACATCTGTTTCATGATTCATGTTTCAAGTAAAGTGTATGTGGATTTTTAAAAATATATATTTCTAAACAGCAATCAGAAAAACATGGTGATGCTAAAGCATAAATAAAGCATGGCAACTTCTGACTGGATTACTGGAGGAGGCTTATTTCATAGTCTTCTATAGTGCTCAGTAATTTACAGCATCTATATTGAATTGCTTATACAATGCCCGTTCTCCCAGTAAGGACAAGATGCATTATACTGTTCCCTTCCTGAAGATCTCTAAATTTATCCCTTTGTCCAAGCAATTAATATAGCACAGATACCAGACAAATGCATCTTCAGATGGATATCTGCTGCAGTGAATGACCTCTACTAGACTTTACAGATACCATTGATTCTCCTGTTACAAATTTTAGAAGTTTAATTAAAAAAAAAAAAAAGAGACAGAATAAGATGGTACGGTCATCTCTGCTATATGTTTGTTTGTGTTTAGGACATTCTGGAGAATGAGAGCATCACACTCGACTGGATGTTTAAATACTCTCTGATCAATGACATTGTGAAGGTACATATGTGAATTTTTATTTGTTATTGTCCCCTTCTTTCCCTCTTGCTTTTGTTCAAGACTTGCCAATATGATTCACTGATGGTACTGAGTAGCTTAGATGTACTGGAACCCTGATGCCTTTGTGCAATATCACAAGCGATTTTCAGTAATGAGCCTCAGTAGGTAACACTAGTTTCCAATAGTAGGTGGGCACTTCATTCCCCTTCTGTAGGGCCCAGCATTTTTCTCTTCTTTTTTTTTTCTTTATAGGGAATGGCCTTCCTTCATAATAGTGTGATTGTATCCCATGGCAATTTGAAGTCCTCAAACTGTGTGGTGGATAACCGCTTTGTGCTGAAAATAACTGACTATGGGTTATCAAGCTTCAGGACTGAATCTAACAGCGAGGACGCTCACTCCTACTACGCACGTAAGTCTGAATGTGGTTATACATCATGTCAGCAATTCTTCTGAACTGCCTTCATGGAGCACTTTTCTTTCTCACATGTAAAATGAATACTGAATGACAGATTAAAGAACAAAAAGTCATAAGCAAGATAGAGATAGCAACTAACAAAGCAATTGAGATAGCAACTAACAAAGCAATTGAAAATGGGCTAAAACCAGTTGCCCACTGGCAGAGTGAGAGACAAGACCTGTGTCACCTGGCTGGCTGTTGAGAAATATTCCTGCTTGCCCTATTAATTTATTAATTCATGGAAATTATTATTAATTCATTTGTACCTCTTTTATTAGCTAATTGAAAGGGGCACAATTAAGTAAGGAATAAAACACAACAAGACGTGCTGTTATAGGAATACAGTCAATGTTGGGGTGGTGTGATGCAACCTATCAAGTAATTATTTGATTATTTGATACAATAGCAAATGATAATATTGCTTTCTTTGTTAAATAATAACATTTGTAAAAAAAAAAAAAAAATTATGATTAGTCTTAGATTATGGGGCATATCTGCCATACAACTCCCTGTAAAATAGCTGTTACTATAGAAATGATAATGCATGAGAACTTTAATATAAACCGGAAATTACCATTGCACCAATATCAGAGCTGTGCCGTTTAACAGATTTGAGAATTCAACAGTGCTCTGGTATAATGAATGTTATTTCATATCATACCAAGAATAGGGGATAACACCAGTCCCTGTGTCCCTTATTGGTGTAGGGAAGTTGTGGATGGCTCCAGAGCTGTTGAGGATGGGCAGCCCTCCTGCAGGCGGCGCACAGAAAGGAGATGTCTACAGCTTTGGCATCATACTGCAGGAGGTGGCACTGCGCAGAGGTGTCTTCTACGTAGAGGGAGAAACACTCAGTCCTAAAGGTCAGTCAGACCTGCCATGTAGACCCTAAATCCTAAGCTTTAACCATATACATCTAAATCTACCACGACTAAGAAAAGTTGAGAAGACAAATTGAGCTTGAGAAACTATCAAGCCATTCTCACCTCTGAACTAACAAACACATGTTTAGTATTGTGCTTATCTGGACTTGTCTTGTTGTTAGCAGAAGATGATGAAGACGCTAATGCTATTTTAGGTTGACCGTCTTCTATAAAAGTAGCTCAAATGTAGTGATTTAGTGATTTGGCATCTATAATGGACCTACTCAGTGACATGCTTTTCTTTCCTGAGATCAAATTTCAGAGCAATTGATGTGGGTTCAATGTCGAGCTGGGCAGAGGTTAAGAGAGACTGAAATAGTGCCATTCTATCAGCTTGTAATCCACAGTGCCTTTGTGACGGTTGACTCCATCTTCACCTCAGATTATAGGCTTTATTTCTTTCTCTTAGATCTTCTGTCTCTCAGACCTCTCTATGTCTCTGTCTCTACTGCCATTTACACTTGAAGAGGCTCTGGATGTGCACTAATGGAGAAGAGCTTTTTCTGCTTCCTGTCCATAAGGGGAGGTCATGATTCACTCACTCATAAAACACACGCACATACTGTACATTAAAAAATGTCGGCCTCGATTTACTCCTTCACCACAACCCTACCATCTAATGATACATCTCTACACAGAAACATTTACTTAGTCATCTACAGAGAGAGAATGTCAGTTCAGCTCACTGCTGCATTACAACAGTTGTGCATCACAGTACTCACTATGTAAAAAAACTTCATTATCAAATCCTCATTCAGAATCTTTGTTTTGTATAGTTACTCAGATGTAGCGTCTTGGTATATATGGCTATAAGTACAGTATATAGTTAAAATACTAGATTCATTTTAGCTGTGATGTAAGTTGGGGACCTATGATACATTAGTTAATAGAATGTTATAGAGTATAGAATGTTCAGGTAATGTATCGAGGTGTATATTTTCAGGGATATTTTCTTTATTCGTTAAGAAAGTTTAAAAAAAAAAGACTGGTCCTATGTTGCAATATGAATTTCCACCCCTAAAAGTATGGTTGATTCAGAGTTTGACCAAGCTGATGCAGACTAAAAACTCAACACTTTTGTAAACTGTCAAACCTGGGAAACTGGGAACAAGGCAGGAAAATTCTTTGGAGGGGATGTCAGGCCATCACAGGGCATTACGAACTCACATACTCATTGACACCTATGAGCAATTTTGAGTAGCCAGTTCCCTTACTGGTATGTTGAAAAAAGAGGAACATGTGAAGCTACAGTATGTTGTTACACCAAGTTATTATGCCAAGTCTGCTGAAAATGGCTTCGTTCACCAGTAATATACTTCATAAACAACCAAAAGAGTACTATGCTTATGTACTTTGTGTGGGTAAAGTGGTGATTTTACAGTCTAATATTATGCTCAAAAGGGGGATACTGGGATTAAGGTCTTCTGGGAGATAACATTACATGGTAAAGCATTTCAGAAAATGTCTTGACTCTAAAAATGTCATTGTGAAACAGAAAGGTCAAGTTCCCTGTTACTGCAAGAAAACAGAGTATTAGGTTCAGCTGCCTGTGCTAAATCTGGCTTTCAGCTATTTGCCCTGCCTGACATTGACACTCTACTGATGCTATCAGGCAATGAGGCTCAACATTTACTATTGTAACACACACACACACACCAAACACACACACTAAGACTCTGACATGCACATTCACATATAATTATTACACATTAAATCATATGTAAGGTGCTATTACTGATGGAGCAAAGAGCAAAGATAATGAGGGTGTTTGAAGCCATTGTTCACTCCAGCGCTCCTCATTATACACACCTGAATTTGTCATACAATTTCCTCCATGAGGCTGACAGCAACAAAATATGGTTCCCAAAATAATGGTATTAAGGGCAGAGATGCTGACAAAATGAGACAGATTTGGACGAGAGAGACAGAAAGACAGAGAGAGAAAGATGTAAATACACAAGAAGCGTGTGAGGAGAGGCTCTCACTGCACTCTCAGTACCACTCAGTGCTTTGACTGGATACAGATGAGACTCGCGCTTGTATCTAACATTTATAAATGTGTGAGGACACAGAGAGCTTTTATTACTTTTCTCTGCATTTCAGCCTTTTAATAAAAAGTCTACTCTAAGTAACAATTCAGGCTAAGTTAATTAAGATAAGATGACACCATTCAGACACCATTTTCCTCTTGCCTTAATGGCAGGCTGTGATCACTGTATGAAAGAGTACGCGGATAGAAGGTGGAATGGAAAATTATATTAAAAAAACTGTTAAAAAGGAAACAGATGAGGATGTCAAGTCCTGTATTAAAATAAAATGTGAGAGCATAACAAAATGTTCTCTAAGGGACACTGTGACTCCACAACTGTTCATGTATTCACTTCATTTTCAGTCTAATGTCTGAGACTTGGCTGTGAAAGAAAGTCTTTGTACATTTATCATTGCTTGTCCATTATATCATGGAGTTCAGGAAAAGCAGAAAAAGATATACAACTTGGGGTTTGCTCTCTCTCTCTCTGTGTGTGTGTGTGTGTGTGCGCGCATGTAGAGATAGTGGACCGTGTAGCTCTGGGTGAGTGGCCGTACCTGCGGCCAGCTGTTAACACCCAGGCGCACAGTGAGGAGTTGGGGCTCCTGATGCAACGCTGCTGGGCAGAGGAACCTGCAGAGAGGCCAGAGTTCAGCCACATCAAGGTACTTCTGCGCAAACAGAACAGGTATTGCTCTCATTTTTATACATATGCACTATTCATTTAGTCTACTTGATCTCAGTATCATTTCTATATCTCCAAATAACACTTTGCGGTTCACTCACTTATTGCCATTCCAGCTGCATAGAAGATATTGTTCTTTACTTTTCCACCTTACAGATTCCAAGAGTGCTTCGATATTCTTATTTATATAGTTACATTTAATTGAAGTCACTCAGATTTGACCATCTTCGCAGCACACATTACACACACTCTATGACTCTGGTGCTCACCTTCTTCCCTGTTGTTCTCTTCTTTATCTCAGGGAACACAGCAGGGATATCCTGGATAACCTGCTGTCTCGGATGGAGCAGTATGCTAATAATCTGGAGGAGCTGGTGGAGGAGAGGACGCAGGCTTACCTGGAAGAGAAGCGCAAGGCAGAAGCCCTACTCTACCAGATACTGCCCCAGTTAGTCATTACCACAGATATCACCTACATAACCATAGCATGAAAATACACAACCGGATTTTGCATTATTACCATTGACTAGATATATATACATATAATACATATTGCTCTACCTAAAAATGAGATTACCTTATTGAACAAATCACTTTATCTTAAAATGTCAGAAATAAATGTTATTGAGGTGACATGTTGATGTACGTTGATTGTTGACTATAAATTGCCCCAAGGTGAATGAGTGTAAAAATGTGGAGTCCCATTCAGGCTGTTTCTGCCTCCTGCCCAGTGTTCCCAGAGTAGATACCTGACCTACTGTGACCCTGACCAGGGTGAAGTGATTACCGAAAATGAATGAAAAAATAAATTTCACTGACAAAATAAGAAAACTTAGATAAACACAGCATACGTATACTCTGCCACAGTTCAGCAATACAAAAGGTTTTAAGAAAGCTCAGTGTCTGTTGACATTTGGCTTATTGCATACATTACAAAATGTCAATTAGTACAAGTTAAAAGTAAAACAAATAGGAGTCAGTAAAAATGGTCACACTGAAACATTTAGGTGTATATACAAAAATACAACAAAAAAACAAAAACAAGCATAGCCAGATCATAATATTGATCTGGTCCACACTAGATAATTTGTGGCATTGCTACACAAGGAGCTGGGATGACCCAGTTTTACCGGAGAATGCAGAAGTATTAGTCGCGTCCTTGCAGAAATACCAAGTAATTAAATGCCTTGTGACCAACTAATGTAAGCTTGTATAACCTTTATTAGATTGGTTTTATTTGTGATTCTTGGTTAGAAGCAAGTGCAAATAGAATGAACAGAACTCCTTTACCTTCAGCAAGTGATGCTGAGGTCTAGTACTATCATTTGATGGAAAAGCAAATCATATCATGGTGTAATTGTGACAATCATAATGATTATATAAAATAGATGCCAAAACTGACTAATATACTGAAACCCTAATTAAACGAAAATTTTTGATGGTCCAACTTCATAAAAGTCCGTGCTTACAAAGGTCCTGATAAGCAACTACCATGACTGAATAGTGGCAACAGTTATCTTTTAATGCTTATCATTAATGATTAATTCATGCCGATAAATAAGACAAATCTTCACTTTGCCAGTAGCGAGACAGACTTAGAACAGACGAGACATCTGTTTTAACATCAAGTGAAGAATACATGCAAACTTTGTTGTTGAGCCTGTAATTATGCGTGTAATTAGCTGCAACAGGGAAGTCATGTTTTTTTAAACGTTGATTGGTTCTGCTAGTGTTTTTTTAAGTGCTCAGTTAAATCCACTAAAATATGGAAATACTACCAGTTGAAGACTCCAGCCCTAAGGTCTGGCTACTAGTTAAATTAAGCCATTAGGACAGAAATGGATATATCAACTTGTTGATATATCCTTACAATAACATAAATGGTATTTTTCCATATGGTTGGCATCCATTAAAAGAACTGTAGGCCCTAAATCCCAGTTTAACCCTCACACACAATGTGTGTATGTGTGTGGGTGTGATGTTGTATTACATGATGTGGTACAAACATTTGTTTTCAGTTTTTTTTTTTTCTTGCAGCTCAGTGGCAGAGCAGCTGAAGAGGGGGGAGACCGTGCAGGCTGAGGCTTTCGACTCTGTCACCATCTACTTCAGTGATATTGTGGGTTTTACTGCCCTGTCTGCTGAAAGCACACCACTGCAGGTATACAACTCACACTGAAGTTACACTCCTCCCTAAGCTGTATGTATATTATTATTGCCTTCACTGTCACCATTGAACTGTAAGTATTTTTCTCTTTTTTTGTTGAATAATGATAATATATAAGAAAAGGAATAATATACAGAAGATGCTATGCAACTTGTATTTTATCCATTGTTCTGAAAAGCTGTAAAGAAGATTTATCATCATGATTTGTTGTTTTTTCTCATATAGGTGGTGACTCTCCTAAATGATCTCTACACTTGTTTTGATGCTATTATAGACAACTTTGATGTTTACAAGGTATTTATAACACACCACTCTCTTTTCTTCGCTCAAACATTTTATAGACAAAATGTTCAACTTTGCTAAGGATTTATTCTTCTGCAAACAAGTACACTAAAAGATACTGTAAGTGTATTGCAGCATTCTAGATTTTTTATCAGTGTGTGATGTAATGATTAAATTATTATCTAGAAAAAAGGATTTTTTTTCCTGTGTAGTGCTGTTGTCAAATTGGATGAGCAGGATCCACCTTTCTTGACTCCATCCATATGCCGGTTGTCCTGTAGGTGGAGACGATTGGTGATGCTTACATGGTTGTCTCTGGTCTGCCGGTGCGTAATGGCAGGATGCATGCCTGTGAGATTGCCCGCATGTCCCTTGCTCTGCTCGAAGCTGTCAAAACATTTAAGATTCGTCACCGACCGGACCAGCAGCTCAAACTGCGCATTGGTATCCACAGCGGTGAGCATAATACAAGCTCCTGTGTATGCTGAGAATTTACTGTATAGTGGTAATGACTCTAAAGCTCTATATCCACGACTGGAACTGATGTGAGTAGAGCTTGCTAAAGCTTTTTTATTAACAGAACAACTATGTTAATATCAACCAGTTGTAGGTCAACTATCCAGAGCACAAACCCCAAACTGCCTTTCACTATTTAATATCTGTGTGTGTGTGTGTGTGTGTGTGTGTGTATTTTCAGGCCCTGTATGTGCTGGTGTAGTAGGGCTAAAGATGCCTCGGTACTGTTTGTTTGGAGACACAGTGAACACATCATCACGCATGGAGTCCAATGGCGAGGGTAAGTTATGTAGTACTGTGAGCTTTGAAATCTCCATGTAAAATGGTACGTGGATTTTGTTCAAACAGAAAAGCATTTCTAAAGGTTTTTCTTTTAGAAATAAAAATTTCTGGAAATAAAATTTCTTATAACTACACTTGTCGTAATTTTAATTATTATTTTGAAGCCAGTACTGCATAATTGCCTAAAACATATCCATGTATAGTGGGGAAAAACATTTTTAGTCTGTATTTATATTTGAATAAAACTATTGATAAGCTGCCCAAGTCTCTGTGTAAAAGAAAAGTCAGTGCTGATATAGCACAATGGTGAATACCATTAAACTTGAATTTTCATGGCATATTGGGAAATTTATTGTCATTCAGATACAATGTCATGGTTAATATTACTTTTTAATTTGAATATAACTCATTGAATATGCTTCAATATTTCATTATACTTAGTAAAGATATATATTGTAGTAATGGCATTTTTTGGCAGCCTTAAAGATCCACGTGTCGTCCACCACACATGATGTGCTGCAGGAATTTAACTGCTTCCAGCTTGAGCTGAGAGGAGATGTGGAAATGAAGGGCAAGGGCAAGATGAGGACCTACTGGTTGCTGGGAGAGACAAAGAGCAGTGAGTGAATGGAGTCAGGTGCTGAGCAGGACCCAGATGGTGCACCTAAATCCCTGCTGCCTGGACTTCTGCCCTCCTTTTGCACAGTCCTTCATCTGTATTCCAGTATACAGCATTGTTGGAGTTGAACTCTGGCTTTTCTACTGATGGAGAAACTTTTAGATATTTTGTACACTGTGATCACCACTTGTTGATATTTTGCTTTTATAAATTAAACATGTAATGCCATTAAGATCCTGAGCAGACATGTAATCCCATTAAACACAACTAGTAGTATTTATGTATCTCAAGGTTCTGAGGTGTTTTAGAGTTTGGGTGCCATCTGAGTCTGTTGATTACTGTAACTTACAGGATAGAAAGTCTCTTCAATTTTATTGGGATTTTGTCCAAATTGAACTTTATATTGTGAATTAAAAAATAATGATTTATACTATATAATTTATTTCACATGAATAACATCTGTATTTTCATGAAGAATGTACAGTGGTTATTTTCTGTGACAGAGTACAACTGGCATTGCATCGAGCTGTTAAGACTTTGCTCTTTTTCATTCTTGTTAAAAAAAATGAAATGCTGAGCAGTATATGTTTTAATATTGATGTTTCAGAGTAGAATCTGTTCTAGATAATAAAAAAGAAATCACAAAAGTAGTACTTCTTCCAGACGGAATTCAGCACACTCAGATTATAATCCGACTATCAATAGATTGTTATTTTATAATTAGATTGTTATCTAATTAAAATTCCCCTCTTCAGAAAGGGGAAAACTTGGCTCCAAAATCATTGTACTTTTTGCTATATTTTAAATATTTATTTTTCTAGCATATTAGGCCTCAAATACTCTGAATATGAGGAAATTGTTGGAGCTTGGGGTTTTTCCAATCTGCAGTGATATTCAGTGTATTTTTGTAATAATTATTGTTTATGGATTTATAATGGAACATTTAACACCCACGTAACACTAACTACATATTAGTTATTGTACACTATAATTTGCTGAATAACATTGTAATAATAGCACACTATTTTTATGTTATTGCTAGCTGCATGCGAGTGCACTTGAATTGTGCCTTTCAATTACGTAAAGTACGTCAATTTTGTGCTGGGATAGCTTTATATGAGCTACAGCGCCATCTGTTGTTTGTATGAGTCCTTGATTATGATTTTAAAATGTTTTTAATTTTCACTAAAATGCACTGTTTACCGTGAAAGTATTCCCCTCGATTTATATACCATTTCATGACAATGCATTATCACTGAAAAAGCCTACAGAATCTAATCCTCCAAAACAAAAATATTTTTAAATAAACTTTTTAAAGCGTCTCCTGACATAAAGAGAGACGTGTGTGCTTTGCTTTAACCACAAGTCTTATTTATTGTACTTCCCTCCAATTGTACTGATCCATGCTCCGTATATTCATAAGGATAGGATAGGAGCCGAGTTTTCTGGGGTCGATGCCGTTGGATCTACTGGAACGCGTTTGGTGCAGCGGTTCCATGGTGTAATGGTTAGCACTCTGGACTCTGATTCCAGTGATCCGAGTTCAAATCTCGGTGGAACCTTTGTGTCTTTCTTTATGGGGCACAGCACATGAGGGATTCCCTGAAAATGTCAAAGAGCTAATTTCATGCCTGAGCCTAGGTTTGGCCAGGACGCTTGCCTCATAGTCATTAGGATGCATCAATCACATGTCTTGGGAATTAATAGTGCTGTAATACCATATGCTTCCTCCTGTGTAACAAATGATTAACTGTGATCTATTATTGCTAATATTTGCGATAAACATTTCTTCCACAACACAGTAAAATCTGTAACATGACAGTCAAATAATGGGCTATTCTACAAAACCAACCTGATAAAATCCAGTGTTTAATAAATTATTTGATTTATTATTACTGTTACTTTTGTTACAATAAACAATTCTTTTATTTCCATTTTAATGTCCTGCAACAGGCCAAAGTGTATCTAAGTGAGTATATCAAAAGCGACCCGGCCAATCACTGTAAATACTGTACGTGTGGACATTGTCACAGGGATTTAAAAAAAAAAGTGGACTGTAAGACTTTAGCGAACAATCAAACTCCTTTTAAACCTGTCTCCTCTGACTGAACGAGCGGAGAGGAGCACACCTCCATTCAGATGGGGAACTTTCTGTCAAAGATAGATAAAAATCATACAGAGCAGCAATGTTTTCCTGACAATGCGTTATCACTCAAAAAGCCTGCAGAAGCCAGCTTTTATTTATTGTATTTGCAGCCAAATGTATTGATCCATGCTCCGTAATTTCAAGTCAGCATTTTCGGGGTCGATGCCGTTGAATCTCCTGAAACGGCTTTGGTGTAGAGGTTCCATGGTCTGGACTTTGAATCCAGTGATCCGAGTTCAAATCTCGGTGGAACCTGTGTGGATTTCCTTATGGGCCAAAGCACATGGGGATTCACTGCATTGCCAAAGAGCCAATTTCATGCCTAAGAATGCTTTGGCCAGGACGCATTGTCCCACAGTCTTCAAGATAAAATTACAAGTCACATGTCTGGGGAGTTGATAGTGCCTAATACCTTATGCCACCTACTGTATAATAAATGATTAACTGTACGAAAATAAAACCCAGTCATAAAATAGCTTTTTTAATTGTGATAAGTGTTTATTAGTTAGCTCCGTCAGAGAGAGGGTTAGTGAGAGCAGTGTAGTTTCTGTAGGGGAAAGTTTGGATGCCTTAGGTGTAGTTAGCAATCCCCCAACTCCGGCTTTAGAGCCCTCACAGCAGGGCGAAAGGATGATGACTCAATATCGCAAAGCCAAAGCTAACACTTGGGCTCGCTCATGGGAGCACTACACCTCTCCGCTTCACGTGTCTAACAGGTTTGCTCTCCTCAGTGAAGCACCCACTGAGAAACCTGAAAGAGCTCTGGTAATTGGAGACTCTATCTTAAGGCATGTGAAATTAGATAGGCCTTTAGGGGCACCAGCATCTTTAGTTAGGTGTACAACGTGAGCCAGGGTGCCAAATATAGCAGGTAGTCTTAGGCAAGCATAGGTTTTCAAAGATAGTTTTTCATGTAGGAGCTAATGATATATGCCTTCGTCAATCAGAAGCTACTAATCGTAACATTGTAGAGGTGTGTAAATTAGCGAAGGCGATGTCCGATGCTGTAGTATGCTCTGGCCCCATTCCAATGTGGCATGGCGATGTAGCTTACAGCAGGTTATGGTCGCTGAACTTCTGGATGTCCAGGTGGTGTTCCGAAAACAGTGTGGGCTTTATAGATAATTGGATTAGTTTTGAGGGCAAAGCTGGCCTGTTAGGGCAGGACGGTGTCCATCCCACTCAGGAAGGTGCTGCTCTTATTTCTTGCAGCATAGCATAGCATATATTCTCAGAACAGGCCTAGTTAATCAGTGACAATCCAGAGCCAAGGCCAGGGACCAGACAAGCAAGCTAAACCGACCGTATGCTAGCTGCACTGAGTCATCAGGTTCCAAAATATTGAGACTGTGTCTGTTCCCTGAGCTAAACAAAAATGTAGAAATACTCAGAAAGTTTGTTTTAGTAACCTAATTAACATAAATTTAAACATTAAATTAAATCATACCAAATGCACAGCCAGCACCTTTGATCTGAAGTAAAGACTGTTAAATATTAGATCTCTTATGTCTAAAGCGTTTATTGTTAATGAAACTATTACTGATCAGGAATTTAATATACTCTGTTTAACAGAGATGTGGATTAAACCAAATGAGTATGTAGCATTAAATGAAGCTGGTCCTCCCAAATACAGTTATATACATCAATTCAATTCAATTCAATTCAATTTTATTTATATAGTGCTTTTAACAATGGACATTGTCTCAAAGCAGCTTTACAGAACATAAGAAACAGAAAAACATGCAAACAAACAAAACATGCAACATTCCTAGATGTTAGACAAAATTATCCCTAGTGAGCAAGCCTGAGGCGACTGAGGCGATTGTGGCAAGGAAAAACTCCCTTAGATGATATGAGGAAGAAACCTTGAGAGGAACCAGACACAAAAGGGAACCCATCCTCATTTGGGTGACACTGAAGAGTGTGATAGAACAATGTCCTTTCTGCATTTATGTATAGTCATGTAGCGTTTTATGTGTATATTGATTTGTAGGTTGTTATCTTCCTCAAAGTCCACATAGGGTTGGCAGCGTTGCTTTAAATGCCCAAATCCTCATGAGGCAGAAACCAGCTGGAGCTGGTTCATCTCTGGATGCCTCAGGATCCTCGTAGGGTTGGCCTCTGTCTACTTGAGCTGGCACAATCTCTATGTGCCTTGGGATGGGTAGAAGAAGGGAAACAAGTAGAAAGGAATTAGAGTAGCTGCTGTTCATAATATTAGCAAGCACTAAATCAATGTATGTATTAAGTGTATGCTTGGCTAAAGATATATGTCTTTAATCTATGCTTGAACTGGGAGACTGTGTCTGAGCCCCGAACACTGAACAGAAAGGCTATTCCAAAGTTTAGGAGCTAAATACGAAAACGCTCTACCCCCTTTTGTAGCCTTTGACATCAGCCCAGTATAACAGAGAAGGAGGTGTCGCAGTTATTTATAATGATAATCTAGGTGTCACACATAAACCTAGTCATAAATTCAACATGTTTGAAGTTCTTTATACTAACATAACATATGTAGCCACAAAAAATAAGTCTACCCAGACAATTCCACTAATTATTATTTACAGACCCCAGGGCCATATTCTGAATTCCTTTGTGAATTTGCAGATTTCATCTCTAACCTGGTTGTTTCTTTAGACAAAGCATTAATTGTTGGTGACTTTAATATTCATTTTGATAAACAAGAAGACCCTCTGAGAACAGCGGTTGTGTCCACTCTAGATTCAGCAGGGGTTAATGAGAACGTATTAGGACCCACTTATAATGGTGGTCACACTCTTGATTTAATACTAACAATCGGATTAAATATAGAAAATATAGTTTTCCATTTCCACAGTCTGAAGCTATCTCAGATCATTATCTCATCTCGTTTTAAATGTGTCTTAATCACAATATATGCACCTTGCCATTGTAGTGAGTCATGCAGTTGGTTTACATTTTAAGACTAAAATGGCACATTTATTGTTTCCGGTATGGTTGTAACGAGCAGGGCGTGGTTTACTCACTGCGTGATTGGTGTGTGTATATATTCTGGGGCATGAGGCACTGCCTGTTGTGCGCCATAGTTTGGGGACCGCTCATGGCTTCCACGGTGTTGATGGTATGTGCTGCTTGGTTAACGCTGACTGATGGTTTGACTTGATTTGTATTATTTTCTTAGTGATA
Source organism: Pangasius djambal (assembly GCA_022985145.1). Lineage (NCBI taxonomy): Eukaryota > Metazoa > Chordata > Actinopteri > Siluriformes > Pangasiidae > Pangasius > Pangasius djambal. The sequence continues at coordinate 19,444,406 of CM040975.1, read as the reverse complement.
GTTTTTATTTTGCAGGGTTAATTGTGGCTTTGTGGGTTGTCTGCTGTTTTTCCCTCGGATTGGCAATTTAACGTGTTGGAAAATCTTCGGCTTCCGGGTGCATATTTTAGGAATTCCAACCCTAGCGGCAAAATGACGGTAGGTGTATGGGTCGTTAATGTGGTGCACCGTAAAATGTTTCTCTTCTTTTAGGTAGAGCTGCCCATCTACCTAGCAGGGCAGGGCGGTATCTAGTGGTGCTGCTGTTTTGCTCCGTTTGCTTCCGGTATGACGCGAACTGCGCTACCTCGTGGGGCTTCCTGTGCGGCGTGGATTGTGCCGTGTGTGTGACATTGAGCCGCGTTGTTTCGCGGGGAACTGGTAGACTTGGACTCTTTTTTTTGATGATTCTGTGACCCTATGTTCAGGCTTGTAAACCCGTCTCTCAATATTTTACTTGAGCCCCATAAGTGAGGGTTTTGTGATAGTTGGGTCACTTGGCTGGTTTATTTTTGTTGAAATTGTGCATGGGGTTCTTTTGTTGGGGTTAGACTGCTTTATTGACATTCTTGTTCTGAATATTTTTGATTTGTATTCTTTGTGTACGATGAGTTCTTTTCTCTTTTTGTCCTGTGTATTAGGAGTCAAGCCCCCAGGGCAGGCCTTAGACTGTCCCTCCTGTATGATGGCGGTATTTCCTTCACGGCGTGCTGTGTGGTTGTGCATGACTTCACTGGTGTGCTGTAAGTGAGCAGTGTCTTGGTACAGGTTCTTATAAAATCAAGGAGGTTGAAGTTGGTTTATCTGTCCTGGGTTAACTTTGACCCCTTGTCGTGTGTGTGGTGTTTCGTGGAGGGGTGTTTTTTTTTCTTTTTTTTTTTTTTCTCCCCCTCAAAGTGTTAAAGTATTGAAGTTTCATATCTCTGCATCCATTTCTTGTTTCCTACCTGGGAACAATGAACCTGTTCCTTTTGATAAGCATAGGGAACTATCATTACACTAATGGGGTGGCATAGTTAGTGCAGTTGTTTACTAAATTTGTATTTCTGGTTGGCCTGTTCCACCATAATTTGGTGTGACTGGCTCTAGTGATCGGCTAAAAGTCACTGGTTAGACTGCTTTGCCACACCATGCTACCATGTCAAATGTACATTAATATCAGCAACTGCCTGGAGTTTTATCAGTAATCTCCCAGAGTTACCAACCATGATTGGATCACCATCTGACCAGGCAACTGAATGCTTAGACTCAACATTCTGCTACACATTAGATAAAGTAGCTCCATTTTAAGAGACAATTAGAGAGAAACGGCTAGCACCCTAGTATAACTCACACATGCACTTTAAAACAAACCACTCCAAAATTAGAAAGTAAATGGCTTCAAACTAAATTGGTAGTACTTCAAACAGCATGGAAGGAGAACCCCCTGAGCTATAGAAAAGCTCTTAATGATGCTGCTAGATCAATGTATCTCTCCACTCTAATTGAACATAACAAAAATAATCCTAGATTCTTATTTTCTACTGTATCAACAGAAACCACAATGGAAACATGTGCACAATCATTATATAGCAGTGATGACTTCATGAATTTCATAATATCAGATCAACGATTAAAATGTTTCTCTCCCCTTCGAGAGACTGAACTAATTTCCTCATCAAAATCAACTTGTATACTAGATCCCTAACCTATGTGTTTCTTCAAACAGATCAATTGATCAAACCTCTTCTACAAATAATCAGTTCTTCCCTTAGCATTGGCTATGTACCTATCATGTACCTTATCAAAACCTGACCTCAACCCCTGTCAATTGTCCAATTATAGGCCAATATTTTATCTTTATCTCTAAGATCCTAGAAAAGGTTGTTGGCATTGAGGGAACAGCCCTCTCCTGGCTCAGGTCTTATTTAACTGATCATTATCAGTTTGTAGATGTAAATGGTGACTTCTCTACACAATTCTGCAGTGTGTTCTGTATTCTGTTTTAGGCCTCTTGCTTTTTTTTATTTTTATATATATATATATATATATATATCACACGTCTTGTCAAAATTATTCATAAACATGGTATAGGCTTCCGCTGTTATGCTGATGATGCACAGTTGTACTTTTCAGCAAAACCAGATGACCGACACTAGCTTAATAAAGTTGAGGAATGTGTAAAGGATATTAGACACTGTATGCCACCTATTGTATAATAAGTGATTAACTGTGATAAAATAAAACCCCCTCACCAGTCATAAAATCATTGTAACGCATGGCCTCAAGTGGCTTATAAAAAGCCTTAGTGTGCTTTAATCTTGAATTTATTCTCTACTGGTAAGATAAAATTCTGACTGTGGGTACTATCTACTTGACTCAGTTGGCTCTAGACTCTTGCCACTAGAATTGTTGTATTGTATATTATTGTTGATTCTGTAGTGTTGCTTGGAAGTCTGTTGGTCTATGCTAATTAGTTCTCTCAGGTGGCTAATCAAGAGTCGTTTTAGGGCACTTAGGACAGGATAAAACACTGGACCGTCAGCCCACTTCTATTGGCCAGGTATTCGAGGCAATATTCTCAGGTGGTGCATGGCTTGTCATGAATAACAGCTGGTGAATCTGCCCGAAACCCCAAAAGCACCTTTGTGCCCACTCCCATCAATCAAGGTCCCCTTTGTCGGACCATTAGACTAAAATGCACAAGGGCATCACTTTGTGTTGGTTCTACTGGACTATGCAATGCGATACCTGGAAGCAGTGCCTCTGTGCAACATCTCTGCATGTAATGTTGTGGAGGCACTGTTCTGTCTTATCTCCCGAGTCAGGATCCTGACTGATCAGGGCAGGTATTTTATGTCACGAACACTATGCGAACTTTACAAGTTGTTGGAGATTAAATTGATTCATACCAGTGTTTATCATCCACAAATGGAAGGGCTGGTGGACTGATTCAATCAAAAGCTGAAAAACATGATTCATAAGTTCATTCATGACGATGTGTGAACTTGGGCTAAGTGGCATCCCTGTTATTTACAGTGCAAGAGCCCCCACAGGCTTTTCCCTGTTCGATTTATTGTATGGGCGGAAGCCTTGCGGGGTGCTTGACATCATTTGAGAACTGGGAAGAGGGATCTTCAAACAGTAAACAAAATTCAGTACGTTCTTGACCTGAGTGCAAAACTCCACACCTTAAGCCACATAACCCAAGAGAATTTGCTACAGGTGCAGGAACGTCAATCCCAGCTGTATAATAGGGTACTCAGCTATGAGAGTTTGCACCGGGAAATAAAGTTTTATTACCCACATCGAGCTCTAAATCAGCACCAACCTCTTCGTAAAATTTGTGGACGATACAACAGTGGTGGGTCTCCTCAGCAACAATGATGAGAGAGTACTGAAATGAGGTGCAACAACAATAAACTCTCTCTAAACATAGAGAAGACAAAGGAGATTGTTGACTTTCAGAGAGCACACACCCAGCACCCTCCTCTGCTCAACAGTGCTGCTGTGGAGCGGGTGAGCAGCACCATGTTTCTGGGTGTGCACATAACAGAAGACCTCTCCTGGACCACCAACACTGCATCTCTGGCAAAGAAAGCACAACGCCTCTTTCCTCCACAAACTGAAGATCCAGAGTCCCGACACCCATAATGTACTCGTTCTACTGTGGCACCATTGAAAGTATCCTGACCAGCTGCATCACTGTGTGGTTTGGGAACAGCACTGCTCAAAACCAGAAGACACTCCAATGCATAATGAATGCAGCAGGAAAAATCATCAGTGCCACATTACCTTCCCTCACAGACATTTACAACACCCAGATAACCCGGAAAGCTCTCAGCATAGCGGGGGACTCCACCCACCCCTTGCAAGGCCTCTTCAGTCTTCTGCCAGCAGGGAGGAGATTTCGCAGCCTCCAGGCCTGAACCACAAGACGGAAGAACAGCTTCAGCCACCAGGCTGTCAGAAAGCTGAACCCCCCCCCCCCCCCCCCCCCCCCCCCCCCCCCCCCCCCCCCCCCCCCCCCCCCCCCCCCCTTCTGCCTTAAAGAGTCACTGAACTGTAACTGTGCGCACACACACACCCCAAAACACACAAATGCACAAGCCACTTTTACTAACGCTGCTCTCTCTGTTGCACTACAATGTGTCCAGGTCCACCTCCACAACTGCTGCTCTCTTGTTTGCACTAAAATGTAAAGATCTACACACTCACATGTGCCATGTAGGTTTATAGTGTACATATTGTATTTTGTTTGTTTTTTTTATTGTATTTTATTTTACTTGTCTTATGTTGGTTTCTCACACCATGGGTCTGAGGGAAACGAAATTTCAATCGTCTGTGTGTCCTGTACATATAGCAGAATTGACAAAGTTGACTTTGAATTGTCAATAAAATCAATAAAAGTCAATTTATTGTACTTCCCTCCAATTTTACTGATGCATGCTCTGTATCGTCATCAGGATAGGCCGAGTTTTCTGGGGTCAATGCCGTTGCCTCCCCTGTCTGCAGTGGTTCCATGCTGTAATGGTTAGCACTCTGGACTCTGAATCCAGCGCTCCGAGTTCAGAACGGAGCTAGAACGGTGGAATGCTTGGCCCAAATTTGGTCAAACTGTTCCTTAGACCCTCCCCAATCAGTTTGCCAAATTTCACAGCTTTTTACCAGATCGTTCTATGGGCTCACACAGACACCCTAGCCAGAAGAAGAAGAAAACATAGAATAACAATAGGGTGCCTACGCATCATTGGTGCTTGGCCCCCTAATAAACTTTTTAAAACCTCTACTGACATAGACATTTGCTCTTTTTCTTTTACCACAAGTCTTATTTATTGTATTTGCCACCAAATGTAATGATCCATGCTCCGTATTTTCATCAGGATAGTCAGTGTTTTCTGGGATCTGTGCCAGCAAGCGTCAGTGGTTCCATGATGTAATGGTTAGCACTCTGGACTTTGAATCCAGTGATCTGAGTCCAAATCTTAGTGCCCCTTCATGGGGCAAAGTGCATTGGCTGCGAGTGCCAGAGAGCCAAATTCATACTTGAGAATGCTTTAGGCAGGAAGCTTACCACATAGTCAATAAGATAAAGGTGTTGGCTGCATGTCTGGGGAATTGGCAGTCCCTAGTGCCATATGTGATCAAATCACTTTTCCCACTTTACATGGTGGGAAAAAAATGCATTGCTTTACTTTATTATGCGGGATTGTTGGTAATATTTGCAATAAACATTTGTTCCACAACACAAAGTCTGTAAAAGCAATCTTTTGCACTAAGCAAATAATAGGCTATCCTACAAAACCAATCTGATAAAATCCAATGTTCAGTAAATAATAAAATTTATTATAATTTCCAATAAACAATTATTTTATTTCCATTTTAATGTACTGCAACAGGTCAAGGTGTATCCCGGTGAGTATATCAAAAGCGACTCGGCCAGTCACTGTAAATAGTGTACGGGTGGATGCTGTTTACAGGGATTCAAAAGTGAAGCCAAAATGCCTCAGAGGCCCTCTAGTGGCTGACTGCAGTACATTTTTAACTTTACGCTTTTCCCTGTTTGTGAATGCGAAAAGACCCGACTTACATTTTAAGCTACATCTCTACAAATTAGTTTTGGGAACAGATTTTTGTCATTTTTAAAAGTTTTATTGGCATTAACAATAAATAAACGGCCGTGGTGAATGAGGCGGTTGACAGTTTTGGACACGATAGTCAAGACTCATGTAGCAAAGCCATGTCTTGTTCTGCTGAAAACTGTACATTACACCTTTGCCAAATCCATATGAACGGGACTAAAAGAGCAGTCATGAGTCATATCACAAGTTCAGTGCCGTAGCCAACGATTTATGTATGATGTGAAGAGGCTTGCTCCTTTTGCTCTTCGACATCATGTTTCGTGATGAGATTTAAAATTATATATTCTGGTAAAGGCTTTATAATATAAGCCAGTAGGAATCAAGTCTGTTACAAGGCTCTCACACCTTGCAAGAATTGTCAATAAAATCGGCCAAATGTTTCTCTGTTTCTTTGTGGGCTAATCGCACTGTGTACAAAAAAGAGATCAGGTTCAGTTCCATCCATGTACTCTGAGCAATTCCACCCCAAAGCTGACTTGTTACTATAAACTTGAACATGTAAGTTTATAAGATCGTATGTAAAATATATGCTGCACTGTAAAACCGAACAGTAAAAGTTTGTAACTGAAAAGAATCTGGTTTTTGTTAACTCAAAATTTTAAAAAAGTTGATTCACCTTTAATATCCTGAGTCATTTGTACTGTTTTTCAGTTTTAAGTTTAGTGATCAAGTCCTTTGAGTCATTTTTGTCATTGTACTCAAATATTTTGACAGTTTCCGTCTGACGTCACACACTTTAAACGCGAACCTGCGGGGAAAGTCCGCCATGTTTGCTCTGCTGGCATCGTGGAGAAACGAGGAGAAAGGTTTTCAACCTGTGAACAACTTGTATAGTTGTCGAAGTTACAGCAGAAATGGGGACATCTTCCCTTGGGAAATACGCTGTCGCAGTGTCACTGAAGACATTTCAGGTGAAACGTGCCGAGGCATGCAGCCGTTATCTGAGCTGGAGCAGCTAACCTCCTCCACTGTGCTACTGCTCTGATCGCCGTTATACTGATCTTCTCTCTGCGCGCGCTCACCTGGTGAGTTAAGTAACGTTGTGTGTTGATGTTTCAGTGTTATGATTTATTACTTTCTTTTTCACATGCATTTAAAGTCTCAGCAGTTTGATATGCATATGAGAGGTGGATAAGATTTAAGCTCATGCAGTCATGTTGTGTAGTTAACGTAAAAAGCAACTGAAAAGTGGGAGGCTGTGTGTGTGTGTGTGTGTGTGTGTGTGTAGATTTTTTTTTTTATTCACGTCTTAAACTGGAACGTTCGTGGCGCTGAATCAGCTGCTCATAACGTTAAACGTTAGTTTATTGGCGCCTCTGACGCATGTTTAATTTTCATGCATGTTTTGATAGAGCTAGCTAACGGTGTGCATAGAGGTTTTACTATAATTTCATGCAAAAACGTCAGTGTTGTAATATGTGCTTAGCATCTTTGTAAAGCATGTTAATTATAACCATTTGGGTTTGTAATCAGTGCAGTGAATAACCTGACAGTCATTAAATGAAACAAAAAACATGTTTGAAAAAGTCATGGACCTCTTTCTCTCAGTTCTGAACTAGACAGTGTAGAATTAACCTTTTGTTTATAGTTTTAAGTCATATGTGGAGTGTTGTGTATTTGTCACTCAGGGCTCAGTTTGCACTGTGGAGTCTGAGAGAGCTTCTTGTAACATTGTACAAGAACACTAGTGTTTAACAATTAAATATTTAAATCTTGGTAAACTTTCAATATTCTCTCTCTTTTTTCAGTCAAGTAAGCTGATGTTCACATACTGCATGTTTTTACTAAAGTGTGATTGAATATTCAGTTCAAAACACTGAAATCAATCTAAAAATCTGACATAATTGGTTTCACACTGTATGTTAAAGTTGTGGGTGGTGGTGTTTTGGGAGATCTAGATTGTCAGTGGCTTGGAGGTGCAAACTTTGTGTTGCCATCTTTGATAAGAGTACAGTTACTTTATCATTTGCATCATAGCAGTTTTTCCACAGTCAATCCATTACCTTGTCTTTATGATGACTGTGTCTGCACATTTCAGTCAGTAAATGCTTTGAAAATTCACTTAACATGATTACATTCTGAGACAGTTGTGCATGGTGAAAGTCAGGTGGGATGTGCGTCATTAATCTGTCGAATGTGTGGATTCAAGCAACCATTTAATGATAAAACTCTTCTCAGCCATTTGAGGACACATTTAAAACAACACGAGATGGTGGATTGTCCATTTAAAAACTGTCACTACCGTACTAATGTACGTAGTACAAAAGTAGGAATCATCCAGATTGTGAAGTCTCAGATTTTAAGAATGAGATTGTTTTGATAGACGCTGACCACTCAATGCAGAGTCAGGTTGAATGTGATGAGGCTGGTCCCTCTCAGAAGTCTCCTGAGCTTGTTGCTCCTGCGCATAATCCACCAGTCTGTTTGTAACTCCGATGTGAATGAATTGCAAGATCAGTTGAGAAACAACTTGGCTTCATTGTTCTTGAAAATGCATTGTGTTCTTCATGTATTAGAGACAGCTATACAAGACATAGCTGAAAATTTGATGCATATATTTTCATTGTCCAAACCTCTTGTGAGAGAGATGATCATTAGAGTTCTACAAGAGCATAGTCAGTCTATCAGTGATGATTCTCTCAATAAATTAGTGTAAGTTATGATGAAAGGTAATGTCTTTGTTAGTGCTACTATGGAAGGTGCAGAGCTGTCCACTGCTAAGAGGAGGAAAACATTTGTGAGGAGTAACTACCCTCTGGTAATGCCAGTGCAATATACTGTAGATTCCAGTGGGGACACAGCAGTGTCTGTTCCAATACTACATATGCGCCAAACAATGTATAAAAATACAGATCTTCTTGAAAAGATTCAAGAAGTTAAACCATCTCCAACTGGGATATACATATCTCATGAAGATGGAACATATTTTAAAGAAAATCAGTTACTGTCAGCAGCTGGAGAGCTGAAATTGTCAATGATTTTGTAAGTTGATGACATTGAACTAGATAATCCTTTAGGAACAGCTAGAAAAATCCACAAGCTTTGTGCAGTGTACTGGTTTCTTGCCAATATACCTACTCTATATATAGGTCCAGCCTACATGTCGTACAGCTAGCTCTGCTGTGCAAAGTATCTGACCTGCAGAAGTGTGGTTATGAAAATGTTCTGTCACCTTTGTTGAAAGACTTGCACACTCTTGAGCAAGATGGCATTTTCATTGAAACTCTTGGACTGTGTGTCAGGGGAACTGTTTTGTGTGTTGCAGCTGATAATATGGCTGCCCACGGTCTTGCAGGCTTTGTGCAGTCTTTTCGAGGACAGTATGTCTGCAGATTCTGTTGCTGTACTGCAAACCAGATACAATCCACTGACGTTTCTGAAAGAGAGTTTAGCATGAGGACAAGAGCCTGTCATGAGCTTCCTGTGCAGAAAGCTGTGCAAGGATAAAATGCAAGTCATCTTAGTGTTACAGGTGAATGTGTTCTCAGGAACGCGCTGCAGCATTTCCATCCCATCACTGGTTTCCCACCTGATATACTTCATGACCTGTTTGAAGGTATTGTGCCAGTTGAGTTGGCGTTGTGCATCAGTGAGATGATTCGACTTAAGTATTTCACTCTTGAATGTCTGAACACAAAAATATGCACCTTCCCATATCAGCACTTCGACAGGCTTGATAAACCACAACAAATCCCAAACAACTTTGCAGCCAAACTAAGTATTGGTGGGAATGGGCATGAAAATTCAACTTTACTGAGGTTATTACCACTCATGGTAGGAAGTAAAGTTCCTGAAGGAGATTAAGCTTGGGCCATACTGATGGACCTGAAAGAAATTGTGCAGCTGGTACTGTCTCCATCTTTCACAGGGGACTCCATCCAGTACATGCAGACTAAAATAAGTGACCACAGACAGGGCCTTCAGACAGTGTTTCCTGACTTTAAGCTCCAACCCAAACATCATTATATTGAGCACTACCCAGAACTAACAAAGTGTTTTGGGCCTCTGGTTGGACCATGAGGTTTGAAGGAAAACATCGCTTTTTCAAAAGGGTCATACATGATACACAAAAGTTCAAGAATGTCTTGAAAACTCTCGCTACCAGACATCAGCACATGATGCCGTATCATCTCAGTGCTCCATTATTTTTCAGACCCCACACACAAGCCTCAAGTGTCACTTCTGTCCAAGTTGCCACTTTGCCGGAAGTGGTTAAAGATTTCATAAAGACAAAGACAGATAGCCAAAACATATACACTACCTCAAAGGTCACCATAAATGGAACAGACTATGCAAATGGACTGTTTGTTTCTGCAGGCCAGGCAGGAGGACTTCCAAAATTCAGCAGGATTGAAAATATACTACTTGTGAACAACTCTGCCTCCTTTCTTTGCAGGAACTACGAGTGCTGGTACAGTGAGCACTTAAGGTCCTTTGAGCTGACATCATCAAGCAGCTTCTCTGTGCATCAGCTGTCAGAGCTAAATGACACAGTAAGTCT
>CM040975.1:19414532-19425511 GCA_022985145.1 Pangasius djambal | reverse complement strand
GTTTAGAGACAGTGGCACTGAGGAAGAGACAGGAGTCAGAGCTGAAGATGTTGAGGTTCTCTTTGGGAGTGACAAGGTTGGACAGGATTAGGAACGAGTACATCAGAGGGACAGCTCATGTTGGACGTTTGGGGGACAAAGTTAGGGAGGCCAGATTAAGATGGTTTGGACATGTTCAGAGGAGGGAGAGTGAGTATATCGGTAGGAGAATGTTGGACATGGAGCTGCCAGGCAGGAGGCGAAGAGGAAGGCCAAAGAGGAGGTAGATGGATGTAATAAATGAGGATATGAAGCTAGTGGGTGCAAGTGTTGAGGATGCAGAAGATAGGGATAGGTGGAGAGTGATGATTCGCTGTAGCGAACCCTGAAGGGAGAAGCCGAAAGAAGAAGAAGATAAGGGGTTTGGCTTACACTCTAATTATGTGTCATCTTAACTATAGTTTTATACATCCAGCGGCCTTTTATCCATGATCTGCCCTTCTGAGGCACTGACAAAGACAATCCACGTAGTCACTCTCATAGTAGTGTACATATCATACATATTTGGCTTTCCAAGTAACACACAAAACATCGCTAATTGCCGCAAGTTCTTTCAGCAACAGTGACTGGATCATCACGTTCAACCTAATTTATACATGATTATCTATGCTTTGCCAGATTTAATCCTACCCTGTTGAAAAATGTTTTTGGGGTCATTCTAATGCACATTAAGTCACTTTTAAGTTTTTCTTTGATGTACTAAAACTCAATTTATTTTTTTTTGCTTCAAAGGTAGCACAGCATGTAGTAAGTTGCACACAGACAGTTCACCTACCGTGGAACGAAAAAGCCTAATTGAATGCTACATATCTGAATATATCCTTCTGGGGTCTAAAGGTTCACAATTAATCATCTAAGCTATTCCGAACACAATGACACCTAAAATCAGAGCACATTATATCATTCATGAATTCAAATAATTTGTGCTGTGCTTTATATGGCTAAACATGTTCGTGAATAATTCTAAATGAATAATTAAATCATTAAAAAGCCTGAAAAACTTGGGCATTTAATCTTTCAATGCAGAATTTTTAGGACTTACCATTGTCCTCCACAAATGAAGAAAATGAAAATGAAGAGGTCACTGGTGGCGTTGCTCTCATCCTTCTGGATGTAGAAGATCTTAAGATCATCTATGTCAGCTGAGGACACACACAAACACAAAACTGTATCATTACAAATGAAATGTATTCTTTCAGAAGAAAATAGATCAAAACATGATGATCTACAGACCCTAGAGTTAAACGCTCAAAGATCAAATTGCTCTATAAGCCGCTCAACTTAAAGATATCTTAATTTTAATGCAAAAAGCATTCTTCATTTTGCAAAAAACATCTGTGGATAAAAGGGTTTTTAAGTTTTAATAAATCCAGTTGAGAATTTTCACCAACACAACAGGGAGTGAGTCACAAAACAATCAGCAAAACAGGTGACAAGCTCTTACATAATGACAGACGAGAGCAAGAATTTTAAACACAGGATTCCAGCCTAAGACTTCCCCACATCTGGTCCGCCCCATCTCCCAAATTAGACCCCTTAACCACATCTGCACTGATACACAGTGGTTACGGTGTACCACGTACAACCTGGCTCTTTGTTCCCTTTGCTCTGACCCAATTCTTTAAATTATTGATATTAGAGGAAGAAGCCTCATAAAAATGTAAACCTGTGATTCTTCATGCATGGATGAAACCACTTTACATATCGAAAATAAAATGTCTTCTTTCATCAACAGCACACACTCTCTTCGTGAAATATTTAGCGAATGCCAAAGAGCAAGCGGTAGCAGAATATGGGGAAAGGGCAAAGTAAATAAAGAGAAGTGATTGTCCCTTCTGCTTCACTGCTCGTACTGATGAGGTCAAGTCAGGTTTACCAGGTCTCTCCCTCTCTTTTTCGTACCTCTGCCCTCTTCCAACGTCTGGGACACATTTCAGAGGAAGTTAGCCTGACATGGATTTCACATCTTCTGTTTTTCTGGCATTTATGTTTGAAGGAGTTCGTCAATGCTTTAGCTGTTAGAGGTCATGAAACTCTGCTGATTAATATGCCTTGTTTCAGAGCAAAATTCTTATTCTGGCTAAAAGGCACTGTAGGGATGAGCAAAAGGGCATGTTTTTAAAACTGAAAATCCAGGCTAGTTGATTTATTTATTATTTATTTATTTTTTGGCAAATAGTTTGATAGGTGGCTAACCTGTTAGCATTATGCAAAGCTATAAGTTGATTGACTAGCTTGCTACCTGTAAGCTAACAACTAAATATATACAGAATGAATCTAAATAACAATTCATAAATTTGTGTAATGTTATATGAAAAAATAAATAAATAAATAAATAAAACATCCATTTATGTATTTTCATTGTTACAACAAAATTAATATATTTATAATTAAATTATATATTTATTATTATTATTATTATTATTATTATTATTATTATTATTGTTTTATTTATTTATTTTTACTATAAAAAGTGATATAGTGAAAAAGTGATATATATATATATATATATATATATAAACAATAGTTGAGTTTTATATATATATAACTATTGTTTAAAACTGACTATATTGCTTGATTAGTTTAATAAATAATAATTAAATAATAAACATTTATTAAATTGCTTATTAATAAATGTTCACCTTTTGACTTATTTTTACATCTAGTAAAATAACAGAAAAAGTACTGGCAGCTTATTACCTAGACATTATCAAGTAATTTTACAGACATTTCCATTAACGCAATGAAGTTCAAAATTCAAAATACACTTAAATTTCCTCAATAAATAAATAAATAAAATAAAAAATAAAACAAAACAAATAAAAAATAAATAAATTATAATAATAATTACAATGATTAATAAAAATAATTAGGAGACTATTCTTACATGTCTATCTTCAGTGATGGTTCTCAAGAGCATTACAAAGCACAGTGCTGAATGTAAAAAGTAATAAGGTTTCAGAGAACCCAATCATTGAACATTTCTGTGTTGATAGAGTCATTCCCTCTGTCCAGGTTAATCAGGTAGCCATGCTCTGGCTGTGCGGTGATATGAAAAACCAAAGCTTCAGGGCTGCTGTCTCTGTCCACTGCCGTCAGGACTTTGCTTGTTATCTGATAACCGAAGTGACCTGCGGAAAAGACCTTTGAAAAAAAAAGGAAAAGTCGGTGCACCTTTGTTAACCACAATTTGAGGCACACCGTTGTCCATAGACACAATGGTGATCTCCATGGTCTGGGGCCTTCGAGTCTCAAATATGCTATCAGGGAAGACAAAAAAACCTGAATTGGTTCCATCAGTGGCTGTAAAAGAAAAGCTGTCCTTTTCCGACTCTGTGCCATCATGCTTGTAGCTGCTCATATTCTCACTCAGGTCCTGCTTTTTGAATGAAGTCACTGGTCGGCTGTTGTTGAAGAGCAGTTTGCCGTGAATTGGAAGTTGAGTGACTGTAAACTTCAGCAGGTGCTCAGCTGTGTCTTGGTCCTCAACAGTCAACTCAAAGGGCGTAATGAGTTTGGTCTGTCTTTCAGTCACTATAAGGTCATGAACTGTCAGTACCGTTTTTTTATTGTCAACATCAACAATTGAAACATGGAACGTGCGGAACACAGGGTTGTAGCCATCTGTCAGCTCAAACTCAAAGCTGACTTCATCATCAGTGGTATGGATGTAGTAGATCTTGCTCCCGGCCAGCTGTAACTGGGTAAAGGACACAATGGGCATACTTGGTGTATCTGTGTTTTCCAAATGCCCTCTCACAGGGGCTCTTGTGATGGTGAAGACTAAGTTCTCATCAGAGCTGTTGAGATCGCTAGTGCTGAGGAAGTTTGTAGTGAGTGTTACTTTTCTGCCTTCTTTAAGAGAAACCCCCTTGCTGATGACTTCAGGAAACACCATGTCAATGCTGCCCACAGTAATATAGAAGTATCTGTCAATTAGAGAACTGATGCCATCTGTTACGTCAAACTTTACAAGATCAGGAATGCCTTCCTGTCCATTGAGTGTACAAGGAGAGCCTCTTGTTCACCTCATTTTGTGTGAAATTCATGCCAACTGTTATTTTCTGCAAAGATCCAGCAGATCTTTTAGCTACATATTCTGCTGATTTTCTCTGAAGGAAGCCCTGACTGGGGCTGTAGCGAACAATGAAAGTAAGGGAATCATCATCCGAGTCCAGATCAGTAGCCTTTAGTACTTTCCCATTTATCTCTTTTGTCTCAACAATCTCAATTTCAAGTCCATTGTTAATGGCAAGCCTTGGAGTTTCATCATCCACAGGAATAATCATGATCATGATGGTGCCTTCAACTGAATGCTTCCCATCTGTAAGAAGAACATTAAACTTGTCTTTAGAGGTTTCAGAATCATCATGTTCATAAATTATGCTGGAGGCTTCCTTGATTTGTTCCAGAGTGAAGTTTGGAACAGAGCCACTAGAAAGCTGACTGAGGATGAACCCATGTTGTGGAGGTTTGGTGATGATAAACGTCAACTCTTCTGCAGGAACATCAGCGTCGACTCCATTCAAGAGTGGTGTGTCAATGATAATATTCATGCCCTCCATTACAACAAACTCTCGCATAAATATATCTGTTTTTTCATCGTTGGTGGGAATAATGACAATGGGAAAGAACTGTCTCTCGGACAAAATTTATATCATCTGAACATCTGAACGTGAACCTGTCCTCCACTGGCTCAACTCCTTTATGTATGCTTTGGACATAATGAATATGTCCATCATTCACATCTCTGATGGTAAAAGCGCTTAAGGCTATTCCCGACCTTGACTTTTCAGAGCCTGGTGCTGGAGAGATGTTCTCCACATATCCTGATGTGGGCTGAACAATGATGGTGCATAGGATGTCTTCACATGTCTTCTATCTGATGCATACTTGTTGTTCACAGGCTGCAGAAAAATCATAAAAACTCCATCCACGGCATTTCCAGCAGTGTCTTCTACTGTGAAACGGAACTGCACCACATGAGGTATGATGCCGAGCTCAAGGTCAGGTGGACTGTAGGAAATCTTATGATGGTTAATTTGTGCTTGGGTAAATTCTGTTATGTCAGAATCGGGGCTGTCAGTCAAAACAACAGACCCAAGTTTAAATGGATTATTCTCATCTGTGTCTGTTGGTGGTTGAGTTATTGTATAATTCAGGTCAAGGTCCTCAGAGTCCAAGTCTGTGTACCGAAGAACATTCTTGCTAAAATGAGTCAGCTGTTACTCATGTAACGTCATCTGCAAGGTAGTGCCTGGGAAAAGCACGGGTGGAACATCATCAATAGGTAAAATTTTAATAATAAATGAATTCTTGCCAGATTGGTTGGGAGGATCGGCATCATCTTGTACTTTAAAAAGAACTGATCAGTAACCGTCTCTGTGATGTGTGGACTGGTATGTCTATAGAAGAGCTTTTCATCAGTAATATCTTATTGGAGCCATTGTGTCATTACTTTCTCATACACACCATCTTATGCATTAAATTTCCAGGACGACGGGTCCTCAGGTGCTTCGGATTGCCTCACCAAGATCTCACCAATACCCGAAAGTGGAGCCTTGATTATAAATTTAATAGTGGAATCTTCAGAGTCAATGTCTGCTGCAATGAGCATCAACTGAGAGATGGGCACCATCTGATTTTTGAATAAAATGAGCCCCCCTGTTGGCAT
Organism: Pangasius djambal; assembly: GCA_022985145.1. NCBI lineage: Eukaryota > Metazoa > Chordata > Actinopteri > Siluriformes > Pangasiidae > Pangasius > Pangasius djambal. The sequence continues at coordinate 19,419,798 of CM040975.1, read as the reverse complement.
TTATGATGGGCGACTCATCGTCTGTGGGTACAATTGTGATGGGGAACAAAAACTCAACTTCATTGTTGCCATCTGACATTCTGAATATTATATTATCGCTGTATGTGTCACTACCGTCATGCTGGTAAACCACAATGCCAACCTCCAGGTCAGCTGGGGTGAAACACTTCCTGCTGGAGCCCAGAACATTTAAGTGACCATGACGCAGCCCTTCAACCACTCTTATCCTCACACCATCCAGGTTGTCTTCATCACTAATTTCTAAATTGCTCTGAGTAAACAAAGACCTAGACTGGCCTTCATATAATAGCTGGCCGGTATTCTTAGTGACTACTGGCACTAATATATTCATGGGCTTCACACCAATCATGAAAGCGAAAGGATCTGAAATGCCACCATCTGCGTCTATGACCTCAAACTCTATTGAACCTCAAAATGATTTCCTCGCCTTCCTTTATCTGGATCATCACATGGAAAAACTCGTTTTAGTAAATTATTTTCTTTTCTCCAGTTTGCTCTCATCAGCAACTTTACCATATCTAGGAAGAGCACTGCTGGAAGCCAGTGATGTCACCTCATACTCTTCAGAGTCTTTATCATAGGTAAATTCCAAAACCTTCCTGTCAATAGGATTACTAGTACCACGCAGTTTATTAACAACAAGAGGCATGTTCTTAGTAACAGTCTCCAATTGTGTGAAAACAACCTCCACCTCCAGCATGAAGAGGATGATAATAGTTTCAGTCTGAGTGTCATACCTGAGTTGAAGCATCACCCTGTCCTCCGCAGGGCTCCTAGAACCGAAATGAGAGTATCTTACATTGTTAGGACCAAATTCACAAGGGAACTTTTTAGGAGACACATGTCCCGGTCTCTGATACAGTGGATCATTATCCAGAACGGTTATACTGCACCTGTCTCCCGGCTGAACTTCTATGACCAAGTCGTTGATCGGATCAATGTAAACAGATCTCCCGAAAGGCATGTGTATGCCGTTGTTTGCCACCAGTATCGCGTCCTCGGAGAGTTCTGGCGTGTTCGCGTACGACAGTCCGTGTGTTTCAACTCCTCGCGCTACCTGTCAGTGAAAGCACGAGAAGGAGAAATCTGTGGAGTTCCATGCTGAACGCGAGTGTAAACAGCCACAGGAGGTTCTTATGTAATTTAAATATCCAAATAGAGCTCGACTGGGGTTTCCGCTGGAAGAGGGAAGAAGAGACAAATACTGAAAGTTGAGAAATCCCACACGCGCGCCAGGATGCTCGCGCGGCATTCCCACGGACTCAGAGCGAGCTCAGCTTTAACTTGTGCCTACCTTTTTGTGAACAAAAAAAATAATCTATATGTGTATTTTAAAACTGATATCCAGCATTTTTATTGTTTATACATACAAAACAAAATTATTTTCACACTCAGAAAAAAAGTGCAAAATGTGTACCTTTAGGGGTACAACAGCTTGTCACAGGGGCAGTACCCTTAAAAGGAAATCTTTGTGCCTTAGTTACTTTTTTTTTATTTTTTTTTTTTTTATAAAGGTTCATAGTAGTATCTTATTGCTACTATAATGCAGTGCTTTTAGATGCCACGGACCCCCATCTTTGTGTGAGGGACCCCATTTAAAAATTTAAAGGCATCTATCTTTTATAAACACCTAAAATCTAAAATTAGGTTCTATTAAATTACATTATATTTTTTACTCATTACAGTAATGTATAAGTTATTTATTTAATTTTTTTTATTTATTTATAATAATCATGTTAATTTAATATGTTACTAACTAATATTTTTATTTTAATCACGGTTGTATTCAGCTAATCTAATCTAATTTATCATATTTATTTATTTATTGTAATCTTTATTTATTAGTCGTTTTAAATTTTTATTTTTTTCAAGACTTGTCCACTTAATTTATTTATTCATTGTTATCGAATTTATTTATTTTATTATAATTATTATATTATATTATAATTTAATAATTTTTGCACCTTTATTCAAATTATTTAATTATTTAACAGATTAATAACACATATATATATATATATATAAAATAAAAAATATATAATAATTTAATAATAATAATAATAATAATAAATGAAAAAATTATTTTATTTTATAATTTTAATCTAATTTATGTATGTACTTTTTTCCATTTTTTCCTCTAGACTAATCAAGTTTATTTATTTACTTATTTTAATATTATTTATTTACTTATTACATTTTTGCAGTTTTTCTCTAGCCGTCCACATGTACTTAATCTGATTGATTTATTTTCCTTTTTTTATTTTTTTTTATATTTTTTCTCTTGACTTTTCTACAGACCCCTGTCACTCCTTTGTGGTCCCCGGTTTGAAACCCCCGCTATAAGGTACTAATATGCATCTTTTGGGGGGTAAAAATGGTACAAAGATGTCCTTTTAAAGGGATATTTCACCCAAAAAATGAAAATTACCCCATGATTTACTCACTCTCATGCCAGAGGAACACAATCGGAGTTATATTAAAAATTTATCCTGGCTCTTCCAAGCTTTATAATGGCAGTGAACGGGGGATTTGATTTTGAAGCTCAAAAAAGTCCATCCATCCAACTGCAAGAAACTGTAAGAACTGTAAGAAAAATCTCCATATTTAAAACTTTATAAAGCAAAACATCCAGCTTCCGGCGGATCGCATCCTACGAAGAATGCGTAAAGCCTCTCACAGTTCAAAACACTTACGTTACGTTCTACGTCATACGTCGCGTCGTGTTTTGAACTGCGAGAGGCGTTACGCATTCTTTTTTTTTACGCATTCATAAATATGGATATTTTCCTTACAAAAACCCATCGACTCGCTTCAGAAGACCTTTATTAACTCCCCCGGAGCCGTGTGGAGCAGTTTTATGATGGATGGTTGGACTTTTTTGAGCTTCAAAATCTCATTCCCCATGCACTGCCATTATAAAGCTTGGAAGAGCCAGGATAAATTTTTATATAACTCCAATTGCACCTAGGATGGCTTGAGGGTGAGTAAATCATGGGGTAATTTTCATTTTTGGGTGAACTATCCCTTTAAGGCAACTGCCCCAGTGACAAGCTGTTGTGCCCCTAAAGGTACAATTTTTGAAAACCTATGACGAATGAATATGAATAACATGTAGATATCAACATTTACCTTAAAGTCCCATCTACATAGTTTTTATAGGCTACTAATTTACCTGACCTGTCTCAGGGACCCTTTTTAATATTTTACACAGATATTAGGCCCAGTCACTCATTGTTCCTCCCTTCAGCCACTCAAATATCTTTAACCCCCAGGATACAGAAACCATTTAAGAGTTAATATAAGCATCACATACTCAAACTGCCACCCAGAGCAATAAAAGACTTAATCTTATCTTAGACATAAGGTCAGGGGCAGTTGTAACACTAGCTGTGAAAGAAAAACTGTATGACTTAACTAAAGTATTAAATATTTAAAATATGTAACGAACTAAAGTGTCTAGACTGTTCTTGACTTCAGATGATGAATATATTTTAGTAAAAATGATTTTACTTTAAACACATACGGTTCCTGACAGTATCATCTAAAGATAAAAACTACACTGCATTAAATATTAATGATTTAATATATAATCAACACTTATGTGAGATACAGTAGGTTAATAATATACTGTTAAGGGAGCAATAACATTCAGACTTTTGTACTGAATCTAAAATTATGATCAGGTCTTTCTTAATATAAATATTTAAATGGTACTACAGTATTACACTTGAGATATCTTTTTTCTTATACCAAAAGATGGACAGCAGATTTGTATTGTGTGTAGTCTCTGAAAGGAAAATTATAAAAAATATTTCTTTCCTACAATTTATGAAATGTTTTGGTGGCCATGACAAATTGGACAATGGTTTCTTCTTCAGTTAAAGAAAAGGACAGGAGGGGGAGGATGTTTGTGGGGACACATGTGTTTTATAATTACAGTATGAAAGACTACAGTCAGTGTTTTCACGTGTGCTCTCTGAGAACCACTGTTTCCCACAAACCTCCAAACCTGTAATCAATCTGCTGTTCAGACACCATAAAAACTTCTGATGGCTCCCATCTCAGTTTTTCAATTTAATTTTTTTTAAATGTAGCTCTGGGAAAATGTCTACTTTATTGGTGAAGGTAGACAGAATCAATCAAACCACAAACTTTGATCAAGTTTGAAAAGTTTGTAGTTCTGCAAAAAGTGGGGCAAAACAGCACTTAGAAACAAAGAAGAGAAACAAAATGTGTCAGTACTTAAACTGATGCTTGAATGATGAGGATTTGAACGCATTATAAATGATGCGTGGTTTTAGCACACAATCACACAACAATAACTGACAAAGACATATGTATATTTATTGATTTGGATTTTTACAATTCGTTACATTTTCATACACACGACATCATCCGAATGCATGAGAGAAATAAGACAGCCCACTCCTATTAAAGTTCACAGCTGTTGAATGTCAAGGTTTCCTCTGTTCTCCTGTTGTGACAGTCTGTCATCTGGCATGACTACAGACTGACAAATGCTCAGAATTAAAATGGCAAATAGTACACGTCAAGTAAATGGCAGGAGAAAATAACACCTAAAGACATTGAAAAAAGGGCCCACCTGTCAGATAGTCTCGCTTAATGAGTCACGAATCAAATATACTGTAGTTTAAAAGTGGAGATTACAACTTCAGCAGCTTCTCGCTCACTAATGTATTGTTTTTGTGCAGATGAGCAGATTCATTCATTCTTGAATGATCATTAGGTTGTTCATAAACTAAGTTATGTTAAAGGGTCAGTTCACCTAAAAATGAAAATTCTGTCATTTACTCACCCTCAAGCTGTTCCAAACCTGTGTGAGTTTCTTTGTTCTGTTGAACACAAAGGAAGATAATTTAAAGAATGCTGGTATCCAAACAATTGTTGGACCCCATTGACTTCCATAGTAGGAAAAAAAATACTATGGAAGTCAAAGGGGTCCAACAACTGTGGACTAATTCAGTTAATAGGCTATTCTATAAAACCAATCTGATAAAATCCAATATTCAATAAATAATATAATTTATTACAATTTGCAATAAACAATTCTTTTATTTCCATTTTAATGTACTGCAACAGGACAAGGTGTATCCCGGTGAGTATATCAAAAGCGACTCGGCCAGTCACTGTAAATAGTGTACGGGTGGATGCTGTTTACAGGGATTCAAAAGTGAAGCCAAAATGCCTCAGAGGCCCTCTAGCGGCTGACTGCAGTATATTTTTA
>CM040975.1:19389176-19409186 GCA_022985145.1 Pangasius djambal | reverse complement strand
TACCACTTCGTGACTGAGTTGCTGTTGTTCCCAAACTCTTCCATTTTGTTATGATAAAGCTGACAGTTGACTGTGGAATATTTAGGAGCGAGGAAATTTCACGACTGGATTTGTTGCACAGGTGGCATCCTATGACAGTTCCACGCTGGAATTCACTGAGCTCCTGAGAGCGGCCCATTCTTTCACAAATGTTTGTAAATGTTTGTCTGTGGGCAGGCCAAATGATTAGGACACCTGATTCTGATCATTTGGATGGGTGACCGAATACTTTTGGTAATATATTGTAAGTGGGGCAGTGATCTCACCGCCCCATGATTTACAAAGATGAGCAAATCAGTGAAACATCAGTTTATATCTGTCAAACAGCAACATTTTCTTTAAATCACTGATCATTCAAAAGATGTAATTAGTATTTAAGTGGAATTAAGCATATATGGCAGATTATGAGGATTTAATGAAAAAACATTTGTTAAATGGCTGATATAAATGCCCCTATGGATGAGCCACCATTGTCATAAGCCATATGTACCTCATGATCCAGATAGAAAAAAATTAGGTACCTTGATCATAGTGGGTTTCTGTTTAAATGAATATCTTACTGTGGTTTAGATCAATTTCTTTTTTGTAAACTAAACCACAAGTTCTCAACCCTGGTCTTGGAGTACCTCCTGTCCTGCACATTTTCTCTGCTCTGACTCACCCGATTTAACTAATCAGCTAATTAACAGCCCTTTCTGAGTGTACTAAACCAACAACAATGATTTTGAAGCCTGTTGTTTATTATTGTAATGATAAGGTCCCTTATCACTGTAGTGTTAAATGATTTTTGTCAATGAAAAGCTGGTTCAAGTTCTGTCTGAATTCACCACTAGAATAACCATCTAGTATATTACATTGGACTAGCATATTTTCTGTAATTGTCTCTTTTCATTACTCCTAGAAGCGAGATGAAAACGGGACGGAAACGGAAGTCCAGCTCTCCAGAGCCTACACACGCAAAAGTAGCCAAGAGGGAGCCAAAAGTCTATGCTGAAAGCAGACTGACCTTCAGTCCACAGAAGATTTTCACTCCCAGCAAGAGAAAAGTTCCAAAAACATCTTCTCCTAGAAGGCATTTATCAAGATTTAAGTGTTATGGCCAAGAAACAGGTGCAGTATGAAGAACCTGAAGGATATGATTGTAGTTGTTCTGATTAAGTTATGATCATAGCTTGAAGTTCTGCCTTTTTGGACCTTTGCAGTAAAGATGTTTTAGTCCACACATATTAAAGGCCATAAAATTTGAAATCATGTAAAACCAGTTAATTGGTTACATGTTAAATAGAAAAATAGAACATATAATAATCATTGGATTTTGATCTTTTTTTTTTTTTTTTTGGTCTGCCTGTGTAGCATATCAAAGCTCGTGGTGTATGTAGGTCAGCCACTAAACAGTAAAAGTTTGAACACTGACACGAATAACATGATCCTTTATTTTATTTCGGTAGTTGCCAGATGTTGAAATGGACACATAAACAGCATATTCAGTTTCAATAAATCCAATAAAGACATCTGGATTTCATCCCAATAATTGGGTTATTCAGTACATGGAAATAATTAATTTGATATTTGTGATATTAATTTGATGAGGCTTGGCTTTTCTATGCCAGTGCATGTCCTGGATATATAACAGAATAAAGAAGAGGAGAAGCATAAATTTAATGGTTCAAAAAGGAAAGCATTATGTACAAATAATTACATATTTGCCAGTATTGTCTCCATAACATAATTTTAAGTTGAACTTTTCATCTTGTCCTTCTTCTTTGTTAGGTTTCATTGTGGAATGTGATGCTACTGCATAAGTATATACAGTCTTGTGAAAAAATTAGGACACCCCATTAAATATTAAGTTCTTTATTAAGAAATGTCAACATGTCAATTTCTGATCTTATTTTGTACCTGCAGATGAAAGTGATGTAATTGCATGTAAACAACAAAAAGACAATCTTCAACAATTAAGAGCAAACCAAACTAAATGTCTGAGGTTTAAATAAGGCAAGCTTCCTTCAAAATGCTCTGTAACCATGTTCTAATAATTTGCACCTGATGTGATACACCTGTAGGTAATTTTAACCATTTAAGTACAAATAAATGTGGGGGTGTCTTTTCCTCACAAAAAATTGGATTTTTTTTTTTAATTACATTTTACAGATCATTTTAAAAATATTTTTCTTTGGTTTTATTTGTTTAGTTATATTACTTGAATCTCCCAATATTGGGGAGCATATAGTTAATATGCTTAACTATGTTTAAAAAAAACACAGGCTTTCATGGGGTGTCTTAATTTTTTCACATGACTGTACATCATCTGCACACAGGTGACAGATTAAAGGAAAAAACAACAAAGGTAGTTTAGTAGAATTAGTAAAATATTGGGCCATTACAAGATGCCAGAACAGCTTCAGTGCACCTTGGCATAGAGTCTCTGTCTCTGGAACTGTACTGGATGGATGAACACCTTTTTTTTTTTTTTATTTATTTTTTTTTGATGATGATGGTGGTGGAGAGCGCTGTCTAAAATCATCTCCTATAAGTGTTTAATTAAGCTGAGATCTTGTGACTATGGTGGCTATAGTATATGATTTACATCATTTTCACACTCATAAAACCATTCAGTGTGTCCTCATGCCTTGTCAGTGGGGATGTTGTCATTCTGGAAGAGAGCACTCCTGTCAGGACATATAATGTTTCATCACAGGCGATTAGTCAGAATACCTTTGTGTTGATTTGCAGTGACCCTTTCCTATAAAGAGAAAAGTGGGCCCAAACCATGCCATCCAAATTGTCCCACAACATAGGCGAGCCGACAAGTTTTCCTTTAATTTGTTGCCCATCTGTATCCCCCTGCTGAGTCATGTAGAACTGAAATTTCATGCTTATCACATTACTTAAATGTATGTCAACACATTTGTTAGATTATTGGTGACATCTGAAATACTTTTGCAGTTCTCAGATTATATTGAAAAATCTTAGTAAATAAGCATTTATTTATTTGTTTGTTTGTTTGTTTATTTATTTTAGGTAATGCTGAGAGTGAGCTTGACATGGTACGGTCCCCCATCTGTCTGGAGTCATCCTCCCTTCAGTCAGAGGTGGACACAGAGCTGGGACTGGTCATCACACTGGGTCAGTTATTTTATTTATTTTTTATTTCTTTGTTTTTTTTTTTTTTTGAAAAACACATTTTGAATTGTCTGTATGCAAAACATGGTAACAGTATAATGAGTCGTATTTGTTGCTTGCGTGTAGATGAAGAGGGAACCGGGGAACCAGAGCAGCTGAGGAAAAAGAGTGGAGAAAAACTGATGAAAAGATTGCTAACAAATGACTATAGAGAAATGGCAGATAATGAGAGAGATGCTAAAGAATCCGATCTGGATGAGGACAGTGAGGAAGAGTTCAGAAAACTGGACCGGGACTTAGCCATCAAGTCTAAACAGCACAACCTGACTTCAGTCCACGTGCGCAGCATCATTCATGTAGGTCCTACTGAGCTTCTGACATCAGAGTTGGCTAGTGCTGAATAGTTTTGTTAATATGAGAATTGTCTGTTTAAAGAAGCATTTTTATGAAGAGTGAAGGTGTAATCACCTGTGTGCTTTTTTTGGCTAAAGGAGGTGATCACCAATGAACACGTAGTAGCCATGATGAAAGCTGCTATCAGAGAGACCCAGGACATGCCCATGTTTGTATGTGTCATTTCCCTGTTTATGTTTAAGGGTTATGTCAATATATCAGTGAAAGTTTCCTGCCTTGATATTTCCTATTATAAGTTATTGTATGTATAATGAAATTTATTAGACTGTTCTTTTATTATATTAACACAGGAGCCCAAAATGACACGTTCAAAGCTTAGAGAGGTTGTTGAGAAAGGGGAGGTGAGTTTGGTCTGTTTATTTTATTGTTCGTTGGTTGACATTGCTTGTGTAGAACCAATGGATATTATTGGATATATCTGTTTGGCTTTCTTTCAGGGAATTCCCAGTTGGAATATCTCACCTATCAAGAAATCAAAAGAAATAAAGGTATTTTTTATACTATGTGTGTATGTATATATGTGTACTCTTCTTTATTAACATCTATTAATCATAACTTCTGAGCCAACATTGTCCCGTCAACATCTTATTTTCCAGCATCTTATTCAAAATAAAACACTGTAAACTCTTTCTTTCCAGCATCCTCAATTTGTGGACATTCCTCTTGAGGATGAGGAAGACTCTTCAGATGAAGAGTATTATCCTGATGAGGATGAAGAGGATGAGACTGCAGAAGAGGTGAGCAAAACTCACTCATTCATGATATTTCATTTTCTGAGGAAACTTTCAGTGTATAAAATTGTGCGATTCCTGAAAACAGTCTTAACGCAATTAATTGTATATTTGTGACACACAGACTATCCTTGAAAGTGACATGGATAGCATAGCGTCATCACCACGTATCAGTAGACGAGCTCGCTCTTGCACACCCATAGATCTCTCAGAGTGTGATGAACAAAGAAGCAACAGTCCACGAATGGTACCATGCAACAGCACTCCCATGCTTATTCACATAGAACATTTGGGGTTCCCACAATGTTTGGGACAATGGGTTTAAATATCTGTGTAATTGACCTTTTTCTAAGCCAAAATTAGGAACTCACTTCCATGACAGGACCAAAGAGGCTATATCTTTTAGATGGTCCACACTTCATGCCTTTTATAATCTAGCATTGAACTTCAATTCAGTTTCATCATGGTGCATCTTTAATCTGAGTCTAAACAAGCACACAAATTTATTCCCCCCCTTTTCTCTCTCTTTTAAGAAGCCAAGACACTTGAGAGTAGAAGTAGTGCCTATGGGCCCCCCTGCTCCACCCTCCCAGTCTGGTGTCCCTTCTCGGCCCTCAAGGGTTCTTGATTCATTTATGGAGAAACTGCATGCTGTGGATGAAGAGCTGGAGCTCAGCCCCCTCTGCATGGAGCCTTACCAGGTATAGAGATTGTTGGAGAATAGGTTTTCCTAGTTTATTTGCGATGCTCGCTTAAATCAGCAGTGTTTGTGCCCCAACAGTGGCTCAATTTTAAGCTAAGAACATCAGCACATCAGCTGTACAGCTGTACCTTTCTTGTGCGATTGTAAATTTACATGAAGTGAGCAAGACACATTGCAGCATAATTCTCATTGAACTTCTCTTGGCAGCCACCAGGTATCCATTACCAATAACTGCCTCCCAGTGAGAACTTTGAATTTGGAAGAATGCCTTCTGATCTCTCTCTCTTAGTCTCTGAGTAATGAGAATGCTGAGGAAAGCCTGGTGGCATGCCGGACACGATCCAAGCGTCCATTGAGGGATGTCCCATTGGACCAGCTGGAGGCTGAGCTTAAGGCTCCTGACATCACACCGGACATGTACGATTGTGTCTCAGCACTAGAAGACAAAGAGTGGAGCCACTGGCTGCAGGGCCTCATGACATCACACCTGGACAATGAAGGTCAGATCTGCAACAAAGGATAGAGTTACACTTTACTTTGTATTTAACTAAGCTTCCTGCATGAAAAGCCTCACACACATGTTATTTAAGTGATGTAAGACTTTACATTTTGCACAAATTTTGAAGAAAAAACAATGAAGTGGTTTTTATTCCCCTTTTTATTGTTGTTGATCTTAAGTCCCCAGTGAATTTGACAACTAAAGTAAAATAGAATGATGCTTAGACTTGCACAGAAAAATGCTTTCTCCTCTCTCACTTTTTATTGATGTTTTCAGAAGAGGGTGATGATGATGATGATGATCCTGAATATAACTTTCTTGATGATCTTGATGAGCCTGATTTAGAGGACTACCGCAACGATCGTGCAGTTCGCATTACTAGTGAGTTCAGTCAGGCCCTCACTCTCATTTGTGCATTTCTATATAACATGCCATATTTCTGTAACGTAGAGAGAACAAATCAGTCAAGCTACATGGTTTAAATTATTATCATTTTCTTTCTCACTTTTCCTGCAGAGAAGGAAGTTAATGAACTAATGGAGGAGCTATTTGAGACGGTAAAATGATTGTAAAAGAACTAACAAATACACTTGTAAAATGCAGTGTTTTATTATCATGTAATACTTTTTCGTATTCCATCCCTCTGTACTGACTTGCTTTTTGTCTTATTCTTAGTTCCAGGATGAGTTGGGAATAAATGAGGATGAAGAAACCCATGAGGAAGATGAGGAGAGGGGAAAAGTGTCCTCCCAAAGTGTCGCCAAATTCAATGTACCACAAGCCATTCGGTACGCCACATTTTACCTGTCCAGTACATGTATAAATACTTTTAACAAGGCAGAACCATTTGTTCTAACACACACACACTCTCTGTCATCTGTCATCTATCTCTGTCACTTTCCGTTTACACAGGGCTTCATTTACCATCTGGTGCTGTGTCTGTGAATTAGTGAAGGTGCTTCAGGGCACGTATTCAGTAGAGCACACCATGTCGTCCAAAATTAAGGGATGCACCAGTCCCATACAATTCCAAAACCTTTTCCCTTTTCTGAGGCAAAACTGTCATCCTTATAGTAATCCAGCCTGCTTTTCTCAAGCTGCTCAAGTTGTGTTGTCAACCCTACATAATCAAAGCATAATCACAGCATACGTCAGTGTTTTTTCAGACTATTTCCGCATTTGAACTGCTAGGAAAAGATGAAATATGCTTTTACTGGTATTGAGCTTTGAAGAATCCAACATAAATTGATCTCTTAAGAAATTTACGCTTTAACCGAATGAACTTGCCACTCTTACTCTATATTTGAATTAACTATTTAAAGCTGCAGAATATAAGATTTTAAAAGTTTGCTCGGTGTCGTTCTCTGCTGCAGCACATTAACGTAGGGCATGACTTCAAAGTCAACTCATATTCAGAGAGAATTCGGTGCTATTTTCCCAAACTGCATAACAATAAGTAGTATGCTTAAAGAGTAATGACACCAGTGGTATACTGACAAACTATTTAACATGGTAGTATGCAGTTTTGGACATGGCCCGAGTGTTCGCGACTCACCGAGCGTGTAGACTCACTTCTGTCTGCATCAGAGCTGGCTCCACACATCTCTGTGGCCAATAGATGCAAATTAGCACCCTTACTCTAGCTAGCTAAAATACTGCATAAGGATCCAAACAAAGTAAAGTTTTGGTTTGGTTTCCATGGTGTGATCTCTGTGTGTTTTATTATATAATCCGTGTATTTTGTAATTAAAAAAAAATGTTAGCATGCTAGCTAAAATGAGCTGATATCTTGACTCACTCTCACACAATATAACTGAGTTTGAAATATAGAAATGCAGAGAAATACAAAGAAATGCAGAATCACCTCCCATTTGTCACTATCTGGCCATCATGAGTTCTTTTTCCCATTGTTAACAAAGAAATCCTACACACAGTTGATATAACGTAATAATACCGATTAACATAGCGTTTTCATATACAATAACAGAGCTCAGTTGTAGTTAAAACCTGTTCCTAATATCATTTCCACACTTATGCACATAGTCCTCCCTTTGGGACGGAGCAGCAGAGATGTGCTGTGTCTGTTTGGGTTGGGAGGCAGAGAAAAGTGCTCAAAGTGTCACTTGCCTTGTAGCAAAGTGAGAGCAAGGTGTGAACACTGACGAGCTACAGTGCATAGGTGCTCAAACACACCTAGGCCCTGATGATGTTTATCCTCTGGTGAGCCTGCAGGTGTGTTTTAGTGGCAGCATGTTCCCTATTCAGATGAGCCAGTGATCGCTCAGCTATCAAGGAGCAAGGAACGTGCTCACACTATACTCATACTATACTATCATTAATAACAGTACATTTCTACTCTTCAGTGTTTGATTTGGGATCCTCTGAACTCTTAGCTGTCTTTTATTAAACATATGTTTTATGATTTGCTTTTTATGGGGAAAATTGTTCAGTTCTGTGTAATCTGTTGTCAGTAAACAAGCATGCAATACTGCATGTCAGCTTCAGGAATGAAAAAGAAAGTACTTGATAAAATGCTTAATTTCTTAAAATGCAAAAATAATTCCAGGTCATGTTTAATAATGTTCGTTAAGGCCGGAGTGTAATTTGAACACTGTTGCAGGGTCTTAGTGGACGTTAGTTACTGGAGTAGAGAGCAGCTGTTTCCTTCGACTTGGCCTCTTTCCCTTTCTCTGACTTGTCCTCTGAAAGGTTTGTGTGCGTTTGAACATTTAGGATAATCCAGGAGTGGCAGACCAGAATAGAGCTCATTTACTGGATCAAAAGGCTGCTGTGTGCCTGACACACATACCCACACACTTTTAGATGCCATTTTTCCCATAACTCCCATTAATTTAGAATGGGGCGGGGATTGCTCTTATCGTATACCACAATTAACCCTGAATCTCAATCTTAAAACACTGATTTAATTTTTTTTTAAAAAGAGGAAAAGAATTTCTTTATATATTTAGTTTTGTATCAAGTAATAATGCAGTATTTCCTGTAAGTACTTTTGGAGAAAAACTAATTTTATTTCTAACTTCACCCTATAAAGTAAGACACCCTTCATCCTATTCCTCAGGCATAATATGCCAAGATTAAACACAAACATATAATGATGCTCCAAGAGTAGTCTTATACAGCCAGACAGATGTGTGCCATTAGTAGGAGCGAGTGATCAGTAATTGAGTGTGTGTGTGTCTGTGCGTCATGTAGCTCTGGAAACATATGCTCATCTCTTGCCTGGATTGGAGTGACAATGATAGTGACGTCTGTGTTTCTTGTTTCCACATTGACATAAAGCCGTTTCTGTGCCTGTGTCTGTGTATGTTTGTTCTTATGTTCTTATGTTTTAATGTGTGTTGTTATGAGGGTTAGGAAGAGTTTTATTTGTGTTTGCATATTTTGTTTAATGAAGTATGGGTATGTCCTCACCCCACTTATGTTGAATACTTATACTGAAACTTATGTGAGATATATAAATGTTTGATGTTTAATGAATTTGCAAGAATTTCTGAAAACTTGTTGTCACTTTAATCTAATCTATAACACAAATGTGCAAAAACCGAAGGGGTCTGAATACTTTCTGAACCCACTGTATGTTTTATAAGTTTGAAATGGCTTGGTCAATCAGCTTGCCCCATTTTTGGTAAATGCAGTGCATGTATAGCAGAAACAGGAAGGTCATAAGCATGAGGAAATGGAGGAAAAACTATGGCAACATTCCAGTCCTCACAAAAGTAATCTCCTAAAAATGCCAATAACAGTTGTTCTCTGTGTGTGCCCAGATTTGAGGAGCCGCTGGCTCAGATGTTGACCGTGTGCAGGCGTACAGTTCGTGAGCAGCTAGACGCTCTCCAGCAGCGTCGAGAGCACCAGAGTCGACCTCAACACAATGCACCAGGGCCTGCCATGCTCTTCATCCCTCCTCCCTGTACCTTGATGGTGACACCTAATCAGAAACAGCAGCTGCAACAGCAGGTCCAACAGGTGAGCACAGGGGAACTTGATATTAGATTTACAGGAGGTAACATGCAGACACACAGGAGACAGATTTCTGTTCCCAAGATGGTCTAAGTCGTTTGGTAACTACTGATCTAGGCCATTATTACTTGGCACTATGAATATGTGAATTATTAGGGGACCAAGCACTGAAGGTGCATAGACACCCTATTGTTGTTCTATGTTTTCTGGCTAGGGTGTCTATAGCAGCCCATAGAACTATCTGGTAAAAAGTTGTGAAATTTGGCACACTGATTGGGGAGGGTCTAAGGAACATTCTGACCAAACTTGGGACAAGTGCTGCCAATATTGTAGCGCCACCATCGGGTCAAATTTGGGCCTAATTTGGAAGTACATTTATGGTCATAACTTTTGAACCATGTGTCCAAAATTTTAAAGCCAGGCATCCCTGGGTCGAGACAAGTTCAATGCACCATATGACGTCAATTTCCGCCTAATTAGATTTTCTGCCATCTTGGATTTTGTCAACAACAGTTTTTTCGCTAGTCCTACAAATTTTGTCCAGTCATCACCAATTTTGGCATGTCATCTTCAGAGTAAGCCTCACAAAAGTGATCAAAAGAATTTTGAATATTCCAAACAATCTGTCCGTAATGGGCCAACGAATCTGATGGCGAAGCCGCCAAACAGGAATTGAGGCTGTATCCCAGCAACAACTTTGTGCACTGACACAAAACCTGGTAGGCATCTTCAGGACCAAATTTAGTGCCAGTACCACCTACTGGTCAAAAGTAACAATAACATGCTAAAAAATGCTTAAATCTAACTGCCATTTTTGCTACTCCTTTTCTAAATTTTGTCCAATCTTCACCAAATTTGGCTGACATCATCTTGACACCTGTCTAAACAATAATGCAGCAATGCTGCAGCAATGCCACCCTGCTGCCCATTTGTTCATCTAGACCTTTTCTCCTACAGTCAGAGAACTCCAGCACTGTCTGTGGTCAAAACATAAACATCATGAGTGAAATTACAAATCACTCTTGAATCCTTTTGCCTAAAATTATGGTTCTGCTTTCCTGTGATTGCATTCAACAATTGTAGCATGTCTGTGAATGTGTGTCTCACCGTGTCTGGGTGCTTGGCCCCAAAAATGCTGCTTTAATTAAATTTGTAATCTTTCAGAAGATTCATCCCGCTTTATCCTGGTGTAACAATAAGTCTTACTACCTCTCCTAATCTTTTGAGTATGGAGGGTTTCACTGTATGTGTTTGTGTTACAGCACATCCAGTTGTTGGCACAGGTGAACATGCTGTGTAACCCTGTTGAGGCACTACAGAGCCAGGCCACCATCACCAAGCTCTTCTTGGTAAATATCAAAGACTATTTTCTCTCCTGATTAAGAGTAGTATTAAGGGGAGTTGACTGCAGAGTTAAGGGGATGTCTGGGGAGAAGAAGCTCACTTCTCTTGTTGTGTTTCACTAAAACTGTGACAATCATGATATACATCTGTGACACAGGACTCTGTCACCGACCAAGACAGCACTCATACTTCCTCACACACATACCCATTTCCCCATTATTTCGCTACGCAGCCATTGGGTTTTCACTATCATCATTTCATACACGCATATGTGTACAATACACGTTACTTCACCCTGCAGTTTGCTATCCCCAGTAAACATAAGCACACACCAGATAAGGTTAATATATATCTTTATTACTTATCTGCATTTGCGTTTGTCAATGTCTTTGTCCACTGAAGGTACAGCATGCGACGGGCTAAACGCAGGTGGCAGTTTGCGAATCCTCAAATACAGGATTTTCCCGCACCGCATCTGCGTGATGCCTCCAGCGGCTGGACTGTCCCAGTGTTTGTGTCTAGGGGGAGAAACAGAAAATGTCTCTTTATTAATGCAGAACCTGCTTAAAGAGATGTTGTAAATATTTGTTATGAATATATAAATGTATTATATGTTCATGTGTATGTGTGGGCTGTAGACTTACCATTGTTCTTATAGAAGATGGATGGGATAATACATACCAGATACTTACCTGTTGTGTCCTAATGGCATTCCACGTTTCATAAGCATGGCTCTGGCCCACAGTAGGGACATTAAGGCAGAAGTTAGGAGTTTAAAGTGAAATTGGCTATCATAGTGAAATTACATTTAGTAATCCTTCATGTAGAAGGAAACCTGTGTGTGTGTGCATGTATGTGTGTGTATGTATGTATGTATGCGTATATGTGTGTGTATATATATATATATATATATATATATATATATATATATATATATATATATATATATATATATATATATATAGTAAAAATTCCTCTTTTTTATTTTGTTTCTTTTGATTTTGTTTTGGTTTTCAAAATGAATGGGGGGAAAACTAAACACATAAACTCCAAACCATTTCAGCATCAGTGCAAAATAGTTACTGTTCCTAGTATCATTTTAATAGTCCGTATAAATCGCTCTTAACTAATTATTTCCTAGCCAGCTCTTGCTGAAACCATAACTGATGCACCTGTTCACGCCATCTGTACAAATGTACCCAAAGCAGATTTGCAGCAAATAACATTTTAAAGCAGATTAATTTGTTTTGGTCATATGTGGTGAACAGTGTTTTAAAATCTACAGATTTGTGGATTAGATTATACTGCCAACCACAATAACTTCTGAATAAGTGTCATTACAGTGTGTATGTCTTTAGACTGAACTATAGTAATGCTGTATTGGTTTTCTGTGCTGTGGTTTAGACAGAGTTGCAGTCATTTGCAGAGCGGGCAGAGCAGATGAGAGCAGTGGTTCAGCCTGGGTTCAGAAGTGCGTTCCGTGTGTGTAACCTGCAGCCATCTCTGGAACTGCTGGAAGAGCTGGAGAAAACAACCTCTCCACCCATTCCTCCACC
This sequence comes from Pangasius djambal, assembly GCA_022985145.1. Classification (NCBI taxonomy): domain Eukaryota; kingdom Metazoa; phylum Chordata; class Actinopteri; order Siluriformes; family Pangasiidae; genus Pangasius; species Pangasius djambal. Next base: position 19,396,796 of record CM040975.1, on the reverse strand, counting down.
CAAAAGTACACAATCGCATGCTGGTGAGATGCCTTGCAGGGTGGCAGTAATTTCCTGTATTTTGTTTTCATGAACTTGAGCCTTACCTTATAAAATTCTGTGTATGCTTTCAAAAATGGTAACAGTATAATTTATATATAATGGATATAAAAAGTCCACACCCTAGGTTTTTGTGAAGTAAAAGAGTGATACTAAATCATGGCAAAACTTTTCCTACCTTTAATGAGAAATTGCAAAGTATACAAATAAAGAGAAAAATGATCAGAAACTTTTTAGGGAAAAAAAGAAAAATAAAATAACTTACACTAAACTAGTTTAGTGTAAGTGTGCACACCCCTCAAATAATACTTTGTTGAAGCACTTTTTAACTTTATTATACCACTCAGTCTTTTTGGGTAAGAGTCTGTCAGCATGGCACATCTTGACTTAGCAATATTTTCTCACTCTTTCAAGTTCAAGTTCAAGTTCAAGTTGAGCTTTATTGTCATTCTGCTACATGTGTGGACATATAGTCGAACGAAATGTCGTGTCTCGCAGGACCACGGTGCTACATACAAGTTAGACACAAATAAGAACATAGAGGTATAAGAAAAACAGTTTGGTTGACTATACAAAATTTACTGTACAAAACTTTACAAAAAACTTTACATACATACATACTGTAAATGTGCCAAATGAGATATTTGTACATGAAGTTGTGTAAATGAGATATTTTGAGGGAAGCAGCGCATAGTGCAAACGAGCAAGTAAACATATTTTATAAAGACTGTGTTCTTTGTGTGAGAGTGTCTATAAAAAGTGTTCAGTGTACATTCAGAGAAGAAGAGTGTGTTACTACAGGTGGTTTGTATAGCCCACTCACCTGTGTGTAGTACACTCAGAATTGCACTTAAACGGATTGTCAGTTTTCCATGGGTAGGGGAGGGGGTGAGGTGTACATGGTTTCAGGAGGTAGGGTTGTAGTTGAGGGCTCTTACAGCCTGGGGGAAAAAGCTGTTGAGCAATCTGACTGAGCGAGCTTTGATACTCCGGTACCTTCTGCCAGATGGCAGGAGCTGGAAGAGATTGTGGAAGGGATGGGTAGGATCCTTCACGATGCTGGTAGCCTTGCTGGAGCAACGTGCCAGGAAAATGTCCAGGATGGAGGGGAGAGGGGCACCGATGATCTTTGCAGCTGTGTTCACTGTCCGCTGTAGGGTCTTGCGGTCAGCAGCACTGCAATTTCCATACCAGACAGTGATGCAGCTAGTCAGCACACTCTCAATGGTGCCCCTGTAGAAAGTGGTGAGGATGGGTGGAGGGAGACTTGCTCTTTTCAGCCGGCGGAGAAAGGGGACTTCTTGTTTAGTGATGTGATGTTGGTGGTCCAGGTGAGATCCTCTGTAATGTGCACTTCCAGGAATTTAGTGCTGCTGACTCTCTTCACGGCTGAGCCGTCGATGGTCAGTGGGGGGTGGTCAACAGAGTTTCTCCTGAAGTCCATCACAACCTCCTTTGTCTTACTCACGTTGAGGGACAGGTTGTTGACACCGCACCATTCAGCCAGCTGTGCCACTTCCTCTCTGTAGAGTGTTTCATCGTTGTTTCTGATGAGGCCTACCACAGTTGTGTCATCAGCAAACTTGATGATGTGGTTGGAGCTGAACTTGGCAGTGCAGTCGTGAGTCAGCAGGTCCTTTGGTTAAGCCGTTCCTTTGTAGATTTGGATGTATGCTTTGGGCCATTGTCATGCTAAAAGGGGAAATTCCTTTTCATCTTCATCTTACTAGCAGATGCCTGAATGTTTTGCATTAAAATTGACTGGTATTTATAGCTATTCATGATTCCCTCCACCTTGATTAAAGCCCTAGTTCCAGCTGAAGAAAAGTAGTCCCAAAGCATGATGCTGCCACCACCATGCTTTACCGTGGGTTTGGTGTTCTTTTTCCTTCCACCAAACATATATTTTGGAATTATGGTATTATTATAACTTTTGGAATTGTTCTTATCAGACCGTAACACATTTTAGTTGGGCTTGGATGTTTTTTTGAGAGTAAGGGTTTCTGTCTAGCCACCATAACCCAGTGAGTAATACATGCATTAAGAGCCGGGGGGTGAAAACTTTTTGAATTTGAAGATCAGGGTAAATTTAACTTATTTTGTCTTCTGTGAAACAGGGAAGGGCAGTACTAAATGAAAAAATATGATATTTAGGCAAAATAAGAAAAATGTACACACCTCCATTTTGTTCAAAAGTTTTCACCCTCCAGCTCTTAATGCACGGTTTTTCCTTCTGGAGCATCAGTGAGCGTTTGAACCTTCTGTAATAGTTGCATACGAGTCCCTCAGTTGTCCTCAGTGTGAAAACATGGATCTCAAAATCATACAGTCATTGTTGGAAAGGGTTCAAATACACAAAAATGCTGGAAAACCAAAGAATTTGTGGGACCTGAAGGATTTTTCTGAAGAACAGCAGGCAGTTTAACTGTTCAGGACAAACAAGGGACTCATGAACAACTATCACTAAACAAAAAAAAACACAGCTGTGGATCATTCAGGTAACAATACAGTATTAAAGAATCAAGTGGATGTAAACTTTTGAATGGGGTCATCTTTAGAAATTCAACTATTATTTTCTCTTGTGGACTATATGTAAACATCTTTTATGTGAAATATCTTATTCAGGTCAGCACTAAATAAACAATAACATGCATTTTGTATGATCCTTCTTATTTTGGTAAAATAATTAACATTTTGCAGATTCTGAAAGGGGGATGTAAACTTTTGACCTCACCTGTATTACTTATGCATTACTGTTGTCAAAAAAGTCTTTGTGTGTCCGTCTCTGCAGTGCATCGCTACCCATTTCTCCCAGCTCACCTGGCCTGGCTGTTTGCCACTAGGTCAGTGTTCTTGTACCCAGAGTTACTGCCCCATTGCAGCCTGGACCCTGCCCTGCAACCCCCACGGAGCAAGACTATTTACACGAAAGGAGAGGATGGGTATGCTAATCATTTACCCCTTACATCTTATTTACTGAAATTCTGAAGGGTGTATTTTACTAATGAATTCCTAAAAAGCCTATTACTAGGTACAAAATCAAGCCTTTACAGTATATGTGGTCCACAGATGAAATCTTACTTATTGGTGCAGTGAACAGTATTCCTCTCTTTTTTTCCTATTTCTGTCTCCCTCCATCTTCTTTTTTGTTTTTTGGTTCATCTGTTTCTGTCTCTAGTCTGATTGTTCTGGGACTGAAGCATTTCAGTGAGACCGAATTCCCCTACCATTTAATAAGTCAGTATCTCATTCAGCCTAAGAGAGTGGAGCAGCTACGTGCTCGTGTAAAAGACATGTGCTCGAGCAGGGCTACAGACAACATCATCAAGGTGCCTCATTTTGAACTATTTCCCTATACCTGCATGGTGCCTAAATGTATGATTAATGCATGGTTTTACGTTGTATAGACTCAGTGTGTTATTTGCTTGTGTTCATGTCCATTAATAAGTTGAGGGATTTTAATTCACTATTAAAGGATGGCCATATCTCTTCAGCAGAGCTGCTACCGTTTCTAATTAGTTCTTTTCTTCAGTTTTACTGTCAGCACCATGCAGTTCCTCCTCTACCTGTGGCCTGCCGTCCAGTTGTCCCAGGCGAAGAGCGCCCACCTGTGGAGAGAGAGAAGAACATCATGCCAAACTGGCTTTGGGTACTGAGTCCTCTTTAGAAAAATTAAAACTATAATTTGGCACAAATTCTCAGCATGATGGACCAATGTTGTTGTATGAATTTACATTTTTTGCATGACAAAAAATATTTTTAAACTGAATTGTCTCTGCAAAAATTGGAATAATGGCCCATTAAATGAAATGTACTCCAGATAATCTGAACTGTCTTAATATTATATTTTCTTTCAACAGAAAAGTTTGCCATACATACATAAAGCAGTGTTTGAGAGACAATCAGAAGAGAGGACATCATTTGATATAAGGACAACAACTGCTTCACCTCCTCTCCCCACCTTTCCACGGGGAACACAGTATCCACTGTCCCTCCCTAAAGGTTTAACTCTTCAACTGCATCCTTCAGCCAAGCGTCAAAGTTCAGCTCGACTATCCAAGCCCCGTCCTCTGCATGGTTTTGCACGTTCTGCTTCCACGCCATTAGCAAAAGCCCCTCTATGCCCTATCAGTACAGTTAATTTAATGTCCCCAGTCCCAGCACCCCTCCCCTCTCAAGGAGTAATACTGTTGACTCAGAGCCCCTTAATTCCAGTGAATGAGACTCTCCCAGTGACCCAGGTAACCACAACCCCTACTCATGGAACAGTGCCATTGAACTCTGTTGGTCCTGTTAACTTCCAGTATGTTGTTCCACAGCAGGGCTGTATTAACCCCATAGAGCCTCCTGCTAGTTTGCCCCCAGCTACAGTTCCGATACCTTCAACTCTAGCTGTATCCTGTAATAGGCCTGTCCCCACTATTGGGGTAGGTAAGTGCATACAGCTTTTGCAAAGGACAGCAGAAGTACCCAGGAAAAAAATCATGCCTAGAAAACTGCTTCCCATTCAGCCTCCCCCCTTTAATCCAACGGCACCAACTGTCACATCTGCTAACTTTATAGAAAACAGCTCAAATGCTGCTCCATCTCTGGTCATCATCCAGCCTTCCTCCTTACTGGATACTCCTTATGTCCATCCACCAGTAGACTCACAAGGATTGGTAAAGTCCTCTACCACTCCACCCCATCAGGATTCATTTACTCAACCAGTCAGTGTTCTCCCTGACCCAGGAACACTGTCCAGGCCACTATTGCCTAGCAACAGTGTGAGAATGTCAAGCCCAGACACTAATAAGGAGCCAGCAGACAGTGAGCTTAAACTAAAGAATAGTCCTGTGTTTTTTTCACACACCCCTTCTCCTCCACTTCACATGACTGAAAGCCTCAAATCAAGCCCTAGCGTGCAAAGTGTGGGCAATCAGGAACAATCCTGGCCCAGAGTGAAAGGTGAATTTGCATGTGATGCACTAGTGTCAAATCACCAAAGCAACCCTTTGCCAGACACTGTAGTTAATAGCACAATCACTGCAAATCTCAACTGTGGTTCAGTAGCACCCAGAAGTAGAAGTATTAGAGTTACACCACCCAACACCAGCCTCTCGGCTCACTGTGATGTACCTGCAAACAATTCTCAGTATATGTTACTTCAAGCAACTTCACAGGTGGGCATACCGCAATCCTTTCTAATGCCCAAAACCAGTCTGATCCCAAATCAGCCTCAGTTGCATTCTGCTAAAGGAGAAAGCAAAGTGCCTCAGCAAAAAACTACAGTTTACAGCTCTGAGACTTTTTGTACTTTGAGCATGCCAAATGTCAGAGAAGACCATTTATCACTCCTTACTGTTGGACTGCTTTTGGAAGGTGCTATAAGCCAAGCCCCAGATCTACCAAGCAAAGATATAGTTGATGATCAGTTGTGGAAAGAGGATATGGAGGCAGGAGCAAAGGTAGGTGGAGAAGATCTGGCAAGCACTCTATTTTCAAGCCCCTTCCTTACACCGTCTGAGTCCTCCTGTAGCCCAGACTCCAATTTGAGCAGTATCAGCCATATGGACAGCAGTACAGAGACATTAGAGAATATCATGGACGACAGCCCAAACACTGGAAAACAGCACAGCAGCCACTTTACTAAAGAGAGTGATAGTGGGAGCACTCATGCCCCTGTTAACTCACACAGGAGTGAAGGACAAGTTAGCAGTACAGGTCAAGTACCAGGACTGTTCACCTTTACCTCTGGAGCTGAGAGCAAGGAACCTCCTGGGGGAGGAAGGGGGTTGAACAAGGGAAATGGAGGAGAGGAGGGAGAAGGGCATCAGAATGAAGAAAGTGGAGGAGGTGAAGAGAAGGATGCAAATGATAAAGGTAAGAAGAGAGGAGATGGGGATGGTGGGAGAGAGAGCCAGGGGAATGGAGGAAGGGATAGAAATGATGATGAGAAGGATGGAGATGGAGAGCGTGACGAGGAAGAGGAGGACTTTGATGAGCTCACACAAGATGAAGATGAGGAGGAAGTGATGTCATCAGCATCAGAGGAATCTGTTCTCTCAGTGCCTGAACTGCAGGTTTGTTCTGCATCTTGAACTTTTAGTTGATTCCATTTTGGATAAGTATGATTGATGGAAGTGAGAATATAAACTTTCACTAAAGCTTTAAAGTGGGTAAATGATCAGCAAAAAATTGCCTTGGATAGAATTCAGGACAGCCATGTGCCATCTTTAGCCAGAAGTGCAGGGACTCTTCGGGTATTTAACAAAGTGTGTCTTTTTTTTTTTTTTTTTTTTTTTTTTTTTTTTTTTTTTTTTTTTTTTTTTTTTTTTTTTTTTTTTTTTTTTTTTTTTTTTTTTTTTTTTTTTGTGATTACCTCTTCAGGAGACAATGGAGAAGCTGACTTGGCTGGCATCAGAGCGGAGGTTATGTGGGGAAGGGGATTCAGAGGAGGACAACTCTCCAAACTCTCCCACCTCACCCACCTCGCCAATCTCTCAAAACTCACAGGAAGAGAATACAGAAGATGAGGAGGATGGGGCATTGAAGGGTGAAGAGCTAGAGCCCACAGAGGGAGAGGGAGGAAAACTGCCAGAAGGAGATGCACCTCAGGAGGATGACCCTCCACAGAACAGTGGGAAAGGAGCAGGACGTGGTAGAGGTCCGTTAAGTAGATGAGTTTGTATTTCTCCTTTTATGTGAGAGTCATGAATGTGCTGCTGAGTCATTCCTATGTCTACAAAGATGATTAGAACACAGATTTATCAATTCATTACTTATGGCAGGTCGTGGTCGCCCTCCACCCCGCAGTCTTAGGAAAAGCAGGCGTCAGGAACGGAGAAGCAAGGACACTTCAAAACTCCTCCTGCTCTATGATGACTACATCCTGGATAATGATCCGCTGAGGGAGAGCAAGGACATTGCTTATGCCCAGGCCTACCTCAACAGGGTCAGTGGACTGTTAACCTTTAAAAGTAAACTTTTTAAACATCTGCAGGATGAAAACTTAATTAGATGTACTTACCTTTATTCGACAATTAATCAACTACATTCCAGAGCCTTGACTTATTCTTTCTCACACTGTTGATATTTCTCAGGTGAAAGAGGCCTTGCAGGATACTCCAGGCAAGTTGGAGGAATTCTTGAGTCTGCTGTATGAGTTTGAGCAGGGAAGCGAGAGTCGTAGTGCTGTTGAGCTCTTCTGTCAGCTGAAACCTCTGCTCAAAGACTGGCCAGAACTGCTGAGGGACTTCGCTGCTTTTCTTCTTCCAGAGCAGGCTTTGGAGTGTGGCCTGGTATTCCATTCATTTTATATATATATATATATACAGTCAGGTCCATAAATATTGGGACATCGACACAATTCTAACATTTTTGGCTCTATACACCACCACACCAGATGTGCTTTAACTGCAGACTGTCAGCTTTAATTTGAGGGTATTTACATCCAAATCAGGTGAACGGTGTAGGAATTACAACAGTTTGCATATGTGCCTCCCACTTGTTAAGGGACCAAAAGTAATGGGACAGAATAATAATCATAAATCAAACTTTCACTTTTTAATACTTGGTTGCAAATCCTTTGCAGTCAATTAC
>CM040975.1:19340419-19389076 GCA_022985145.1 Pangasius djambal | reverse complement strand
AGATGTCGTTTGGCAAACTCTAATCTGGCCTTCCTGTTTTTGAGGCTCACCAATGGTTTACATCTTGTGGTGAACCCTCTGTATTCACTCTGGTGAAGTCTTCTCTTGATTGTTGACTTTGACACACACACACCTACCTCCTGGAGAGTGTTCTTGATCTGGCCAACTGTTGTGAAGGGTGTTTTCTTCACCAGGGAAAGAATTCTTCGGTCATCCACCACAGTTGTTTTCCGTGGTCTTCCGGGTCTTTTGGTGTTGCTGAGCTCACCGGTGCGTTCCTTCTTTTTAAGAATGTTCCAAACAGTTGTTTTGGCAACGCTATCTCTCTGATGGGTTTGTTTTGTTTTTTCAGCCTAATGATGGCTTGCTTCACTGATAGTGACAGCTCTTTGGATCTCATCTTGAGAGTTGACAGCAACAGATTCCAAATGCAAATAGCACACTTGAAATGAACGCTGGACCTTTTATCTGCTCATTGTAATTGGGATAATGAGGGAATAACACACACTTGGCCATGGAACAGCTGAGAAGCCAATTGTCCCATTACTTTTGGTCCCTTAACAAGTGGGAGGCACATATGCAAACTGTTGTAATTCCTATACCATTCACCTGATTTGGATGTAAATACCCTCAAATTAAAGCTGACAGTCTGCAGTTAAAGCACATCTTGTTCGTTTCATTTGAAATCCATTGTGGTGGTGTATAGAGCCAAAAATGTTAGAATTGTGTCGATGTCCCAATATTTATGGACCTGACTGTATGTATGTATGTATGTATATATATATATAGAGAGAGAGAGATCTCATTAGATTTTTTTTTTAATTGAAACTTTTTGATCATATACAGGCTTTAGGTGGTGCTAAACATTATTATTATTATTATTATTATTATTATTATTATTATCAACAGTTGTTGATACTGCCAGTCTACTTAATGATGTTGCTACACTGTGTGACATCTGTAGTGACATTGGCTGTTTCTGTCTGGCAAACGTTACAGAATTCATGTTGGTGAATGAGACTCATTGTAACAACGTACAGTAAATACTGAATTGAAACCCAATGTCAATAACATCAGATTGTTATTTTTTAACATGTAGTTTGAGGAGCAGCAGGCTTTTGAGCGTAGCAGGAGGTTTCTAAGGCAGCTGGAGATCAGTTTTGGGGAAAATCCTTCTCACTACCAGAAGATTGTGAAAGCTCTTCAGGCTGCATCTGCTCCCACACCTGCAGGCGTAGAAGAGGCAAGCGACAATATGAGAGTGGGAGTCATACACAAAACAACACACATTATTTTTAATTTGAACTTAATTTGTTCATAAAAAGGCTAAAACATTCAGTCAATAACTATGCCCAGCACAGAAGGTTCAAAATATTTCCATCATGTGAACACTAACTGTTTGAGTACATTTGTATTCTGAATAATACTATTCTCTCTTGGTGTCTCAGCTCAAAACACAGATGGCCAGCCTCCTTAAAGGTCACACACACCTGCAGGGAGAGTTCTCTATATTTTTTGATGAGCTCCGTCCACCGCCAGCACGTCCGGGACAGTTTGAGGAAGCAGTCTGGCCTGAGGATGGAGGGAACATGACAGAAGGAGGTGATGGAGTGAGTCTGGGGAGTGGTGGGTTTGAGGAAGTCACACTCCCTGATCTGGAGGAGGAAGAGGAAACACCCAAAATTCCCCAGATAACAGGAAAGAGCAGGAAAAGAAAAGAGCTAGGCACACACAGGAACTACAAGGTGAGCAAGCTGGTGGAGCATTATGGTGGTCACACAAACTTATTTTTGTGGACGTTATTCACTTCCCAAAACCACACAGTCAGTTACATTCATTTAATGACCCCTTCATTTATAAGAAAAGGCAGAAGTGTTATTGTGGTGTCATCAGCAGGCTTGTGATTGGCCAGAGAAGCACTGCCCCTGCCACTGCCATTTCTCTAGTCATGATGCTAAGCATCGCCGACACAAGAGGAAAGGCTGCCCTCGCTGCCATGGCATCAAGGTGCGTCTTATTTTACTAATTAAGTATTTGTTTATTTACTAATTCAGTAGTGAATAATCTTCTGAAATACGTGGTATTTGGTATTTTAATGATGTGTATCACAATGTACTACGTTTGCTAACTAGGTGCTAGTAGATTAGTAGTGCTGCTTTAAAAAGTTGACTACAACTATTCAGTTTAACAAGGGAAAATGAGAGAAACATTTGGTACATAAAAATGTACTTTAACCATATGGTGGAAATACTGCATTTAGTTGTCTCTGCACTCATACTCTGACAATGACAATAAAGTTGAACCTAACCTAACCTAATAATTGTGTTAATCAGTGTTATAAAACTGTATAGGATATTTGTGCTATCGCAGAAAATTGTGAATTGTGTAATTTGTCGTGATATCGATATTATATCATCAGCTAAAAGTGTGTGTGTGTCTATGTATCTGTGTGTCTATTTGCTCTTTAGGGCTCCAAGTCGCTGAAGACTGGTGATAACTCTTTCCCCACAGCAGACCCTCTACCTGAGAAGCAGGAAGAAAGGGACAAATCTGAAAAAGGAGTAGAGGAAGAGAAAGAGACAGAGACAGAAGTTAAGGATGAGTCTGGTAGTGGGGCAAACAGCCCACATCATGGTACATGCATCTACCATTCAGTTTGTTTTATATTACAGTAATAGTGAGCTGTTTACTTTTGCTAAGACGGACCAATCAATCTCTCTCTCTATCAGAGCCAGAAGGACAAGCATGGGAGTGCATTAAAGCAGACCCTTTGGCCAACCCTGAAGAAAGGGAAGATGAGGAGGAGCAGGAGGAGGAGGAGGAGGAGGAAGAGGAGTGGAAGGAGGGAGAGAGGGAACATTGTTCTTCTCCCAGTAAGTCTATAAGGGAAGAAGTTGTTCCAGCTGCTGAACGTTCGGACACTCTTCTTCTTCCTCAGTCGGGAGCGAGGGAGATGGCACAGCAGAGCCGACAGAGTCCCTCATCTGAAACACCTGTCTGTGCCAAGAACATCTCCCTTACTCCTAGTGGAGAGAAAGTCGTCCTTTGGACCAGGTCAGCACCAAACTAGCAGTGCTTTATGGGGACATTCAATAATTCTATACCTTTCTTAGCTGGGTCATTAGAACAATTGAGGTGGTGTTGTGGGGCATGGTGAGTTGCAAATCACTGTCCTTTGTATATTGGTCACAAATTTTGTGCTTGTGCATGTTTTGTCTTTGAATATTGAAACAATATAATGTGGTAAGCTGGCACCACATTACTCTACTGCTTACAGTTTAATTGTTATTTTTGCCCCTGCTTCCAGAGAGGCAGATCGGGTCATTTTAACAGCCTGTCAGCAGCAAGGGGCCAATCAGAGCACCTTCCAGTCTGTGTCAGCACAGCTTGCCAACAAGACTCCCAGTGAGGTATTGGTCACTTTTTATCTAAACACAACTCTATAATTTTAGTAAGCGCATTAGATAAAGAATCTCCAGGACCCAGTCTAGTGTCTGAAATGCCTCTAGAATTATGTGCCAAAAAGATGTCAGAAAAATACTTATGGCCATACCACACCCTAAAGCCTGCATTTTCAGCATAGTTATTTTTGTAACATTTACCCCATTCTGTAGGTTTCCAAGAGGTTTCGGGACCTGATGCGTCTGTTTCATACCTCAGCTTGTCAGGCCAGCTCAGATGAGGAGGCCACTGAACAGCAGTCAGCTACTGATGAGGAGCAGGACTAACACACTACTCTGAGAAAGGGCTTATACCTTTAACAGCTAAAGACACTTGAGCTACAATTGTAGACAGCATGACAACAATAACCATGGGAACACAATGAGCTATGGAAGTCACATGCTAAACTTACATAGCTGAATTTATTAGACAAACTGCCATCAACCTGTTTGCTCGTCAGGGACATGGTTTTATGGCAGTCCTGAAAATGAACATGCTGAAGTTCAAAAATTCAACTAATTTATCACCAGCTTATGAACTGAGAATGGCAGCTACTTGTTCCATTACATTGGAAAGACTTTTTTTATTTTTGTTTTTTTTTTACATTTGCTTCACATTGGACATATTGTATATATTATAAGTTTGGGCAAGTCCCAAATATGTACAGTATTTTTTACGTAAGAAGTTGGATTTTCTTTTTCCTGTACGTTTGAGGTTTTGATGAAAAGAAAGTAGGAAATTCCCTTGTCTATGAAGAATAAATAAAAGTCTTCTCTGTATAAGAGAAAAACACTCTTTCAGTGTCAACACAAAGGAAAAAACAGTGCAATACTCTCATACCAAGTGGCAAAATAGTATGCTAAAAATAGTACACCATGGTTAATGTAGCAAATATTTTAAGGTATAATATTATTTGGGACATTCACTCACAGAGCACTTTATTAGGGACACTGTACTAATACTGGGTAGGATCTCCCATTGCTCTCAAAACAGCCTCAATTCTTTGTGGCATGGTTTTCACAAGATGTTGGAAAAATTCCTTTGAGATTCTGGTCCATGTTGACATGATTGCATCATGCAATTCATGCAGATTTTTCAGGTGCACTTTCATGCTGCGAATCTCCCCGTTCTACCACATCCCAAAGGTGTTCTATTGGATTCAGGTCCGGTGACTGGGATGGCCACCGAAGAACACTGAACTCATTGTCATTTTCATGAAACATGACAGCTTTTGCTTTGTGACATGGTGCGTTAACATGCTGGAAGTAGCCGTTAGAAGATGGGTAAATTGTGGCCAAGAAGGGAAGCACATGGTCAGCAACAATACTCAAATAGTCTGTGGCATTCAGGTGATGATTGAATGGTATTAATGGGCCCAGAGTGTGCCAAGAAAACATTCCCCACACCATTACACCACCTCCACCAGTCTGGACTGTTGGCAGGTTGTGTCCATGGATTCATGCTGTTGGCACCAAATTCTGACCCTACCATCTGTGTGCCTCAGCAGAAATCGAGATTCATCAGACTAGGCTTCGTTTTTCCAGTCTTCAACTGTCCAGTTTTTTTGAGCCTGTGCCCACTGCAGCCTCAGCTTTCTGTTCTTGGCTGACAGAAGTGGAACCCAACGTCGTCTTCTGCTGTTGTAGCTGATCTGCGTCAAGGTTTGACGTGTTGTGTGTTCTGAAGTGCTTTTTTCTGCTCACCACAATTGTACAGAGTGGTTATCTGAGTTACTGTAGCCTTTCTGTCAGCTCGAACCAGTCTGGCCATTTTCCTTTGATCTCTCTCAACAAGGCGTTTCCGTCCACAGAACTGCTGCTCACTGGATGTTTTTTCTTTATTGTACCCTTCTAAGTAAACTATAGAGACTGTTGTGGGTGAAAGTTGTAGAAATAGACAAACCAGCCCATCTGGCACCAACAATTATGCCACGGTCAAAATCACAGAAATCACATTTTTGCCCCATTCTGATGGTTGATGTGAACATTACCCGAAGCTGCTGGCCCGTATCTGCATGATTTTATGCACTGCACTGCTGCCACACGATTGGCAGATTAGATAGTTGCTTGAATGAGTAGGTGTATAGGTGTTCCTAATAAAGTACTCCTGAGTGTAGTTGGCTGTGTTAGAAATTGCATACTATACATACATACAGCCCACGTATGCAGTTTGTGACTATATCCAGTATGCCAAACACAAATTAGTGATGTAATACTCTGGCCGAATTTTCAGGCATGCAATGTGAGCTAACTTCAAGGTGTATTGTACCTCACAATGCAACAAGGTCTTTTCTGCCATTTCCTTTCCTCATTTTTGGATTTAACCATAAAACGTTATCATTCTGGTTCTGCACAAAATTGATACTATCTGCCAAACTTCTGAGAAGAATGTTCTTTTAAATGCTTTATTACATGAATTATAGAAAACCTCAAGTAATGAGCGCACAGTTCCTAATATGTCAATATGTCAGGGGCTAATGTAATAAAATAGAAATAAATTAACACACCCAACAGATGTTTAAGAATAAGTACTGTTCATGTATTCTTAAGACACACGAAGAAAAAACACAAAAGACAGGCTAATTATTGGATAGTTTATCTAAAAAATCTTTGCTAAATCAATTATCAAATTGATCATGTGTTATTTATCGCTGTTTTTGTGATGTTTAAGAATTCAAACAGTACATGTTTATACAGCAAGGCAAAGAAATAAATCAGAATAACACGAAGTTATTTTTGCCATATTTAATTTATACCTACACTGCAAGAAATGATCAGGCACAATTTGTTGTTGTACTGTGCAAAGAGAAACTTACAGTACATTTGCCTCTTTCCTAAATGTTCCTAAGAAATTATGTATAATTTGTACATAATATACATATAAGACTTCCTTTATCTTATATGTAGTCAGGTGTTTGTGAGGAATCCTTATTCCCAATCAATAGTTATTACAGTAAGCTTCTGAGGTAACTGCTTCCACAACTAAATATCAACAGTTAGTCAGATAACTAGTATAACTAGTCTACGTGTCGCATACAGCTTAGTATACTGCATAATATTACGAGTGACAGTATGTAGTTCAGACAGGGGCGCCGCTAGGGTTTCTGGGCCCCTGGCTAATTTGTACTCCAGGTCTCAAAGCCCCATCCCCCAATTATCTTATCTTCTTGCCACATGTAGCAATAATCAACATCGACAGAATCACTGAACTCGAGAAAAATCAGTTCTATTCGTGAATGAATCATTCAGACTAGTTTTATCAGTGGGTTTCTCCAATTCATTGAAACGAAACAACTCAAACGATTCACTCACAAATCGGACGCTATTACAGCACTTATTCCATAAACTCACCCGTGATCATTAAAGCAGATTTACATGACTACAGCGTAAATTCCTCACAGAAAACTGTTCCAATGCTGCGGAAACACATCACTGAATTGAATATACATCACTAGAGCAGCTTTATTGTTGCTTGGTGATTTTTCATCTTTTTATGAATGCTGCTCCGTTACTATTGTTCATTGCGTGGAAATATTGTTACAACTTCCAGTGGATAAACATCGGGGTGAGTAACTGAGAGAATTTCTATTTTATGTTACTTAAAACAGCTTCATAAAGACTAGCTTCGGAATCATAACATAAAACAGGGAACAATAAATCACCTTTTTTTTTTTTTTTGAAAAACTGTGTGACTAGCTGTCTTCCCCGTCTCGCTGTCTCCTCTTTTTCGCGCTTTTCTTTCCTCTTTTGGTATCCTGATTTTGGCTGCGCCATCTCTTGAGTCTTGCCATCTACCTGAATGATGCGCGAAGTTCAGACCCGGTCTGTGAAGTGCGGCGTTTCTTAAGGGGACACACACGCTCTTGGCACAGAGGGGTGCTTTCATTATAGCGTGCATCCTAATAGATTATTGTGCGAAGAGGCGATTTAAATACCAAAATCATACGCCAAAGTATGGGGTACTGCTGGGCCCCCTGTGTGACCAGGGCCCTTAGAATCGTCCCCATTACGGCGCCCCTGAGTACAGAGTATATTAGTGCAGCTCAGTATACAGTATATGACTGTGATTTTGAACACAGCCCGTGTGTTGAAGCTCCTCATAAAGAGGGCTGGACCTTTCTTCCCAAACACGGTCTTCACTCGCTGTCTCGTGGCTCTCAGCCAATCAGCAGGCGCCTGTCCGCTCCGTAACGCTGGGCTGGTCATAAAGGTCATTCCAAAGTTTGTACAACTGACTTCATTTAAGAAACTGTCCAGTCAAATTGAGTTATTGCTAACATGTATTTTTCATATATCGCTCTTCTTTGGCTCGGTGTCCTACACAAAGCGGAGGGAAGCAGCGGCGTGCTCGAGCTGGGGGACGCAGATTTTGCGAGGCGTGCAGCCGAGCACGAGACTCTGCTCGTTCAGTTCTTCGCGCCGTGGTACGCTAGACTTCTTAAAGTTGACCTGATAGCTACACCATTTGGACATTTCCTTAGAATGTGATATTATTTTCGTAGTGCAGGCATGTTTTTTTTTATTGCTCAGTAGCCATATTGGTGTGGTAACCATGTGGTTGGTGTTTGTTCTTATTGGGAAGGGGGTTGCTGTGGAAGAGAGCTAACTTTACATCAATGGGAGTTTAACAAACTCACGACTGTGAAGAGTTTACTAATAATTATGCACTTAATGTACTCTATACGACTTTATTGACCATCAAATGGAAGTAATTTTCTTTAGCTAAAATATAAATGTTAGTAAGCTGCCTAATTTAGAGAAGCTTTTAACATATAAGTTCCTCCTTTGGGTCTCTGAAATGCTCTAAACTGGATCTTGACACAAGTGGTTAGCTTCCTGAGCATCACCAGGACAGGCAAGGTAGACCAGCTCAAAACCTTTTGTACCCAGGGACCCCTTTAGCAGACCACCTCAGTACTGATTTATTTGATCAGCTATTAAAATATTATGCTCATTATACAAATGTGTGCAATAATATTTAGGTTATTTATTGGAGCCACAGACCTTTTTATTCCTGAACTTTCACAAACAGAGCTGAATTGATTCAAAATGACATTATTTATAGCCCTGCTTGTTTTTGAGTAACAGTGGTTCTGATTAAACGCATTTAATTTCAGTGGGGAAAAAAAGTAGATAACTATAAGAACTCAATAATGAATATAACTTTGATAATGGTGGTTGTGATCTCCGCTACTGTAACACACTTTTTTTTTTTTTAAATCACTGACCTCACTTTAAAAGCACTTGAGGTAGACAGTGAAGTGTTTCCTTCTGCAGGTTGAGAGCTGTAGGTTCGTGACACGCTATTAATGCTCGACTCTATGGACCCCCTCCAGTTGTTTTTTCTTGCGACCTGCAAAGCTAAAAGTGATTCATTCTCACTGCTGCGCTCACAGGTGTGGTCACTGTAAGAGGTTAGCTCCTGAATATGAAGCTGCTGCTACCAGACTGAAGGGCACAGTACCCCTAGCAAAGGTAAGCACAGGCGCATGTCACAAACAGCAGTATTGTTTTTAAAGCCCATGTTCAGACTTTATCATGTTCTGCTTGATAGTTGAAGTTGACATTTGTTTTGGCTGTAGCTTATTGAATGTAGAAATATCTTATTTAAAGCTCCTCCCAACAGTCTTGTGACTGTTCTAGAATTAGCCCACAGTCATATTTTTACAATTAAATGGTAAAATAAGGATTTAAACGGAAACCTAAAGTCTTCACCGTCTCAGACAGTCATAAAAGTTTGGAGATCTACTGTGCAAAACGTAGATTTGTCCAACCCATGCTATACAGTGGGCCTGTCACACTGTGCATAACTAGGTCCTTTTTTCTGATTAGATTGACTGCACTGCAAACTCTGAGACATGTGAGAAGTTTGGGGTGAATGGGTATCCCACTCTAAAAATCTTTCGAAATGGCGAGGAGGACTCTTCATACAATGGTCCTCGGACAGCGGGTGTGTGTTTGATGTAAATATAAATCCATATAAAGTGCTTTTTCTACACTTTATGTATTTATGCTCTTGGCCTATGATGACTTTCATAGATGGCATTGTGAGCTATATGAAGAAGCAGGCTGGCCCAAGCTCTGTAGCTCTACACAGTGAAGCTGAGCTGGATGCTTTCATAAATGGTTTTGATGCCAGTGTTGTGGGTGAGTTGTTTTCATGTTATTATCATGATGACTGGCAATGTGACAATAGAATCAGTATGTTAAATTTCTTTGATCAGTGACCTACTCTTCATATTTTATGACTAAACAAATTACGTAAACTGGAGCTCCTGTGGCATCTGTGCTAATCTCAGTTGGCAGCTGGTTTTAATTGCTGTATGTTATTATGACTCTCTTCTGTAGCACTTTGAGATTTTCTTTAAAATGTAAAGTGCTTTATAAATAAAAATGTATTATTATTATTATTATTATTATTATCTTGCATTCCACTGTGTACACAAGTAATTCCTGGGAATACTGTGATGCTACAATTTCAATTAGCATTGTAGCTTCATTATTCTACTAGTAGGAACCGGCACACTTCAATGATTTCCCCTGCTACCAGTCATAACAGCCATTTAAACCTTTTAGGAGAATATAGACTCCTCCACTTATGGTTCTGAATCAAGCTGAAAGGAGTGTGCTTTGTGTTTCAGGCTTTTTCTCAGAAAGTGACGATCTGGAGCGTGCTGAGTTTCTGAAGGCCTCCAGTGCTTTGAGGGACAGCTATCGATTTGCCCACGCCACAGACCTGGGAATAGGAATAAAATATGGCGTGGACAGAGAGTATGTTGAATATGGATTTAAAAGGGAACATAAACATAGACTGAAAGAATGTAAATTTATTTGTGGTGATATTAAAGCTTTTTGCTATGTTTCATTTAAATCACTCAAGGTGTGTCCTGCTTTTTCGTCCTCCACACATGAGCAACGTGTTTGAGGATAGTGTGCTGACGTTTGCTGACTCTGTCTCAACCTCTACGCTACGCACATTCCTCAAGAACAACATGTCTGTTCCTTTTTCTATCCTTGTGCCAGTCTACATTTATTGAATTTTGCTTTGTTTTTTTCAGTTGCACTGAGTATCGAAGCTTGAGAAAGCATTTGAGTAATCAAAACAACACTGTAATTTTTTTTTTATCTAAGTAGAATGTTAAGAATGTCACCTATATCTGTATGTGATGGACTCTCATCCACATCAATTTTCCACTCTCAACTTGTTCAGTGATTCTGATTATTTGTTCTCTTTTCCCTCCTTCAGCTTTGGTCTTTGTCCTCATCTGACCTCTGAGAACAGAGACAGTCTGAGATCGAGAGATCTGCTTACAGCCTATTACGATGTCGATTATGTGCGGAATCCAAAGGGTACAAATTACTGGCGAAACAGGTGAAGTGTGCCGGTTTGTGATACAGTGTGGGTTTAAAACTGTTAGATTTCTGCTATTACTTATAAAACCTAAATTGTTGTTTAACTGTTTTGATTTGCTATTAATACATTTCATTTGGTTCTTCTTTTCAGGGTGATGAAAGTGGCTACTCAGTTCGTGTCTCGTGGGCTGAGTTTTGCTGTGGCTGACCGGAAAGAGTTTCAGGAGGAGCTGGAGGAGGAGTTTGGACTACAGTTGTCTGATGGGGGAGAGATGCCCCTCGTCACTATCGGGACCAGAGCAGGACACAAGTACATCATGCAGGAGGAGTTCACGTACGTTTCTTTAAAAGTATGCTAAGTTACCATTACAGAACCCGATCAAAAGATTAGTAGTTATTCCTTTTTTTCTTGACAGTTGTAATAGGTAAGCGCTTTTCATGTTTCTCAGTTTCATGTTTCTGGGGACCCCATGTTTTGCACATTTTAGTGATTCCACTGCTTTAACAAAGGATGCCTCAATCAGCAAACTGTAAAGCTCTTTATTAGCAGTTGCTCCCCAGGACTGGAGTTAAGAGCTAGTGGTGAAAACGAGTGTGCTGTTTTGCACTCCTCAGCCACCAGGAGGCATTGTTAAGATAGAGAGAGGCCATTGCAGTTACAGTGCTCATGTTTGTGACTTGTATTTCTTACTGCTCTTTTGTTACAGGAGAGATGGCAAATCTTTGGAGAGGTTCCTGGAGGATTATTTTGCCAATCGCCTAAAGAGATACATTAAATCTGAGCCTGTGCCAGAAACAAATGATGGTCCTGTCAAGGTGTGTACACGGAGCTCTTGCACATTTGATTAGTAATGTTCTTTTGCTTGTGATTTAATTTACAATATTTTGGTTTCCAGGCAAATCATTAAGATTTTCTTAAACGCAGGTTGTGGTGGCTGACACTTTTGACGAGATTGTGAACAATCCAGAGAAAGATGTACTGGTGGAGTTTTATGCTCCATGGTGCAGTCATTGTAAAAATCTGGAGCCTGCATATACTGAGCTTGGAGAAAAGGTATGGAGAATTTTGAGACTGGCAATGTACATCATCTGCTCACTGATGAGTATATAATATTCTTTATCATCTAATATTTCAGCTGTCTGGTGATTCCCACATTGTCATTGCTAAGATGGATGCCACTGCCAACGATATTCCTCCAAATTATGATGTACAAGGGTAAAGCTGAAATCTTTGTGCTTGAACTTTAAGAACAAGTTCTTAAACTTTACATCATTTCTAACTTGTTTTACTTTGTACTGAATATGGATATCACATTTGTGCTTTTAGCTTCCCAACAATTTACTTTGCTCCTGCTGGACAAAAAGACCAACCGAGGCATTATGAGGTACATATTATAAAGAGTTAAAAATCAGTCAACATATGGTTAAAAATCCACACTGTTTGTTCCTCTATTAACCTGGAGAAGCATTTGATTGTGAGTGCAAACAACTTGGGAGTTCCTATGGATGATTTTATATATTTTGAACAATTTTTTTTTACAAACATTTAAATACCTTACTTCAACATCATTACTTAATTTTCAATTCCTTGTTGCATCTGTGCAGATTTCTATGCAGTGCTAATTAAGGGTCTGTTTAATTAACACATTATCATCAGCAGGAGGAGTTTCACAACATAAGCTGAATTTGTATTTTACATGTCAATATTTTTCCCTTAGGGTGGACGTGAGGTCAATGACTTCATCAGCTACCTGAAGAAAGAAGCTACAAATCCACTGGTCTTTGGCAATCTAAGGGATGACCTGTGAATTTGAGCCGCCAATGAGAAAAGTTCAACAGATGATATTTGTTGACATGGTGGACAAAGAGACAATTGTTATTTTGTTATTGTGTTTTGTCCCCAATTTAGCACTGATTTTTTTTTTTTCCCCAGGCAATATTGATACCTATCCAAATTACCAAATGGGTTACATGAAGCTGCTCCACTATTATATATAAACTGTAATTTCAGCAATAGCTGTTTTTGTTACAAAGTAAGCGTTTTTTGCTGGAGGCCACAATTTTCTTTGTATTGAGCACATTCATGGAAGCAACTTTCATACTTTATATATAATTTGTAAAAGATTTTTGTGTTATGTCATGTTATATATAAAATTAGTGTCAAGGACGAAATATCTAATCTGAGATTTTTAGATATCTTGGTATTTGAGATCAGAACTATGGAAAATATTTGTTTACAGATTTGCTAGATTTTGATTAACTCAGCTCAATTTTTATTTATTTATATATATTTTGAAATTGTGTGACTAGTTTGAAAGACTAAGGGACATGGGTATGGCATATTGTGTCACAGGTCAACACTGTCCTGCATTCATTTGACCAATTTATTTTCTTCTTTTTTTTTAAATCATTTGCATCTTTTGCATTTGTATCTATCAAAATGCCAATGTTTTATTTGGAGATTGTAAAAATTCACCAAAACATTGTGGTTTGTAAGACTGCTCGTTTGCATGTTGTTGACTTCCATGATCTCTGTATTGCAAAGGTCATTGTCAAAGTCAGTGAACAAACAATATATTGTTTAGCCCTTCTCTAGATGAACAACTATGCCAGCAGTTTAATGTGCTTTTCTCAGTTACGCTGAGCACTTGTCTAATGTGTTTATCCTAGTAATGCGTTTGGTAGTTTACATCTATATATCTATATCTATATATTTAGTATTTAGCATTACATTCAACACTGTTTAACCTAAGTAGCACTACTTTATAACAGACTGCTAAAAAAAAAAACAGACTGTGTGAGAGAGCAGTAAAAATGCAAGGCATTTACAGTTTATTGTTTGAATCTGGGAGAAATCTGTTTTGATGCAACACGTTGATCAAATGAAAAACATACCTCGGATCTTTTACATGAGGAAATTACTACACACGTAATGTGAAACTGCTCGGACTCAGCACTACCTCTTCACACACACTACTGTATATGGCTTCATTCTCTAAGTCTGAAGATGAAATAAAAAAAAAAGTGGATCCCCTCGTTCATACAGTGTGCCTTTTTTGTATTATAATAGTTGTAAATGTGATTATTATTATTATTATTATTATTATTATTATTTAAAAACCCCATCATTAATGTCTTTATATGGCCCGTTAGACAGTCTCTCACCAGAAGGAAACTTCTGGCACGTTCAGCTAAGTCCCGCCCCAACACAAGTCATTCTCAGGCTTTGATCCACTGTGTCCCGCCTATAACGACGAAATGATCGCTATGATTGGCAAGGAATAATGTCTATTATGATTTCTTTATCGTTGATTGGTGGACAGCATCAGCGAGTCTCCGGCCACGCCTCAGTCTTCCTTTCTTCTCCACACTGCGTGCGGATCTGTGTGCCGGCTAACGAACCACGCCGCAAACATGATGGGGAGACCGGTTCTCGTGCTTAGTGAGACTCTTTGCTTTCTATGTGTTTAAATATGTACTTGAAAGCTGCTTTATTAACGACACGCCAGTCAACTCAAAATGGCTGTTTTTAGGACTATTCTCTTAGTAAATGATGGGAGGCTAACAGGCTAACGGGCATGGCATGGGCCTAGCTTGGCCACCGGCTAACTAGCTTATCCGTCGCTTAGCTTAGCTTTCTTGTCAGTCTGTGGCTAGCTATCAATATATAACATTAACGATTATTTCTGTAAATTGGAAAGAGGAGGATATTTAGTATGCTGGTCATGCTGTGCCTGCAGAACGTTAGCCAAAGTTATAATTTGTAGCTTTATTTATTTAAATATTTCCTAGTTATTGAATGTACCATTGCACTGCAGTGTATTCAGTTGTAATGAACTGTAGCTAGAGTTGCTAACAGGGCTTTGGCATTATCAGGTGGGGATATTACTCAGGTCTAGTTAGTAATAAAGCTAGTCAATCACAGCTGCTTTTGAATGAAAGATTAGTTTCAGCATCCCACCCAGCTGATTACAGTCTCAATGGACATGCACTTTTTCTGTGTTTCACTTAAAATTTCATCTCTATTTTAGGCCAGAATATGAAAAGAGAATCTGGCAGGAAGGTCCAGATAGGAAATATTAATGCAGCTAAGGTAAGTCATGCATTTATAACGGACTCACCCTTGGTTTACAAGTCTGTATCTGTATTATGTTGACTAAGATATTTTCTTTTGTTTTTTTCAGACCATAGCAGATGTAATCAGGACATGTCTGGGACCAAGAGCTATGATGAAGGTGTGTAACAATGAATGCTTTTCACTTGGCCTCAGCATCAGCTACATGCTGACCAATTGCTGTGGATTTTGCTCTGGAATTGTAATTAAAGGCCACACCCTTCCGCATTACATCACTTTATTCCCAGCTGACTAGACAAGCCCAATTTCCTTCAAAAATCAGACGCATCACATCACCCCACCCACACTCATTATCATCCATCTATGGTGATCTGATCACAAATGGGCAGGTCTAAATAGGGTCCAGTGCATCTCGATGGACAGCACTGAAGGACCATGTAATCAACTATTCATCTTGTCTGTCCAGTTATGATCGCATCACAAAATACGGTTATTGATAAGTGTTACCAGGCTTTAATTCAATTACTCATATATAATGTTTTTGTTTTGTTTTTGTTTTTTTTTTCTGAGCAGATGCTGCTGGACCCTATGGGAGGAATTGTCATGACAAATGATGGCAATGCCATTCTGAGAGAGGTACTAGAACATTTCCAGAAGTCTGACTGACTGCTTTGGTTGTCAGCTATATTTATCACTGACTTTTTTTCCTGCAGATCCAAGTGCAACACCCTGCTGCCAAGTCCATGATTGAGATCAGCCGCACTCAGGACGAGGAGGTGGGAGATGGCACCACCTCTGTTATTATCTTGGGTGAGTGGGATTTTCTTCCATCTGTAATTCTCAAAATACATTGCCAGTTTGTTGATGTGGAAGTTGTTTCACAACTTTTTTTTTTTTTTTAAATAAATACGAAAGTAATTGAAAGTTCTGTTTGGAATGATCTCAGTGGTCACAGTATCATAAGCGTCTCTCTTTGTGCGTAGCCGGAGAGATGCTGTCAGTGGCGGAGCAGTTTCTGGAGCAGCAGATGCATCCCACTGTGGTAATCAGTGCTTACAGGCAGGCTCTGGATGACATGCTCAGCATGCTCAAAGAGATCAGGTAATGTCTCCTGTCACACATGCTTAGTGCGCTCAGATTGATGAAAGTGTTAGAGGAATTATTCGTTTGTATGAACAGCGCTCCGTGTCTTTTGAAAGTTTGCCTGCATTGAATCACGAATGTCAAGCCACATGATTCGCACTCACGCCCAGGCTTTGGATGATGACACATTCAGTAAGCTGGTTCTTTTTGCCCCACAGCACTCCTGTCGACCCAAATGATCGGGACATGATGTTGAAGATCATTAACTCAGCCATCAACACCAAGGCACTGAGTCGCTGGTCAACCTTGGCTTGTAACATTGCGCTGGACGCAGTGCGCACCGTGGAGCTGGAGGAGAACGGCCGCAAGGAAATTGATATTAAAAAGTACGCCAAGGTGGAAAAGGTAGGGGTCACGTAAGATTTCGTTTTTGAGAGTATAAGAAGCAAGTCAGAGAAAAAAAACATGAAGAATACAATTTGAATTCTTAAATAGCTCAAATGGCATTTTGACTGTAATCATATAATTGCCTGGGTTGTGCTTTCTTGTGCTTTCTTATACTTAAATGTTGGGAAATGGTAGTTAGATGCCAGTCATTTGTTGCTGTAGAAGCACACAAGATTTCTGCAGTCAGCCAGTTGCCTATTCTGGCTTTTTTATTTATTTTAAATTTTATATATATATATATATATATATATATATATATATATATATATATATATATATATATATATATATATATATATATATATATATATATATATATATATATATGACTTTTAGAGAACACACTGTGCTCTTTGCATCCTAATATAATTTTAGTTTTGTATTAAATAGTAGTCATTTTTGCTCAGGGTTTAGGTTGTTGCAGTGCAAATGTGCTAGTAAATCAGTAATTCAAAATGCAGGGCTTTAGGAACATGTAGCTACCATGCTACAGTAATGTACAAATGTAATGAATCTACATACTGTATATTAAGGCAAAAAAAAGTATAGATTTCTGTGTAGACATTGTAAAAAAACATATAGTTTACAGAGCAAATAAGGTTAACAAATGCTGAAAGGAAATGTAGCATACCATATACTCATTGTCTTGGTTTAAAAAAAAAAAAAAAAAGTTTGCAGGTGCAAACAAAAAAAAAAAAGAGGCACCTAAAGAGGGTGGGCTTCATGCCAGTACAGTGACTCAGCATAAACTGAAGGAAATAAGAATATTTAAAGGCTTGTTTGACTGTGTGTAGGTGCCTGGTGGGATCATTGAAGACTCGTGTGTGCTGAAGGGGGTGATGGTAAATAAAGATGTAACACACCCCCGCATGCGCCGTCTGATCAAAAACCCTCGTATCGTGCTCCTTGACTGCTCCCTAGAGTACAAGAAGGGTGAGAGCCAGGTAAAGTCAGAGAAGCAAAGTAATATACACTCACATTTTCTGCCACTAACAGTTCTGCCAAACTTTATTGAACATTTTTACTCTCTCCAGACGGATATAGAAATTACTCGTGAGGAAGACTTTGCCAGAATCCTGCAGATGGAGGAAGAATACATCCAGCAGATCTGTGAAGATATTATCCGCCTCAAACCTGACCTGGTCTTTACCGAGAAGGGAATCTCTGGTACACACGCAAACACGCACATGTTCTGCAGTGCACATAGAACACTTACATGTTGTGATCCACACCACTAGCACTTTCATGTGATTGATTCCTCCTAAATCCTCCTTTCCCGCCTTAGATCTTGCTCAGCACTATCTGATGAAAGCCAACATCACTGCAATCCGTCGCGTCCGTAAAACAGACAACAACCGCATTGCCAGGTAGGACTGGAATTAAAGAGTAGTGCAATTTTCCCCTGTTATTTGTTTCTCTGAGGAATTTTTATTATGAATGTACACCATCAATGTTTTTTTTTTTTGTTTTTTTTCTTCCTCCCCCTCCTCTCTGTCCCTCAGAGCCTGTGGAGCACGCATTGCCAGCAGGACAGATGAGTTACGTGAGGAAGATGTGGGAACAGGGGCAGGCCTGTTTGAGGTGAAGAAAATTGGTGATGAGTATTTCACCTTTGTCACCGAGTGCAAAGACCCCAAAGCTTGCACTATCCTGCTGAGAGGAGCCAGCAAGGAGATCCTGGCGGTGAGAGACATTAGACAAGGCATTTGTATGCTTGTCCATGCACACTGTCAATCTGTTGGTCAGAGATTTCCAGTGGTACCTTCTGTTGCATCTAAACTTCTTCCAGATAGTAAGCAGAGTGTTAGTCATGAATGTCAAACAGGTTGATAAAGCCTTGAATAATTAAGGTCTTGTAAGAGACACACAAGATATAATGTCTTACCAAAGCTGTTCTTGAATAGTTTCATCCAGAGGCTGAATATTATTGGAGCAATGCACTTATGGTTATTTGTACTTTCCATTTATGATAAGGATGTTGATATTGCATAATCACAAATTCTTCCCTCCACAAATCAGATTGAGAGCTTAAAATCAGATACTGAAGAATTCATGAAATGGCGGTGCAGTAAATTTTATTCGCTCCCCTTTGAGTCCTGATGTTGTGTGTGTGCTTTGTGTCCCAGGAGGTGGAACGTAACCTGCAGGATGCGATGCAGGTGTGCCGTAACGTGCTGCTGGAATCTTGTCTGCTGCCAGGCGGTGGTGCTGTAGAGATGGCTGTGTCTCACAGGCTGATGGAGCGCTCACGAGCCCTCACTGGCGTCGAGCAGTGGCCATACCGTGCCGTGGCCCAGGCCCTTGAGGTCATCCCCCGCACCCTCATCCAGAACTGTGGCGCTTCCACCATCCGTGTGCTCACATCCCTTAGGGTGAGTGTGTGATTGTGTGTGTGTCCAAGCAAGGTTTTTTTTCTTTCCACATACTGTATGTGCATATGTTACTCAAGGATATCTGCATGTAAATATTTTTATTATTCTTCTCTCATTCTGTGTATGCTGGCTGGTTTCCACATTTTAAGTGTTAAAATGAAAGTCTGGTACTCCTCCAGGCAAAGCACACTCAAGAGGGCAGCACCTCATGGGGTGTTAATGGAGAGACAGGCACTCTGGCAGACATGGCTGAGCTGGGAATCTGGGAGCCACTGGCTGTCAAAGCCCAGACATACAAGACAGCAGTAGAGGTATACACTCTTAAAGCATATGTCTCTTCTCTCATTTTGCTGTGTATATGAGTCATGGAGGGGAAAACAATCGAGTCGTAGACATTGCAGCTTTCTTCAGCACTGAAGTAAATAAAATGTCATAATTAGACTTGTATTATCAATTTTCTTTTATTATTGAAAAATGTTAGCAGTGCTAAACATGAGTGATGAAAACAGAACAGCTAGGGCAGCTATTTTATACTGTCACTGACAGAGAGAATATTAGCAGTAGCACCATCCAGCCCTTATGTCATAAAAACAAAGCAAGTCACAGGAGGCAATATGCTTTTATCCCAAACTTAAATTACTTATAATGGTTTCCTTATAGTAATGTTTTTTTTTTTTTAACTGATCTTTCTTGAGTGTAAAAATCCGTTCTTCATACAGAAATAATACAGTCCAAATCCCAAGTGGCCTTAACTATACATGATCACTACAGAGGTTATAACATGAAGTCAATGGTACCTACACGCTAGAGTTGAAAATCATTTGAGATCCAACCTCTGATAAGTGGAAGTTGAAGTGTTGGAAGTTAAAAGCTTCCATCTAATGTCACTTTAAGGGCACACTGTTTAATAAATCTTAATGACATTTTATTCAGAGCCCATTTATTTCTAGACCAAGTGACACCAGGGCCAAAAGGTTTAGGAAACTCATTTCAGTAGACTTGTATTAAGTGACCAAAAATTATTTTGGGGATTTTATTTTTTTTTTTTTGCATTTCAATTTTAATTTGCAATATGTACATATTTTAAATATTTGAATAGTGTTCAAATAGTCACATTCATTTTGACAGACCTAATGGAAAAGCATAACGTTATGTTTAGTATTATGTAGAGTACTTTATTTTACCATTTGCTAAACTGTTTAAACTGGTTAATTTGTACATTTTATATGAAAGTTTTATATTTTATATTTGTATAAACTTTTACCAGCCTACATTTTGACCCAGTTTCATGATTAATGATTCTCTTTTACTACAGTATGCCTACACCTCTTTTTTTCCCTACATTCTTCTCCACCTTTATTGAACTGTACTCTATCTTTTCAGACGGCCATCCTACTCCTGCGCATCGACGACATTGTGTCTGGGCACAAGAAGAAAGGAGAGGAGAAAACAGGGGGAGGACAGGGAGCTGAGTAAGAGGAAGTGAAGAAAGCAAGGGTGTCAGGAGATCAAGATGGATGTCTAGAATAGTTAACAGTGATTTCTGATAGACTTGGCCTCTTAAACACAACATTCTCTGGCTTTTATTCTACTATTAGGCCCTGCTTATGTAAAGAAATACTTGGCTCTTTGTTTTCAAGCCCTGTGTGAAGAATAATTAAACAGACCTTTAGATATGTTTACATTTGTCAATGTGTATAAGCATTCTGATGTATCTGCTGGGGTTGTTACCTTTTGATTTGCTAATGGTGATAAATCCATTTTTTCCATCAGCCTTTTTCTTCTAAATTACATGCTCACTACCTCCCACCGGTATGATTAAAAAGTCCTTTTGAAATGTTTGCACTTGCTGTCCAGAATTGTACAGTTCAAATCAAGTATCTAACTATTAAGTATCCAGGAACCATGATTGTACATATTTGCTGCAAAAAGTCATTCTTATAGTATTAGATAAAACCACCACAGAAAGTCAAAATCTTGTTCTTAAATTAAGATTGTTTACACCAACACACGTTACAAAATGTAGTGGCTCTGAAATCAGCAAAACAGGTGCAGGGTTTGAATTTTAAAAATCTGACCACAATCCAGATAACACACAAACAGCATCTTGATGTGCATGATCAGCCCTCCCTAATCTAAACCCATCAGCAGAAAGTAGTCTTCATGATCTTTGATTATTAACTCTCCAGACTTTCACTATGTGATGGCTTCATCTTATGTTCCCTTTGCACAACTCGACGGCTATGATTAATCAACATAAGCTTTTTGGTGCATCATTTGACCAGGTAGTACACATTCTGATTCTATTCAGCAGCTAAATATTCTAGCTTTTTTACTGGTTGTGTTTCTTAAATATTATTTAGGTAAGATACACATTCACTAAGCACTTTATAAGAAACACTGTTCTAATACTGGGTAGGGCCTCCCTTTGCTCTCAAAATAACCTCAATTCTGTTGGAAATATTCCTTTGAGATTCTGGTCCATGTTGGCACGATTGTGTCACGCAAACTCTGAAGACCGTGGCCATGACAGGATACACATTGTCAGCAACAATAGTCAAATAGGCTGTGGCATTCAAGAAACCATGCCCCACACCATTACACCACCTCCACCAGCCTGGACTGTTGACACAAGGCAGGTTGTATCCATGGATTCATGCTGCTGGTGCCAAATTCTGACCCTCCCATCTGTGTGCCTCAGCAGAAATCGAGATTCATCAGACCAGGCTACATTTTTCTGTTTCCATCTTCAGCTGTCCTGTTTTGGTGAGCCTGTGCCCACTGCAACATCAGCTTTCTGTTATTGGCTGACAGAAATAGAAGCCGACGTGGTCTTCTATTGTTGTCCCAGGAGATTTGCAGCATCAGAAATACTCAAACCAGCCCGTCTGGCACCAACAATCATGCCATAGTCAAAATCACAGAGATCACATTTTTCCCCGTTCTGATGGTTGATGTGAACATTACCCGAAGTGGCTGGCCCATATCTGCCTGACTTTATACATTGTACTGTTGCCACACGATTGGCTGATTAGATAATTGCATGAATTTGTAGTTGTACAGATGTTCCTAATAAAGTGCTCAGGGAGTGTATACAGCAGGCTGTGTTAAAAATCAGTCCCAACTCAGGTAAACCTATAGGTACACTTTAGGTGTACAGTTACTTAGCGTAGCCCATCTGTTAATGTACATAATGTGTGAACTGGGCTGTATTCCTTCCATTAGTGGAAAGAGAACAGCAGTGACCAGATATTATTTGGATTGTGATTTATCAGCCTGGATGAATCTCCCAGATGCAGTGGTATTCACAGCATCCTCATATTCCCATGATAAGAGGCAAGAAGAATGGCTGACCATTAAATTGTTAGAAGGACTCTACTGAAAAATACAAGCTTCCAGATTGTATGGTCTCAGATCCTGAATCATTGTTTTTATCTGAGGCACATCTGCCAGAGATTTGAGACTCAATCCAACAGTTTATATAACCCAAGAAAATTATAGTTCCGTATATCAATTTACATTTGATTGATTTTTGTGTGTTGGCAGACATATATACCATATACTTAGCCTCAGCATTGGTATAAAGTATTGGATAACAGTTTATTGGAGTGAGAATGCAGAGACTTTTTTATGTGATGTTCTGAAAATCCTGCAGACCTCAAATTTCAACTAGCTAATAGCAGACTATAAAATAGGTGAAATTTGAGAACTATATAAGTGGTGAAAGTGTGATAACACTTAATACATTACAATATTCAAATACTGATTTGGCATTTGAGGGCCCTCTATTTGGCGTTGGTTCCTATCATGTTTGTCTAGTTTGTATGGTTTTAGTGCAAAAGTAAATAGGTATAATCCCTTAACTATCTTTGCTCTGACAGCTTCAACTCATTTTACAGGATCAAGGCCATGATGGCCAACACAGTCATAGCTGCAATATTCTTTGCAATGTGCTGGAAACGATTACAGAAGCATCATGAAAACATGAAAGTTATTTGTGAATATCTACAGAAGCACAGGCCAAACTAAAAATATTATTTCCACTTTATTAAGGTCAGATCACAGTATATAAGTGCAAAAAGGAAATACACAATAAAATTGTATAGACTTAGAGATTTTTATACATGCAATCATGTTATTTGTCTGAATTTATGTTAAAGCTAAACAGAATTATACCAGGAACAAATGAATCATGTAAACTATAATGCAGTGCATTCTCTCCTTTGCTATATTGTTCAACAGAGATAATGACAAGTATCGATATAAACATTCAATGGAAGGTTTCTAGAAAACAAAAACAGTGCAGGTGTAGTTGTATTCACTTTTGTTCCAGACCACCAGGACTGTTTCCTTCAGAACTAGTGGAGTTTTCCACCTGCTCATTTCCTTAACAAGTATTTCATAGGTAATAATGTTGCTACATGACCTTGACCTATAGGAGGCCTCAACTTTACAAAAATTCCAAAAAAAAAAAAAAAATAATAATAATAATAATAATAATAATAATAATACCACCACCACCACACATACACAGGCCAGGACAGGACATGATCAAGCCTCTAAAGCATGATTTACCAAAACTGCTGGGGGATCCCATTGTCGCTTCTGAAATCACACAGCGACAGTAAGATGTGTCACCCGTCTGCAACTTGAACACTGAAGGACACTGCCAAACACAGGGGTCCATTCCATAGACTCAACGCCAGCTGGCTATAGTCACTACTAGAAAAAAACAGGCCATATAAATTGTAGAGGGACCAGAAAAGCTGACCAGCTATTGTGAGATATTTTCTGATTCCAAATAAGAGGTGGAATAAGCACCATTTTAGATCTGGGAGATTTAAAAGTCTTCATAACATTACCGCCATTACATATGTTACACATTCCAGATCTGATGCAAGCTGTGAACATACACTGGTAGTATCCACATATCTGAAGGATGCATTCCCATTGCTCTGGAGCACAGACCATTGCTCCAATTTCACATAAGTAGAGTGAAACAAGTTCAGGGTTAATAAAATGGGAGAGATTTGGCCTAGAGCCCCTGCTACAGCAGGCTCTGTCTGGACAATCCCAACAGCAAGTGACCAGCCTGACATAGCTCCTGAACTCACATGAGGAAGCTCTAGGACTAAAAGACAAGTACAAGAAGAATCATAGCACATGTGCAAACTGTGCAGCTCATAGGAATGAATCTTATGGGGTATGCAAGCTTTTCTGATAGATGAAAGAACTGTCTTGGTCACAAAAGCAGTCAGAAAATTACATCATCACACAATTATCACACATTGCCCATATATAGACTTTCTGTATCCGGCAACAGCAACCATATTGGTAAAACTGAGAATGCTGAACCTCACCTGCGTGATTCTCAGTCGGGTATTTGAACCATATTTCAGTCTATTATTGTCTGGCAGCTTGCACTATTTGAATGTATCATAAATCCTTGTGACAACTTTGATACATGGCCTCCACCACATCTAAAAGAAACTGCCCTGGCAGTCAGAAATGAAATGAAGTAGAACAGAAGGTTACCTATGTAACCGTGGTTCTACAAGTGGAAGACTGTCAGAGCATGGCATCTCTCAGGTTGGTGAGAATGGCCAGAGAATGTGTGTGTGATGGAGCAGGGGACCTTTTATAGGCTACATCATATTATATATCATTTTGCTATTAGTACTCAGCAATAAAACAAGCAAATGGGAAAACTTCATTAGTTCAGAAGGAAACTACCCTGGCAGTCCTCTACTCAACCATATGTAACCACTCTTGCATATGTTGTCTTTCCCTTATCAGTGTTTTAGGGTATAAAGACATGATTTTAGAGAAAACAAAAGGAAATTTGTTACATCTTATTTACAATAGTTAATACAAAAGCATGCAAAAATAACATTCAAATTCTTAAGACATTTTAACACATTTGTTCTGTCCTTGTCTGCCAGTTTGAACCCCCCCCCCCCCTCTCCTTTTCTGAACTACCTTTTTTTTTTTATAAAAAAAAAAAAAAAATTCAGTTATATTGCACACAAACTACACAAACACATTATAAGGTTATTTCAACATATTTTTAAACTCCATTCAGCAAGAAAAGAAATATTCAGTATGTTCTTTTGGCATTAGAAAGAAACAGTTAAGTCTGTGAAAAAAATCTTTCCACATCTGCTTGTGTTGCATTCATAAGCCTTTATTTTAAGCAACCTGCTGTCACTAAAGCATTTAAATCTTGCTCGCTTAGGCCCCGGAATTATAGTCATTAGTACTATTATTCACATAACTATAACATCATAGACAAGCCATCACTGTAGGGTATCTTCTCACTGTGTGTCTTAAATAAGGCAGGTAACCATATATAGTTTCCCCCTTTACTCCATATAATCTGTCAAGCCAAACCGCAGGTATGGAATGTTATAACAATCATTCTAAGCTAGATGGAAAAATCAGAGCATGAGGTCCATCATATCCACAACTGGTATGCATGTGCCTCTATCATAAGTAAGATTTTTTTTCAAAACTGGAGTACTACCTCTTCCACGTATGTAGGCGTTTGATCAGTGTTCTGTGAAGCTAGCAAAAATGAGAGACAATAAACAAAGGCACAGATGAAGAAACTCTCTCTCTCTTTTTTTTTTTTTTTTTTTTTTTTTTTTTAAAGTAGTGCTGGGGCTTCCGATTTCCCTCTATCCCCAGAACCTCTGCCTGTACTCCTGAGGAGGGTTGGGTGGTTCTGTGTCATCCTGGGCAAAGATTGAGCCAGCAGAATCAGCCATGAAGATGAAGTACAGGTTGGCCACCAACATGGTCAGCATAGGCAAAAAGGAGAACCCGAACCCAAAACCCCTCAGGCTGCTGCCCCACGCTGCTGCAATCCAGTACACCAGCCTGTGGGTTACACAAACACTGTTGAAGGCCACCATTGTTTGTGTGTGCCTGCCAAGTGAATGAGTTACCCAGACACATACACTGAAGTGTCATGTATGAAAGGCAAACAACTGGATGAGAGTATGCTACACACATTTCTTCTGTGTCTGCTTTAAACACAAATCTAGTTTCAAATCTCTAGTGCCCCTATAATCCCAATGTATAGAATTTTCCATTTTGACATATTCTACCACAACCTTGTGAGTTGTTACACAATGGAAAGGGAACAGGAAGGTGTTTTACTTTGGGGGTGCAGTAATTTTAAGCAGCATACATGTGGCGTGAGCTTTGACATCACACCCAAATCATTTTTTTTAACAGAGAATGCGAGTTGCTTTCAATGATTTATACCACAGTACAATTAAATTCTCAAATCAGAAGGAGTTGATTAATTAATCAAAGCATGGTTCTGACAACTGTTATGGCCCTAACAAAAATAAAAGGTTTATATTAATGAACTCTTTCTAATATGTTGTCATTTCTATAGCAATAGCTCATTCACAGGCACTTGTATGGCAGACGCAACAGATTAAAAAAAAACTTGATATGGTGAAGTTTTCTGTTAGGAGACATTTATTTAACATTTAAGGAACAAGTCTCGAGTGTTAGTACATTGCAAAACTCACTAGGTTTCTCAATAGTTAGTTCCTAGTTTGTTTGTTTATTTGTTTATCTATATATTACTACTATTTTAGCAGAAAGTCATGGGAATTGCAGCACCCTCAGCACCCCCACTTCCCACATCCTTGGCAATGTATGCATTAATTTTGTTACCTGCCAATGGCAAAGATGATGGTGAGGAGAGGGACCAGTTTGAGAAGGTTCTGGTTCAGATAAGCAGCCATGACACCCAGCTGAAGGAAGTACAGGAGAAAGAGTGAAACTGAGTCATCAACATAGCGGCGGTGGATGTTCACCTCTTCAACCTCTCCGTCACAATGAGGTTTCAGAGAACGGTAGCGTACACGGGACACACCCAGCACCAACACACCTGAAAGAGTGAAGATCATTACTAACTGAAATACCTGATCTAGCATTACGTTGAGACATAGCACCTGGCAAACACTATACAAGAGATCATCTGTTCATCAGCAGGAAAGAGCTTCTAGCAACAAGAATTAATTAAGATTAAAAAAAACCCACAACACTGGTCAATTCAATGTCTTGTCAGAAAGCTTGAAATATGAGCAAATCTTTCTTTGCAGCTTCCTTACCCAGGGCAATCGGTATGACTGCAAAGACCGAACAGCGCAGTGTGTAGACCAGCCTTAAGGGGGCGCTATCCAGCAGAGGAGCATCAAAGGGTAAGAAAGTGTGGCCACCCCAAACCAAGACAGGGAAGATCAGAGCTGACATGAATATAGATACGCCCATTTTCAGCACATCACGGTATGTCCCAGCACATGAACCTTGAAAGAAAATAAAGCCATGAGACACTGGAATGCTTTAAAATCATTATGTTTTCCTTTATACAGTACTGTGCAAATGTCTTAGGCATGTGCAAAGAAACGCTGTTTCTACATTTAAAAAAAAATACTATAAAGATCAGTAAACAGTAATAAATGAAACAAAGTCAATATTTGGTGTGACAGCCTGTTGTTAAAAAAAAAAAAAAAAAGGTAGTCTCAGGTACAATTAGTGCAGTTTTATAAATAAATGAGCTGTAAGTGTTACTGAGCATCTTGCAGAAGCAGCCACAGTTCTTCTGGAGACTTTGACTGTCACACTTGCTTCGTATTTTTGCAGCAAAACCCAGCAGCCTTCATTATGTATTTTTGTCTGAAAAGTGTCTCATGTAATATTCTGCTTTCTTTACTGCCATACAAACATTGTTCAGTAACATTTAATTTAGTGCTGGAAAACTAACGTTTGGAATCTAATATGTATTGTACTGACTCGATAATGTAGAAGTCATAAAATACAAATCTATAACAAAGTTCGTACTAAAAAAAATAGGGTGCCTAAGATTTTTGCACAGT
This sequence comes from Pangasius djambal, assembly GCA_022985145.1. NCBI lineage: Eukaryota > Metazoa > Chordata > Actinopteri > Siluriformes > Pangasiidae > Pangasius > Pangasius djambal. Next base: position 19,361,409 of record CM040975.1, on the reverse strand, counting down.
ACTGTATGTCAGAAAAGTAACAAACACATAGGGGAGGAGATTATGATTTTTTATTTTTTTTACCTTTTAAAGTTATTCTTTTAAATATTCTTCAGAAGTCATAGGGATAATATTTATTTTATGTCAGTTTTCACATTCTATTCAAGGGTATCAATAATTTGGGAGTTGACTGAATGCCTGTGTGTCTGCCTTTTTAACACATTTACAGTAACAAAACATATACACACATATATATATATATATATATTTCACTCACAGATTTGCAAGTTGTTCTGTCTGGGATACTCATGGTATGAGTATTCATCTGGAAGTGTGTCTGGATTCCCAACAAAGGCCCGATTCTCATCCTTCCACATTTCTGACCTGCGCCTGGGCGGTTCAGGTATGCTGGTGGAGCGCAGGATGCTTACACTAGGACTGAAGACCCCTGCTGCTTTCTCCGGCATACTGTTCATCTCCTCCACCTCAATCTCCAAGTGTGGAACCTTCTCTCTTAGCTCAGGCTGCTTTCCCTCCACGTAGTCTTCGCACGTCGCTCGCTTTTCTCGCCCACCAAACTCTCTCTCACTCTCAGTCCTGCTTACTCCTCCACGGAGGGACCCGCTATCTGATCTCTCGCTCTCCTTCCCTCCTACAAGATCCATTTCACTCTGCTCTAGTTTGAGATCAGATGCTGCTTTTTCTATCTTGCCAAATTGATCAGCTTTGTCTCCAGGCCAGGGCAGTGTGCTCGGCTCCATATCAGCACCACTGATCTTTTCCCCTGTTCTTTTCATGTCTGTATTTATCTTCTTTTCTCTTTCACAGTCAGGAACAGAGGGTTCTGGTGTCAGAACTAGAGGAAGTTTGACCATCGGCACAGAGTCCAACGAAAGGTCCTCAGACATCTTGAATTACAATATTATAGACTTGTTATGCAGTGGCACATTAAATACCATCCAAATATTCTTCAAAGGCCATCTCTCAGAACAGGAATCACGTTTGAGTTTCTCCCTTCTGGAAAAAAAAAATCAGTAGGTCAGTAGGCTATATTTTAAGTAAGATACCACAATAAGTGTTTGCTGTTGTTTTTAAACAAGCTGTTAAGGAAAACACGTTGAACTGTACTCATAGATTGTACACATATTTGTGTGCCCTTTAAATTATGACATTTGCCTCCAAAAGGTCAGTCATTATATTCTCTCTTGCATCTCTACAGTATAAATAATTAATCCATTTTAGTAATCTAAGTAAGTAATCTAAACTGATATTTTAATAAATTAACATTTTGACTAAATCACACAAGTTTACTGCCATGATGCAAGTTCGGACACAAAATTCTGTGAATCTTTAACAACTGAAAACTAATGGATGAATTAAAAATCTGCTTCTTGACGATGATGATGATGATGATGATGATGATGAACACATTTCTATTCAGGGTGTATTATCATTATCATCATCATCATCATCATCATCAAGTGATACTATTGTGGAATGCAACAGCAACTAAACAGCAGGAACTACAAAAACTACTAAACTAAACAGCAGGGAATACATCTATACACATACACACAGCACTCAGAGACTGGACTGACAACACATGCACACACACGCACGCACGCGCACACACTCAACTGAACACCATCCCACTCCCTTTGCAATTTTTGCACATTTCTGTATTAACTACCTACATTTTTTTTGCTGCTGCTGCTACTGTATTTATAAAAAATACGGTATATAATTCTGGTCATTACTATACTCTCTACTTGGCTGCTACTCCAATAACTGCTATGTCCATAAATGGTATATGCATTATCTGCTGAATACTATGTCATAGTTGTTATGTTTACATTCACATGCACTTTATGTAGAAATGTGTAGTCTCTTGTAGTTCTGTGTTGTTTTATGTAGCACCAGGAACATTGCTTCGTTTCACTGTGTACACAGCTGTATATGGCTGAAATGACAATAAAGCTTGACTTGACAAGTACATATAAAGTACATATAAAGTGTGCTAGTTATATTTTAATATCTTCACCTAGTTTTCTTTCTTTTAGTATCTTCACCTAACATGGTAACTGTTTCTATTATGTTGTCTAAACAAGATCAGGTAGGATATCATGAATGTCAATATGAAATTTTATATAAAAAGGACAGGGGGGAAAACTATTTGCAACAAGCAAAACTAAGAAGGAATGGTACTTTATTTCCTCCTGTTTTGGTCCCATACACAGACATTTTGATGGCTCTGAGTGGAACTTGCTGTATATGGATCTCTAAAAGGACCTTTTTAGGGAACCAAACAGATTCTGCTGCTAGTTTCTGTCTGGAACATTTTTGGCCAAGAACGCACGCCTAATCATTAACCAAACGTGAAAAATGACTGGATAGGAACTAAAGAAGCAAAATTAGTGTGATATTTTGCTGTTATTTTAATTGACATTGTGCGTTTAACATGTTGATAAACCGAAAGCAAATTGCTCTGCTGTAGGGAGACTGAGAAGCTTTCAGCTCGACACGCCATGCATTTTCATTTCCCAAACACAAAACAAACACAAAGCAAACATTAAGAGCCTGTATAAACCAAATGACCACATCTTCAACATTAAACATTATAAAGGAGAAAAAGACAGCGTCATTCCTTATTATAATCCCTCTGTCCGGACATTTAGTTAAAGAGAAAACAGTCACAGGCCCATGATACTGACAGGACAACACGGAAGTCACAAACAAAAACTCGATAGTCAGACACCTATAAAAGGTCATATGTAAGTCAGTACGTGTCCAGTACACTTACCCAAAATTCAGTAGCAAAGATTTCCTGAAGGTTTGGTCGGTTTTCCCAGCGAAACGTGCTCCGGGACTTGTTTAGGAATTTTCCGGAAGTGGAAGTTCAGGTGTGTCCAGGTGCCTCGGCGTCTATCTCTCTCTCTCTCTCTCTCTCCATGCGCCTTCTACTGGCTGTGTCCCGCTTGTCTTAGTGTCACAGACCACAATCCGGATCATTTCCAATGTAAACCTACATTACGGATTTAGAAGAAGGCTAACACGGATTCTTCTTCTTCTTATTATTATTATTGTTGTTGTTGTTGTTTTTGATATGAAGCAGTAGCTACATTAGGCCTCATTAGGACACAGAATACGTATAGTTTAATTTTCATTTATTTATTTTTGCATTGTCAGTGTTCATTGTGATGATGATGATGGTGATGATGATGATGATGATATTAATAGCATTATTCATTCTTTCATCTACAGCAACCACTTTATTCTGGTCAGGGTCAAGGTAAATCCAGAGCCTATCCTGAAATCAAGACAAGAGAAGTCACCCCGGATGGGACACCAGTCCATAACAGGTATTATTATTATTATTATTATTATTATTATTATTGTTATTATTATTATTATTATTATTATTATTATTATTATTATTATTATTTCACACTTTCATTTTCATTAATTTATCAAAACACAATCCAAAATAAATGGCAGATCTACAGGGTGTCCCAAAAGTCTCCATACATTGAGGAAAATAACACTTTTTAGCAAAATGTAGCTTTACTTACAAAACATCCTCTACATGATTGCCATTTCTTTGTAAACAAACATGGAGTCGTCCACACATGTAATTGCATGTCCACTGCAACCATGCAACAGCTTCTTGATCCAGCCATGAGAATGATTTCAATACGTTCTTTCGTCAAAGGCATTCTTAAACGCTATCTGAAAAAAATATATAATATAAACTAAGTATGAAAAATTTTGGAAGACATTTTGCTAAAAAAAAAATAAAACAAAAAGTGTTAATTTCCCCTATGTACAGAGACTTTTGGGACACCCTGTACTTTTATGGCTACAGAAAATATGGGCATTGTACTTTCATGAATTCAGTGAAATTTATTATATGAAATTTTTACTATTATTATTATTATTATTATTATTATTGTTGTTGTTATTATTTACAGTGTACATTGGTGGCATGCATTAGCCAACTTATTCAGAGGGCTTTAGAAATGTTCTCAGGTGGTCTATTGTTTTACTTTTAAATTCAAATTGATTAATGAAAAGGAAAGACTAAAATAAATATTGCCTAGTTGTATACTACTACTACTACTACTACTACTAATAATAATAATAATAAACACCATCATCATTATCGCCATCATCATCGTCAGTATCATCATCATCACCATTATCGTAACGATCATCATCATTTTGATTAAAATATTAAAATGCTGGCTGTTTTTCATTTCAGTAACACAATTGGACAATGTCAGTGTAAGAATAATTGAAAAATTAAATTGAGTTCCGTATCCTAATGTGTTCTCTGTCCTAATATGTCTAAATGACTGGTCCACACTGCTGATATGGTGCTAAATATCACACCAGCCTGTGAGTCTGAAAAACATTGCTCTCTCTTCTGGCCTAAACCCAAGTGAAGTGAATCTGTACATACTGATATAAGGAAATGAAGATGGTCTCCAGGCTATGAAGGTTTTTTTTTTTTCTACTTTTTTACATTAGTACCCTTATATTTTTATTAATGGAGATCATAGAGTTTTAGTTTTACAATTAGTGATTTATAAATATGACTCGTTTACCAAATGGCATTTCAGTCTCTAGCACATAACTATTGCTGTCCCATAGACACTGATTCAATGAAGCCAGTCAATGGTAAATAATAGAACTATTCTCTACTAAAAGCCATTCTTAGAGTAAATCAGAAATGGTGTATTATCACTTGTTCGACTTGTTCTATAATTAAAAAATGAACACTTTTCATAACTGGTGATTAGGGGGCTGTGACATTTCCTATTTATGAACTAATTGCACATAATACATACCTTGTGTAACAAATTCAAGAATGTTTGTAATTTTAAAAAAACATTTCTGAAAGCTTTATGCTTCAAAAAAAAGATTTATAAATCTTAGCATTCAGTAACTTGGGAGAAATACATTTATCTTTATTTGGAAACAAATATAAAAAGCACATCAAATGCAAGACCTACTTGTGAACCACATGGCACATGGTGGTTTCTGAAGAGTGTCTCAGTATTAAGTACCTAATATATCAAACACACCCACCCACCCACACACACACACATGCTTTCTCACAATGTGCATTGTAATGACTACAGTAATTCCTGATGCTAGAGCTTAATGTGCTGTGGCAATAACTGTCTCCAATGACAGTTTCAAACAGAGCAATCTCAACTATACAGACTACAAATCAATAGCAGATAGTAAAATTAAATAAAAACAGGCACTGAAATGGCAAATTCATATCTTTTGCACATCATAGACACATTTCTTGTTTATGTGAGCTGGATCTCTTTTAAAAACATGTAGTTAAGCTAATCACAGCTTTGCACCAGAGCATTTGCAAAATCAATAATGCACTGATAGCTTGTGCACAACAGTGAATTCACATCATTTGAATGAACAGTTCATTTCTGTAATTAGGAAATACTGTTGAACAATATGCACCACATCAGACACACCCTATTAAAGCACACTGCAGAGAGAAAAAGACAGAAAGAGAGTGAGAGAGAGGAGGAACTTGTCACAGCTCTCATCCAGATGCCTAAGGAGGCTGCTTGGTCATTACACTGATTGACATTTAGCTTAATAACAATGAGGCCAGTTTTTTTTTTTTTTTAACTGGCAGCTCTGTAAACACACTGAATCATAAGGCCAAAAGCTCAGGACTTTCTCAACAAAGAGCTCAGGGGATTTTACAATCCCTAAACCAAAGCACTTTAAGTTCTATAAAGGTAGTGGAGTAGTAAATTCAGTAAAGGATTTACCCTCATTGTGAGAATTAATAATTTACACTGCATCAACACGAGATAAATAGCTCACCCAAACTGCTTATGACAGGTAATTGGCTAGTTTTAGCTCCGGGTGTGTCATCGCTAATAATTCTCAGGAAACCTGGATGTGACATCACTTATCAGCTGTGGTGAAATATGTGAGGTATTGTACTGGCAGTAAATTATCCCATAAGTATAAATGGAAGAAATGTATAGTAGAATATGTGTTTTGTTTTGTTTTGTTTTTTCAAAAATGAGACATCATGCCACCATACGTACACCACCAGCATGGAGGCGTTATTCGACTCTGTAGTGCAGACTGTGAGGTAGCCATCATGTGGCATCACGACCGGCCAAGCCCAGGCAGTCCCTCAGGCGATACGGTAGTCAAATGTGTCTTTTTCCATATAGTCTGTCCATGTGGAAGAAGGCATGCTGCTGTAAGGGTCCAACAGAATGCGGAAACAGCGCACAATCAGCAGGCCCAGGAAAATGAAGAGGAGCAGCACAAAAACGAAGGCTGCCTTTTGCTCATGGGTGAGGAAAGGGATGGGCTGAGTGGCCCCAGATGCAGACAGCGTGCTGCTGTGGAGGTGCTCCGCCATCCTTAGCTTCTCAATGCAATCTGTAACCCACAAGCCTCCCTCACCACGGCCTCATTGGCATGTAGCCATCACGTCAAGCCTCGGATTCAACAAGTTTCCTGTCAGAAGCATTTTAATACCATTAACTTAGGTTCATTTATATATTTGAGAAAGGTTCTAGAAAGGAATAAAATAATTGTAATTAAAAACAGAATGTGTCATGTCATACCACATCCTCCTTACTGCTGTACTCAGTGTTCTTTATGACAATGCTGCAAGTTTAAAAATAACATAGGAAAGATGTTGTTACATAAATATTTGCTTTGAGTGAAAGCACAAGGCTTCGTATCTAATGCCATATGCCTGGTTATGTTGAGCATGTACTGCCATGAATTTAAATGGTTTGTATCGTGAACCCTATAAATCATTAGTATATATTATAAAGATATGCATTTCTATAATCATGTTCTACTCTGTGCACAAATATCCACACTGCAACTAGCCTTTACATCTATATATCAGGAAACACTTCAACACATTTTTAATATACGGCTTAAAATTTAGTGGAATAGCATGAAAAGGTGAGCTGGTATTTTCATAATCGAATATGTTAAAATAACCGGCTCCACTGGAGGGTGGTGACCCTACAATGGTACACTTCTTTGATGTCAGTACCCAATAATAGACCCGGCACTCCCTGCGAAATTTCACGATTTCATAATGTAGGAGTATTTTGCATGTGCCGCACCTGTAACTCTTTAACTACTCATATTTAAATCATTTCATATCTATAAGAGGAAAATTACACCAAATTTAATTCCACATACTAACATGACTACACATGGTTACACAGCAAAAAAAAAATCCAGTAAAACTCACATGCATGTCTTCATATCTCTGTCAACAGAATTATATTGTACATGCAGCAGTATGGGCAGTGTCTTACCTTGTATATTTTCATATTGATTAGTAGTATAAATGTGCAGTTTACTATATATTATATAAGCCAATATCCTGTCTCTGGCTCATACATCTCTGGAGGTGTGTAGATGGAAGCTTCGTGTTCCATGTCACTAGCAGTTTGGAATGCAATGCAATCACTCACTTACCTGTTGTGGAGGAGCAGCTAAAAAAGATCCGTCAGAGGGAAACAGATGGACGCCAAAAATAAACTGAGAAAGTCTCGGTGCCCATTATGACTTCCTGCCTGAAGCCATACGTTTTCTCAACTTTTTAAACGCAGTCCCTCGGTTAATTCAGAAATCAAAATAATAGCTTCTCTTGCTTGCTTGCATTCCTGGCTTTTGTTGTGCAACTCCCTCTCCCCCCTACCAGATGAGTGTGTGGTGGTGTCATATCACCCATAGCAACCAGTTGCCATAGCAATTCCTCAAAGTGTGTTCACTGAATGCTGGGCGAGTGAGAGAGATGTGTGATCCAACCGAGGCTCTCTCTCAAATCACTGTTTCAGTGAAGCATGAAGATTCAATAAGGGCTTAGGAACGTGTCATATCAACACATCATAGTCATCATCTCTGACTTGAGCCATGGCCAGAATAATAATACATTTTCATTTGGTGTGTCTCAGATATTAGTAGCAGTAGTAGTATGAGAAATTCAATTTTTTTTTCTACTAACCAAAGAACAGCAAACAGAAATTCTTCACACAAATACCTGTGTATCTAAATGTGAGCTATCTTTTATTATAGCACAATACGTATCCTGTATTAAATTAATATCCTATTAATAACTTTTGTATGAAATGAATTTGCTGTGAACAAAAATACTAATTTTTTAATACATTTAGAGGGATAAAATTCCACAAGAAACCAGGGTGAAGTACACAAATTTTAGGATTTGAGCATTTCTGTAACATCGTCTATGATCCTAAATCAAGTATACTTGCTTTCTTTGAAGTAGAATAAGCTAAAGCCAACCTGATATATTTACATTTACAGTCTTTTTGTGCTATACAGTACCTTTTAATCATTCCTTTATTGACAGGCTGGGTTAATATCTTAAATACACCATGATTATGAATGCTGGAAAAGGAAGATCATGTTTATTGCTGTGCTCAAGCAAGGCCAGTCTTTTACCCCATGCCACACAAAGAGCTTTATCTTCAGCGCACATCCTACAAATGGCGCACATGCGGTACCTTTGGGTCACTTATAGTACTAAAATTGCAGGTGATTGCTTTCTATCACATTCTAAGAATGTGAACAATGCGGTTTCCATTAAGTGCCACCTGCAGCCAAAATAGTTACAAAATAGAATGATCTTGCATATGTTATTATGATGGTCGATGATTATGTTACTGTTATTTGAAGATTAACAAACGGGAATCCCAGTAAGACAGGTTCTACGAGTATAGAACAAACAGGGCTGGAAGGGTTTGAAGTACCCAAAATTCTTGTAAAAATTCTGGTAAGAAGGATAAACAGTTTTGCATACAGGGACGTTCTGGGTCCCCAGTGAGGCTGGTCATCCCTAAAGTCACCTATACTAACAAAATTTGTATAATCAGAGAGGAGAGTGTAATCTGATCATACTGGTTTGCTTTTGAATGTAACTCTTAGCGCTATATGGGCAAAACAGAAGAATGACTGAATTGGTGTACTAGTCAGTAATACAGCATGTACACAAAGTATAATTGAGCTTGTCACCATGATGCAACGAACACCAAGACACTGTTCAATTTTTCAAGTTTTCCCAAGTTTCATCAGCATGACATCTGCCCATCAAGCAGGAAAAACTAGTTGAAAGAGTGTAAACAAATATCCAAGAGGCCTATAGGGCCATCCCCCAACCCTACTATTCTACCCTTTCTGTTACCATTGTACTGGGAATGAAAAGAATCTGGTATGTCATAGCCAGAGGTACCAAATCAATGTTACAGGATTGTTTCAATGCACTGGCTGGGAACTATTCAAAGTATAAACCACACATCTAAACAACATGTCTAAATGTGGAATCCGTAGTGCAGTACATCATAAAACAGGTCAATGTAGACACTACCAAACCAAAACTGTGGATCAATGACCAGGTTCAGTTGCTTTAGACAAGATTCAAATCAGGTAACAACATAGTGCACATAGTGCAGACAGAAACAACCTTAGCCTGGCATTAAATGTCCAAAACCCAACTGAAGATAGGGAACCATTCCAGCAACAACTCATATCTATAATGCATGTGACAGGAAAATACAGCCAACAGAAGCAGAGCTGCCAGTGTAACAACCAATAATTCCTCCTTGCCAGAAGCACACAGCAATGATCAATTTGAAATCAAAAACAAGAAGCAAAACACAGCACAGCACCTACCAATAGCCAGAGGTTCACACTGTCCATGGACAGAGAGAAATCTCTGACAAGAATGAACAGTCACAAAGTTGCTGGATGTTATGGGATTTCAGGCCGTGCACGCAGACCACCTGACGGTCAGCTAGCTATCTCACTCAGTGTATGCCTGGTGCAAACTGCTGTCCTGACCTGCTTGAAGACTATAACTATTGTCCCGTTGAAAGGAAAATGCTCGTCATGTATGTAACTGTTTTTCTATTAATACCAGATAACCCCCAGGACCCGTGAAGATCACCAGGATACCTTCTTGCTCGTATGAACATGCATGCTGAGACCTTCAACAAAGTGGCACATTGACCACATGGCACACTATGTGATATAAATACCACTGTCATATAGCCAATGTTTTCCTGCAACTTTCTGTCAGAGTTCCTGTCTGTTCAGTGCTAGTTCCAAATGAAAGAGAATATTGGTGGTTATCCAATGTTTATAGAACCATAATTAGATATATAACTAGTGTTTTATTTCACCCATCCTAACCAACAGGAGTGGCAAATATCGACTGGATAATATATGCAACATGTCACGAGAAACCGATCCACCTTATGACTGACTGGACAGGTGTTCAGAGATGACGGCTACACTCACGCCACTGGGAGGGGCAATGTTAACCCTGTAGAACATGGAGAAGGTGCCCAGGCATCAGCAGTACAGAAGTCCTAGAGTGGCACATCTGTAAGTAATGCTCCTGAGGTGGAAACACTCCTTGTAATGTGGCATGTCACGGTGGAGGCCTGCCTGCTGGCCAAATTGATTACATCAATAACCCAGTAAACCTGTAGGCCACATACTGGTCATAACAAGGAATGCTCAGCAGGTTCCCCCTCATGGAATGATGAATGGTTAATCAGTTGGTTGAAAAAGTAGGTGATGTGACATTGAGCAGAAATCCTGGGTTCAACCTCAAGGTCAGTCTGAAGTTGGCTGGCCAACAATACATGCAAGGCGAGCTTATTGCCAAGGCATGCAGTTCTCCCACTACTTTTGTTGGAGTGATTGCTAGAAAAAAGGCAGTTTTTCAAGTGATGAATTTCATTTTGGCATCCTACATGCTCTCATATGGGGAGGACTTAAGGGACTCCAGTAAAATGGTGAGATCCCACACTGGGCTCTTGGGGGAGCCTGGATCCAGATGATGGAGTGTACACCATTCATAGATCAGTTTCATGTACTCTTTCATTGAGGAGTACCTCCTAGTCTGCTGGGTTGGATAGCAGACAATAGTTATTACCAGCTTTGGTGGACAGGTAACCTGTAGGTCTGACTGTAGTCATAAGCTGTTATGCGGATAGCCCCAGGGTGGACAAAAGGTCTAACTCGTGTACAAGTAAGTAAGTAAGTAATTTATAAAGCACATTTAAAATAACCAAAGTTGACCAAAGTGCTGTACACTGGTCATGGTTAAGTCTGATCTGCTCATGGGTCATGGTTAAGTCATGTGTTAAGATCACATAGAAGCAAGTAAAGAGCATAAAAATAAGTATAGACAACTATAAAAGAAAGAAATATAAAAGGGAGGGGGAAAGGAACTATGTCACAACCAAAACAGAGTAAAATGCTAATTTGCAAAAGGGTGGTTTTTTTTAGCCTTGATTTAAAAACTGAGGGAGCACATCTGATGTCCAGTGGGAGGCTGTTCTACTGCCACTGCAAAGGCACAGTCATCCTTAACCTTCAGCCAAGATCATGAAACAGAAACTGGTCTAAAGACCTTAGAGACCTGGGACACTGGCACAGCAGATCAGAGATATAGGTGGGAACTAAACCATTAAGAACTTTAAAAGCACACAATACAACTTTAAACTGGATCCTGTAGTGGAGAGGAAGCCAGTGCAAAGATGCCAAAACAGGTTATGTGGTCTCTTGTCCTAACTGTAGGCGATCAACAGATGCCATGCTGATACCAAGATAAAGCGAGTTACAGTAATCTAAATGAGAGAAGATAAAAGCATGTATAACATTTTTCTAGGTCTTGTGAGGTGAGAACAAAGGGAAACACTGGCCATATGACATGGTATTTCTATCAAATACCATGTCATGTCAAATGTCATGTATCGCTGTGCAAATGTTCAAGAAGGTAACTAGGTGAACTATCTATTGCTGTAACTATGCTGTCTAACACATTAGTCCAAAATGCCCACCACAGCATAAGCATCAATGTACCCATTCATTAGAGGGGCTAACCCTTCAGGCCTTTACTGTTCTCTTGGTGTACAACTTACACGCACTTAACCACTATTTGAGATTATGGTGAAGAATGATTTAATCTGAAAACATTACTTTCTTCTACATCTCTGTAGAAGAGCGTGTGTGGCTTTTGCACTACTGAACCCATTCATGTAATGAGGGATTTCTGCAGTGCAACCCTACTACAGTCCGGTCCATAAGTATTTGGACAGTGACACAATTTCCATAATTATACCTCTGTACAGCACCACAGTGGATTTGCAATGAAGCAATCAAGATGTAATTGAAGTGTAGGCTTTCAGCTTTAAATCAAGGGGATTAACAATAATATTGCATTAACCGGAAATTACAGGAATTACAGCCATTTTTACAGAGTCTCTCCATTTTCACAGGCTCAAAAGTAATTGCACAAACCAACTTTTTAATACTTGGATGCAAATCCTTTGCAGTCAATGACTGCCTGAAGTCTGGAACCAATGGACATCACCAAATGCTGAGTTTCCTCCCTTGAGATTCTTTGCCAGGCCTTTACTGCAGCTGCCTTCAGTTGCTGCTGGTTTGTGGGACTTTCTGCCTTCACTTTTGTCTTCAGTAAGTGAAAAGCATGCTCAATTGGAGTGAGGTCCGGTGGCTGACTTTGCAATTTAATAACATTACATTTCTTCCATTGTGGTGGTGTACAGAGGCAAAATTACAAAAAATTATGCCACTGCATAAATACATATAGACCTGACTGTATGCTTTCCCACTTGCTGACAGTCTGCCCTGACATTCGCAGTCACCTGAAAAACAGTATATACCATACAATGCCTACAAAGTTTGTGGAAAGTGTATTTGGCCCCTTTACTTAACATTACCTACAGTGCCATTCGACTATCTTCTAATAGTGATGCCAGTAGAAGTTAGTCTTTGCTTCATCATTGAATAAAGGGAGCGATGCAGCAAAATTAGTTAGTCCATCCGTTAGTTTGTCCACCTCCTTTGTCCACTCGTTCACCTCCTCATCTATACACTCTCCTCAGATAAGCTAACAAAGCTTCAACGTTCATATCAACACCACTGAGCTTGTCAGCTCTTACATCACTAGCGAGATGAGCCAAGTCTCTGCAGCAACTCAGAGCAACTATGCTGTATAGCTGCATTGCATTCTGGACCTGTGAGTCCAATGCTTGCTGTATCCACTACTTCTAGGTTGGATTTCTCATTAATATAACATTACATGTCACTGGATAATGGTGAGGTGAGAAATGAAACTCTTGCTCTTTTGTTTTAAGGAGCTAACAATGAAAACTAATCCTAATATTAACCTTTATGTTTGAGAACAGTGATTTTTTTTTTTTGTCTCCTATTAATCGACATTGTACCTGCGCCAGTAATATCCGCCATGTGACGTCAGTGCGGCACACATCCGCCAACTCCTCACGGGATCAGTGAAATTACAGACAAATTAGCACCAGAATCACTAACACATCACAAATATTTCAATATACAGATATCAGATGTGTTTCACGGGGGAGTTTTCCTTTCAGTTTATTATAAGCACATTTTGAATTTTGAACTCAAATTAAAAACTTTGATTTCTTTTAGAGTAGATTTCTGGGCCAAGTTGAAATATACTTTTACCACTAAAAATTAAGTGAATCAGTGACCACAGTTTTATATACATATATACCATTTTCGCACACTAGCATAAGACACTGTATTTAAAAACAAAACAAAACAAAACAAAACAAAACAAACCGAATACGTACGACCGTGCGTCGGTGCTCACGTGATCTGTGCGTATTGCGTCATTCCAGAGGTTGCCGTACGTGCAGACGCCCCCTGTTTGGGTTAGCGAGCTGGCTTAGGGTTTAAAATGTCTCTGAACAGAAGAATGAAGAGACAGCAGTTTAGGACATAATAGCTAAAACCCTCAATGAAGTTTCACAGGTAAAGCCTAGTGCATTTTATTTAATTAATATGTATATAGCATGCCAGAGCTACTAATGATTTTCATAGGTACTGTTACTGTATAATGAATGACAAAAAAAAAGAAAAGAAAAAAACTGGCCTGTCATTTTTGTACATAATGTTAGTTGAATCCCCTCGAAGCGCCTCAGCTAGTCCACCACCACTGAGCAGATCAGCTGGTGCAGTCTCAGCGTCCACGGTGGCCACTGGCTTTTCTCAACTTTCTTGTTTTATGTTTTAACTGTTCATGTGTGTATGGCTCTCTAACTACAGTCGGTCTCTTGATATAATCACTCACTGACTAACTAGCAGTTACAAACGCAGGCTACAGAAAGTGAACACATATCGGCAATGCTAGCGTTAGCGAGCTAGCTAGCTGGTAAGTTTACTGCTCTTGGCTAGCGAGCTAAACCTGACCCACAACGGGGTTTTATGCCTTTTTCCCTGCTTCAGACCATGCAGGCGATGATAAAACACACCCATGCTACTGCACGTAGGTGAATTTTTTTTAAATGTCGACTGCAAACGCTACAGCTAATAGAAAATTCAGTTGTCTGCAGGCGCTATGACTTGTGTAGTATAGCTAGCTTTCTAAGTAACGTTAGCTGGCTGGCTAGGTGCGTAAGCTAGCCACTTTTTAAGGTCTTGCTAGCAAACTTTCCGTGTATATGTATTAACATTACTGCTGGACGAAGCTGTTTGATAAAATTAGTTGTTGTCATCTAGCGTTAAATTATTCTGCACTATAATCAGCCCCATAGGTAATGTATTGACAAATTAACTTCGTCGTATAAGTTAAACTTTATGGAAAGTAACGTTAAGGATTTTTGTTTGCTCAGCTGAAGCCGAGTGAGTAAGAGTTTTATGACAGCTGCTCAAATCATTATTGGACTTGTCATTGTGTGGAAAGTGTTTCAACACACACACCCTGAAGCTGGGTCATATCTGCTTTAAAAAAAAATCTTTTATATTATAATTTACTTTGATTGTTATTTGTGTCCCTTTTCTGTGCTTGTTTGTTCAAAACAAGAGTAATGTTTCACTTTTTCTAAACCTCATTATTTGTTTATGTACAGGAGACAAGAGTGTGAGTGTCCAGAGAAAGAATTAAGCAGATCACCTTGAACATGAGTAAGAAGCCCCCTAACAGGCCTGGAATTACTTTTGAAGTTGGAGCCAGAGTGGAAGCTCAAGACTATTTACAAAAATGGTAAAGTGCAAAAAAAGAAAGGCTCAAATTATGCAGTTTTGTTTTATGCATAGGTTATATGCTTCCCCCCCTTTTTTTCCCCCCCAACTGTGAAGGTACCCTTCACGGATAGAGAAGATTGACTACGATGAAGGGAAAATGCTTGTCCATTTTGACCGCTGGAGCCACCGATATGATGAATGGATTTTATGGGACAGCAGCAGGCTACGTCCACTAGAGCGACCCACACTACGTAAAGAGGGGCTGAAAGAAGAGGAAGACATGACTGTATGTCTTCATAAAGTAAATCGTGTGTATGCACTGTAAATCAGACTGAAAAAAAGGCAGGAAAACAGCTTAGACCAAGATGCATTCAATGACCATGCTGGTTGTCTAGCAAAAAACGTACTGGAGCAACTAACCTTGATCTTGTTTGCTCCTTGCTTGCAACCAGCCTGCATTAGTGTTTTCGTTTCTAACAGTGGCCTGGCAGTTTATATTATTTTCCATTAACCAAAATGTGCAGGACACTCACAAAAAATGTTCTTGTGAAAGCTTGAAGGTGTTTTTGGAAATTTTGGACTTTGCTCGGTAATTGGATAGGAATTAAATGACCGTTTTAACTATGCAGATGAGAATGTGTGTTCCTTAATCTCATTAACCATTTGTTAATGAGACTTAATTGAAATATTGTTTTTTTCGAACGTTTCTGCCAGGAGAGACTCGGTGAGATGAGATCATCTCGCCTGCGTGAGCTTCCTGGATGTACAGAGAACACAGAGGACCAAAAAGACTTGCCACAACAGAGACAAGTACACACACCAACTGCCGATCTGCTCAGATCTGGCTTTCTAATAACTGCTTGTCTCATCACTGTTTGGGTTCTCCCCCCCACACACCCCTCCATCAACTGCATAATTGTAGAAACAAATATTGGCTGGGGTGAATTGTTTAATATCCTATTTGATATGTCATTACATTGATTCATAGTGGTACACTTGGCTTTGAAATTGTATGGAAATGCTTATTCATAATGATGTGTGTGTGTGTGCGCGTATATATATATTCAATAGGACTCCTCTAAGTACATGCCACAAGTTATTTCATAATCCACCAAGTCAACAAGATCAGTTAGTGAAGGCCGACATGCTTGTATAATCGGATAGTTTACCTTTTTAGTTTCCTCGTATGTTTATTAAAAATATTACTGAAAGCAACTGTTTGATAAAATTAACCGTAGTCATCTAAAATTAGTTTATTCTGTGTCTATAATAAGGCAAATATATAACCTATACTGTAATGTTAGATATTATGGATACTTTTTAGTGTTGAGTTGTAATAAGAAGAACTAGAATTTGCATAATCAGATTTATTTCTGCTGTTTCTATTTCTACCTTCAGCACAGATATCAGCTTTCAAACTTTTTCTAAAAAAAAAATGCTGATCTTTGCTGAAAACTTGTGAATGTTTATAATATGTGATAAGCAATGTAATGAAGCTGTTTCTTTAAGTAATCATCTATGTTTGCTTCAGTTACAGGAATTGAAAGATGGTGAAGAAGTTCTTGCCCGATGGACAGATTGCCGCTACTATCCTGCCAAGATTGAAAGTGTCAACAAAGAGGGCAAGTGTCATGTTCATGTCTCATATTAAATTTATCATATAAATCTACTAGAGCCTGCCTAAAATTCTCTTTATTCACAGGAACCTACACTGTCCAGTTTTATGATGGGGTGATTCGCTGTGTGAAAAGAATCCACATAAAATCCATGCCAGAGGATGCCAAAGGACAAGTAAGCAACTTTTTAAGGTGTTCATATCAGAACGGTTTCACGGAGAGATTCCTTTATTATAATCCTGTATTTAAGGCAACACCGTTCATTGACTCCTTAAAAGCATTTTCAACGACTTTCTTTTATGTAGCTAAAATGCTAAAGCTATTAAATTAATAAAATTTTTACACTTAATTAGGAATCTTAGCTTTACCTTCCATCACTCCTTTTTCAAAAGGTATCAGATCATTGATGAGTTAGATGATGACTCAAAAAAAAAAAAGGAAAAAGGAAAAACAGTCCAGACAGCCTTGCAGCTAAAAATGTTTTTTCTCTTTATTGCACAGAATATTTAAAGGATGGTTGCTTACATTTTTGTCATTCTTTTGTTGTTTACTCACTTGTGATTATTCCTTTTCCACAGCATTTGTTAGATTTGGCCAGCTTCCTAAAATGTTTTTGGAGAGAAGAGTGTAACCCTTTTGACAGTGCAAATAATGTTCAGTGTATGTTTTATGCTTTTATCTGGTTTTAAGTTGGCCCTAGAGCTGTAGTAGGCCAACATGATGACGGGCAGTGTGATGACGTAATATCAACACTGTGATAAATTATGGCATGATACATTCAACATTCAACTTTTTTTTTTTTTTTTTTTGAATTTGAAACTTTTATACAATGCATGTCATGTATTTTAGAGCTATCTTCGAGTATTGTGATATAATGGCTTTGTCTTATCGTCCACCCCAGTTGTCCCCCCCTCCCCCATTATCTGTGGCACCTGTTAATCTTTGCCATGACCAGCGACATGTTATGTGTATGAAGCAGGATTGGATTGCCCTCGTGAAGGCAGCCACAGCTGCAGCCAAGAGTAAAGGAGGCTGTAGGCCTCGCACCAGTGCCAACAGCAACAAAGACAGAGAGGACAGAACAGAGCTCAGGCTTGATGAGCTCAATGATGAGGATAACAACGTTGACTCTGACAGACTTGGTATTAACGATGTTTTCTAATCTACCAGAAATTACTGTTATGTGATCACTTCTCATTCGCTGTACTATACATATAATCACGCATCTGTCCTCTGCTTTTGTTAAGGCTCTTCTGATGAGGAAGACTGTAAGCCATCTTCTGAGGAGCTTGAGATGGCTAAAAGAAAAAGAAGAAGCAGCAGACAAGCTAGTTTCAGCAATGTGAAAAGAGCTCGCCTCAACAAAACAGCAGGTATAATTTTTCGACTTAAATATGTTACAGTGACTTGTGTATTCAATTTTAATGTTGAATTATCTAATTATAGTGCAGCTCATGTGCTTCTGTTAAGTAAAATATGTTTGTTATTTCAAATATGCGCTGGATCTCTTTTCATTGTAGGCTGTGCCAGAAATGAGAGTGACTGCAGGGAAGATCTTCCCATGTCATCACAGGTGTGATCTACAATTGAGTTGATCTTTATATCATGGAAAAGTTTTGCTCCAGCTAGGCCATTTTTCACAATGTCAGTGCTGTGTCTTTGCCTTTGAATAATTTAGCTTTTTTTATGTATCTTTCCTCCTAGAGTGGTCCAGCAGCTGAAACTTGCCCTGGTGAGGAGCCATTGCAGTCTGCCTTAACCCAGAGGCATCCTGCATCTCTCCCCAACACACCCCCAGGGCCCTCTCGCTCTTGTAGACTGAAGCATGATTCTGGAGAGTCAACCATCAGCAGCTTGAGCACAAGTACAGCAGCAGAGTCTAAACCCTCACCCAGCTCCATTCACACCCTCTCAGATGCACACACAGGTGGGTAAATTCAAAGACTCCATAAAAAAAAAACAACAAAGCAAAGTAGGTAGGTGACAAAGTGTAGGAGATGGATATCCAGGCCGTAGAAATATCATAGAAATAGAGTTATAGAACATGAAGTTTTAGAAGCCATAGAAGCATCATGTGACAGAATTTAAAAAAACAGTTTACCATGAGACTCAGGAGAGTCTCCACCTTCTCCAGTATATTTTTATGCTACCATGACACTGATAATTTACACAATGCTGTGTAATACAGGATCATTACTTAAACAGCACTCCATGAGCCATGTTTAGCATAGTGTTACTAGTAGAGCCAGCAAAAAATTACTTCTGGCATTAACTAACAGTCTCATTATTGTTATTAATTGTGTGAGAGAGATTCATGGCATGTACACTGTATGGCCAAAAGTTTCTAGAAACCTGACCATCACACCTATTTGTGCTTTGTTTATTTATTTATTTTTAACATCGCATTCCAGATTTAGTCTACTGTTACAATAACCTCAGTCGTCTTCCTCTGTGCTTTGTGTAGCCACTTCAAACTCTCCTCAGAGGCGCAGAAGATCTCAGCGTCTCGCAACTTCCTTAGACCCAACCTGCCCACCCTCACCACCCAGCCGGGATTCCAACCCCACCACACCACAGACTGACAGCAGTCAGAGAACAGGTACAAGATCCAGAATCATGGCACACAAATGCAGGGATCGGCAAGTAGTAGCCATCGGGCTAAGTGAGGCCCTCTAATGTTACTGGTGCCAGAACCTTCCCCTTTAAAAGCATTAAAACGTGCTGTACAAAATTTACTTTAATTTCACTAGAAATCAAATTCAACATTTTCTTCTAGAAATCAGTTTGCATGTGTAATATGCCTTCATCAGTGGCCAGTCTGAATTTAGGGACAGCTAGAAGTCCAGTGCCAGAAGTGTAATAATGTCTGGCTCTCAAACTTCCTTTGACCCACAAAACCAGGAACCCTAGTGAAGAGCAAACAGACAGGACATGATGAAAGCTTGAATTAAAGATTTAAAGATATCTAATATTGTGAAACTGATAAAAAGTGACAAATGATGTGGAATTCAAGAGAAGAGTAGTTCTTCTTCTTTTTTCTTTTCTTTTTTTTTAATTTTTTTTTTTGTAAACCCGTTAGCCACTCTTAATTTCTAAACCTACCTCTGTACATGCATATTTAGCCACAGCTGATTTCTGTAGGTGAATGTGGTGGATAAGGAAAATTATGGATCTTTCTTGTCCAAAATGTTTTGGGTCTATTATTTATATCCATGTAATTACTGTAGTCAATGAAGTATTCTGTTTTTCAGATGCTGACAATAGTTGCTTGGTGAAAGCTGAACCCTCTTTAAGCAAACCAGTCACTGGTACTCTTCCGTCCTCTGTTCCTTCACCTGGAACTGCTCAGTCCGCAGTCACTGAGAAGGAAGGAATGAATGACATGTTGCTCGTCAGTCATACATTAGTGGCAGAGAGATTGCCATCTGTAGCAGGTAAGTTGTACTTATACCACAGAATGGATGTAATACTTTTCAGTTTCTCAGTTTAGAATAATTATGGTTTAGATTAAACAAGTTAATAGCAAATATCAGCTATCATGTTCAGTCAGTTATATTATTACAAATATCAGATGATTATAATTTTCAATTATACTTGTTCTTCTCTCTTGTTCTCTCTCTCTCCCTCTCTCTCTCTCTCTCTCCTTTCACTTCAGCTACTGGTCCAAAAACTGCTCCCAGGACCCATAAACCCAACAAACATGCCAGAGAGCCCAGTATGTAATGCAATTTACATTTAATGTAAACTTTTAAGGTGATAATTTGATCACTTCCCTTGCATCAAGGTTGTTGAGGATAAGCAGAACTTTAATTTTGATTTCTCACCATTTCTCTTCCAGTAATAAATACCAAGCGATCTGATGACCCCATGTCTCCTAATGAGTCTCTGGTTGACCTGGACCATAATAAGTTCAAGTGTCAAATTCCAGGCTGCTCTAAAGCGTTTCGGAAAGCCAAGCTGCTGGATTACCATCTGAAGTATTACCATAATAATGATAAAGAGCTGGAGAGTGAAGTATGTTCACCTGAAAGAGGAGGTCGCACAAGGGCCACATCTACTTCTGTACCCACCAGCAGCCTAGTGGAAATACCAGACGGCAAGAGGCGCAGGACAGTCTCCACCTCCTCTTGTATGTGCAGATATAGTTTGGGGAATATATGCTTCAACTCTTTTATTTTGCAAAATATCTAATAAATGTTCTTTTCTTTATCTGCATATGCCTTTTGTAGTCAGAATACATAACAGTGCCGAAGTTGCAGGAAACTATATCAGCACACAACGCGCGCGCACACACACACACAC
>CM040975.1:19261569-19333387 GCA_022985145.1 Pangasius djambal | reverse complement strand
TTTCAGGAGTTGGGCTTGGCCCCTTAGTTCCAGTGAAAGGAACTTTGAATGCTTCAGGATACCAAAACATTTTGGACAATTCCATGCTCCCAACCTTGTGGGAACAGTTTGGAGCGGGCCCCTTCCTCTTCCAACATGACTGTGCACCAGTGCACAAAGCAAGGTCCATAAAGACATGGATAACAGAGTCTGGTGTGGAGGAAGTTGACTGGCCTGCACAGAGTCCTGACCTGAACCTGATAGAACACCTTTGGGATGAATTAGAGCGGAGACTGAGAGCCAGGCCTTCTCAACCAACATCAGTGTGTGGCCTCACCAATGCGCTTTTGGAAGAATGGTCAAAAATTCCTATAAACACACTCCTCAACCTTGTGGACAGCCTTCCCAGAAGAGTTGAAGCTGTAATAGCTGCAAAAGGTGGACCGACATCATATTGAACCCTATGGGTTAGGAATGGGATGGCACTTAAGTTCATATGTGAGTCAAGGCGGGTGACCGAATACTTTTGGTAATATAGTGTATGTGGTAGAATACGTATGGTGTGTATGAGTGAAACAGGCAGAATGTCATGAAAAAAAAAAAACATCCTAAAATCAATAAATGAGCATACAAATAAAGAGGAGAGGGATGTGTCTTGGCAAGTTTAGCGAGCTTAGTGAGTGGAATAGCCACCAAATGTGATGTCTATTGATGTCAAAACAGCCTGGGATCATTTCTTAAAGCAAAAGTACTAAAAGGTTATTGGAGCAGGCAAAACAAAAAAAACAAACAAAAAAAAACCCCATGAAATACCCATGGACAGGAGGAAAACATGCCTAAAATAAAAATGCATACAATAAGGACTTGGAGAATAAGTTCATGTGAAAGTTTTTAGATACAAACAAACAAATTAATGGGGAATAAATAAAAGCAGTCTTAAACTATACTATACAGTCAATATGAGTTTTCCTCCAGGGTGAGAAAAGGCATCGGGTTCATGAATGATCCATTTGCATATGGTTAAATGAACATGAACAGTTCTGATTATTTTATTTATGTATGAAAATTCAAATTCACAAGTTCACTACTCAAATATGGGACATTGATCCAACGTACCAGGTCCTGGATAAGGTCACGTACCTGACTGAACACTTGTTGTGAAGTGGATACTGTGATTGATTTATTTATTTTTTTTAAACACTCGAAGTTCCAAGCTTGGCTGCTCACTTTATCATGGTGTATGATCCTTAAGTGTTTGACGCAGCCAGAAGAGCTTCATGTTTTAAGAGTGAAGAGGTCAGAGACTTCTGAAGTGCCATACAGCAATGACAGTGCAGATCGACACTGTATATAAAGCTATGATGTGGCTGCTCTCAGTGGGTATGTATTTGCATTGGAAAAGGAGCAGGTGCAAGATGTACCTCTATTGCTTTTTGGTTTTGCTTAGCAGCTTCTGTTTTACTCAGTGCAAAATTTCAGGTAAGACTATGTACCTATTTACCTATTCCTGAATTCCTGAAAGTATTTATGAGGAACACTGACTCTGAAACTCTGAGCTATGGTATTAATACTGAGAGCACATGTTTATGCTGGATGCAGTTCACCATTATCCTGCATCATTCAAGCTGCTAGTGGCCAAATGTTTGTGGACACCTGACCATCAATACCCATATGTGCTTGTTGAACATCCCATTCCAGATTTAGTCTCTTTGCTGTTATAATAACCTCTAATCTTCTTGGAAGGCTTTCCACTAGATTTCATAGCATGGCTGTGGGAATCTGTCCATTCAGCCTCAAGAGCATTAGTGAGATCAGGCACTGATGTTGAGTGAGGAGGCCTGGTGCACAGTCAGTGTTCCAGTTCATCCCAAAGGTGTTCAGTGGGGTTGAGGTCAGAGCTCTGTGCAGACCACTTGAGTTCTTCCTCTCCAGCCTTGGCAAACCATGTCTTCATGGAGCTCACAAGATGCACACAAGGGCATCTTCATGTTTGGGCTAGACCCCTTAGTTCCAGTGAAGGGAAACTAATGGTACAGCATACAAAGACATTCTATACAATTGTGTGCTTCGGACTTTATGGCAACAGTTTGGGGGAGAACCACATATGGGTGTGATGATCAGAAGTCCACAAACTTTTGGCCATATAATGTATATCAGGGCATTATTGATGGTGTAGTTTCATTCTTGGATGAATATTGGGAATATCTCTGCTCTAGAGTACCAGCTGGAGTCAGAGGTTGGAAGTCAGTGTGAACAGCTGAGAGCAGTTGGAGCAGCACAACAACAGGACCACATTCCCCAGTGCTCAGAGGATGGTCGCTACAGGTGTACTAAGTGACCTGAACTAATGTCCTGATGATGCAGTTTTATAATTTAACGAAGCTTATCAGTGACTAAACCCGTTAAAGGTGTATTAGACATTACCTGAAGAACATATCTGTCTGTCTGTCTATCTGTCTGTAGACATGTGCAGTGTAATCATCTTGGGGAGTGCTGGTGTGTTAATGGAGATGGAAGTGAAATTCCTGAGAGCCGACAGAATACATCTGTGGTGCAATGTAAGTGGTTAAAATGTTAGATATATACAGAAATGTAACCCTTATTAAGCCTCTGTGATAGTTTTTAGACAGAGATGATGACCCAAATGGAGTTTGGGTCATCATCTGGGCATACTTTCTGGCCAAGTGCATTAGTTTTACTTTTTCTGTTTCCCTTTCCCAGTAGTGGCCCCAAAATTGTGGAATAGTATACTCTTGCGTATTAGAACAGCTCCAAATCTGGTATCTTTTAAATCTCAATTAAAAGCCTATCTTTTCACCAAGGCTTTTAATTAACCATGTTTATTCTCACTGTTTTATTTTGTTTAGTCTGTTTTATTCATTTTTTGTACAGCAGATTGGTTGACAGTTTACTGTTTTTAACTGTGCTTTGTAAATAAATTGTCATTGCACACTGGAGTGTCCATGTGAATATGACCAAATGACACTATTACTTCAGGTCTGACATCATGCCAGCTGCAGAGACAGAGGGTATTGCTGAGCCAAGACAATGATCTGGTGCCTCAGTGCATGGAATCGGGCGAGTACCAGCCTGTTCAGTGTGACGGAGCTCTGGGCCAGTGCTGGTGTGTGGACCTGGAGGGCATGGAGATCTATGGCACAAGGCAGAATGGCAGGCCATCAAAGTGTGAGTGGATTGTTAATTCAGTTACTGTATATTTGTTTGCAACTGCATTTCACAGGCCTAATTGAAAAGAAGCTACAGGATGCATCTGTAGACAATGATATGTTGGCATTATGATGTACTTATTTTCAAAGTATGTTCACCTGTTCACCAATCTGTTTATTTTAGGCTTTTACTTAAGGACTGAGAGAGCCAAGAAAAATTCATGGATGCTGAAAAGAACTGTATCTCCAGTTAATAAATCCACTCCCTGGCTTGTGTCCATGTAACCTATCAAACATATCGATAACCTTGGTATATTTGTCATTAATTTTAACTTTCTTTGAAATATAACTCGGGGGAAAAAACAATCTGACATTTTAGCTTACCAAATGTGTGGGTGGCATCTCTGCTTTAGACGCTTTACCACAAGGGTCCTTGATTCACCAATCTATTGTTCTGATTATACAATTCCTCAATTAATTTACACAAGGAGTAGTTTCAGTTATATAATCAGCACAACCCTACACCATAATTTGAACCAGTTATTGTGATCTGATTATTTCTAATAATATCATTTTTGTATTGGACCGTTACTCTTAGGCCCAGGTGTATGTCAGGTGAGGGATCGTAGGCTTCTCCACGGTGTTGGAGAGCCGTCTCCTCCACAGTGCTCAGATGATGGGACTTTCCTTCCTGTGCAGTGCAAGTTGATTAACACCACCAATATGATGGTCTTTGATCTGTTATATACCTTCAACAGGTGAGCTGCTATGCTACAATGGTATGGATCGACAGTGTTAGAGCATTTCAACACCCCCTTCATTTATTAGAAATAGAAACTAAAAGCTTTTGTCTAGATTTTTAAAACTTAATAACTTAATAAGGATGATGGGGAAACCTTAACAGATCAGTAGAGTGTCTAGACAACAGTGACTTGAGTTAAGTGAGTCTAATTTCCATTACACATCCATGGTAATCTAGGGACATCATTGCTATGGTTCTCAATGCAAAAGTATTGTTTCCGGCTCTTTCGAAATCGTTCCTTCTCACTGTTAACTTTGAGCTTTTTGTCTGTAGCCATGAGTAAATATCACTGAGTTAACTAATTTGCAGGTGTAGTCAGAGCAAAAAGGCTCTTGCCATTTAACTAACTGTATTAACACCTGGGGCCACCTGTCTTACATTCTAAGAGAGAAAAAAAAAATCACAAACTTGATTTCTGTATTATTCATCCTAAACATCTTTCATTATCTGTCATTTAAATATAGCGCACTTTTTAAGTACCTTCATGAACCGGAGTGTTGGTGCTAATTTTCTAATTTTCAGTATTTTTTTCACTGAGTATTTATGTGGTACCTGTATGTCTCAGATTTCCAGAGATCTTCCAGACATTCAGTGGTTTTAGAAAGGCTTTCCCTGAACTGTCCAGCTACTGTTACTGTGCTGACACTCGAGGCAGAGAGCTTCCCAACACTGGTGAGACAAAACTGTATACATGAATTCTGTAGCATGACTCTGATTCAGCTAAAACTATATGACACTGTATGTTTGTGACAAATGTGACATATTTCTTAAAATTTGGCAAATAGCAGATCATAATTCTTTTTTAAAGCTTTTTCCCTCTGGTACCTCTTGTGCATTTAAAGGTACTTTAACATGTTTCTGCTAGTGTATTTTCCCTAATCTGCCATTTTTTTCACTGTACAGGACTGGAGCTGCTCCTGAATGATGTATATGATACAGCATTCTCAAGCCTGGATGTAGGACGCTCTTTCTCTCAGTCCAACATGTATCGAATCCTACAGAGGAGATACCTTGCTATCCAGCTGGCCTTGACCGGGCAATTTAGATGTGAGTTTAAATATGTTAGTCAATCCCAAAGTGAGGCTAGCCTTTGCCCTATAATTCAAAGTTGATTTATGTAGGATTGTGCACAGTGGAGCATCTGCTGAACAAATTAGTATATTTGTTGAATAGCTATAGAATAACAGTCATGTATGATGATGTAGGTCCAACCCCATGTGAAAGTGAGCGCTCTGCAAGCTCCCAGGCTGGTAATGTCTTTGTGCCTTCATGTGATGCTCGTGGAAACTACATACCAACCCAGTGCCAGGCTGGTGGGCAGTGCTGGTGTGTGGATTATGATGGCAAGGAGATCCTTGGGACTCGACAGCATGGAGTTCCCAACTGTCGTGAGTTTTAAATAAAACATAGCCTTTACACATTCCTCAACTTCATTAAGATGGTGTCTGTGGCTTAATCTGGCTTTGCTTAAACATACAACTGTGTGTCATAACATAACAGTGGAAGCTAATACCATGTTTATGAATAATTGTACACAGAGGTTGCATATATAAATTAAAAAGCAGTAGGCCTAAAACAGAACATTATGGAACACCAAATTTTACCTTAGTATGCGTAGAGAAGTCACCATTTACATGTGCAAACTGATAACGATCAGTCAAATAAGACCTAAGCCAGTGGAGTGGGCCTTCCTTTTAACTCCGACAACATTTTCTAGTCTATCAAGGAGAACAATGGTGTCAGAATAAGGTCAAGCAACACAAGCAAGGAGACTCAACCCTGATCAGAGGCCAGTAGGTGATTTGCTACATAACCAGCACGGTCTCTATGCTATGATGAATCCTAAATCCTGACTGATACATTTCATGAATGTTATTCCGATGTAGGTGTGAACATAACTGCTGTGCTACTACCTTTTCTAGGATCTTGGAGATAAAGAGGAGGTTTGATATTGGCCCATAGTTGGACAGCTGACAGGGGTCGAGGTCAGCTGCTAGTTTAAAAGATTTTGGTATATAGCCAGTGCTAAGAGAAGAATTGATTAATTTAGAAGAGGTTTGATTGCTTCTGGTATTATCTGTTTGTAGAAACATGTAGGTAAGGGATCTAGTACCCAAGCTGATGATTTTGATGAGGAAATTAGTGAAATTACTTGGGTCTCTCAAAGTAAAAATCCATGGCAGTGTTTCATATTGATGTTTATTAGAAGTCTCCCTTTAAAGTCATCATGACACTGTGATAGTGATTATGAATTATATAATTTGATTAACATGGTGTTACATGGAGCAGTAAAAACTTGGCCGGCAGCTAAACATATTTTTTTTTTGGTTCATAGCCATGGCACAGATGTTTAAATCATGAGCCGCATTATGAATAAAGAAAGAACAATTGTAGTTACAAGAGGATGGCCCAAGAGTTTTTGCTTGCCAAAACTCTTATGATCATAGTATGTTTAAAAAGCTTTATTCTTCCAACATGCTGTGTTTTGGATCTGAGCTGTTTTCTTGCTGTTTTTGTAGGCGCAGGAGCAAAAGACTGCCTTTCTGAAAGGAAACAAGCACTCTCCAGGCTCTTTTATGGTCCAGCTGGATACTTCAGCCAGAATAATGTATTTTTTGACTCTCCGGCCAACACACAGAAAACCTTCTCTCCTCTCGTACCATGCAGCCTAGAATTCCAAGAGCTCCTGGCCAAATCTGGTCTTTCTGGATCCTTGCCTGAGTCAGAGCATTTGGGTGTTGGGGACATTCTTGCTGAGATTGTTGAAGGATTGTTCCCCACCGGAGCTCTTGCTTTAAAGGCTCTGTCCCTCACCACAAACCCAAAGAGACTCCAGGAGAACCTTTTTGGGGGCAAGATCTTGAAGAATGCAGGCAATTTTAACTTTACTGGTACTGTTGGTGCCAGAGGTACTTTGAGATTTAGTCAGATTTTTAGTCAGGTTGGCTTGATCCAAAATGGTGAGGACCTGCTGCAGCTAGCCAGGTTCTTTTCAGATGACTCTGTTAGTTTAAATCTGGATCAGGAGATCTCGGATTCATATGGCCGCTCTGTAAACCTTAAGCGTAACAGAGACTTGATCAAGCTTATTGGGACGGTCCTAGAGAATGAGCAGTTCTTTACTACACTACAACAGACAATTACCTTACTCAAAGCAGAAGATAACACCCAGCTAGGGCCAATTTTCCAGGCAGTGTTTCAGAAAGACTTTTGCTATTCAGCTGCTACCCCTTCATCACTGTATGTGCCCCAGTGCACTGAAGATGGCCGGTATCAAGAGATCCAGTGCCATGGCTCCGAGTGCTGGTGTGTTGACTCTAATGGGCTAGAGATTATGGATTCACGGTCTACTGGGTCCAGACCGAGATGCCCATCCCAGTGTGAGAAGGAGCGCAAGATGGCCATAGGAGTGAAAGCCAGCAGGTCGGCAGGCTCTGAGGTGTTCATTCCTAAATGTGAGAAATATGGAGAGTACGTGCCATTGCAGTGCCTTGGAAAAAGCTGCTTTTGTATGGACCGCACTGGAGCTAGACACAACACACTGAGCTCGGGAGGCTCTCTGCAGTGTGAGTAGTAACTCTGAATGTTTGATTATAGGGCAGGCATAACAGAACAGGGCAGTTCGTGTGAGGTAACTTTGAGGGTAAAGCCTGGAGAGAAGCTTTCATAGACATTGTAGACATCTGTGCACAAAGTGATGGTATTGGAGTATATTTTGAGTGCAGGCAGCTCTTTTCACAGACTGCTATTAGGTGAAAAGGCATAGTCATTACTTACGTCAAGCACCACTCTTACTCTCACAAGGTGGTAGTGTTTAAACTGGATATGAGACTATTACAGAGCAGAATCTTAAATACTAAATGGCTTTAAAATGTAAGTGGAATAATAATAAAAAATAAATACATATTCCAATGGGAAAGATAATAGGCAAATTATTTTACCACCCCTAAAGTAAAGATCATTTGATTGCACAGTCTAGGTAGGATTCTATAATAACACTCGTAAATTTCCTTTGGTTTGTCCCTCTGGACATATAACTGTATACAATGCTTCAGTTTGTCTCTCTGTGGTAATTCTTAAAGGCTCTAATCAAACCCTCCAAAAGTGTTTTCCTATTAGAAAAGGTTGCAGATAGTATAGTAGATCCTCTTTTAAGTAGCTAAGAACCCTGGGATAGCCAAAAAATTCTCAAAGTACCCGTTTTTCTAACAGTGTAATGTTGTAACTGTTGTAAACAAAATGTTGCAACTTGTTTTGTCATTTTTATTCCTTTCCAGGTCCAACAGTTTGCCAGGTTACTGCAGCTCAGTATTTCTTGAACACAGTCACTTCCATTCTAGCCAATCCTGCTTCGATATCACAACTTTCTGATGTCTACATCCCTCGCTGCACTTCAGATGGCAGGTGGAACCAGATCCAGTGTGATGGCCCTCCCGAACAAGCCTTTCTGTTCTACCGCGAGTGGAGCCAAGTCAACAATGCTGGAAAGCAGCTGTCTGTATCTGAACTCCTTAATATTCTGCAAGAATACAGAAAAAATCCAGAAGCAATGGCATCATTCAGGGGCTTCGTCTTTGCATTGTTCCAGGCAAGACATCAGAAAGTATTTCCTTCTTTGGCCAGGTTTAACACATTTTCAGAACTTCCATCTGAAATCCTCAGTGGGAATGCTCAAACTGTTTTTGGACCATCTATTTTCCTGAACCCTCTGTCCCTATGGAGACTTCTCAGAGGGGACATTACCCAGTATCCAGGCCCACTGTCAGACTTCAGTGCTCCTCTGGGTCACTTTAACCTGCGCCGTTGCTGGTGTGTTGACCAGAAAGGAGCCATGATACCTGACTCCAAAGCTTCAGTCAACCAGGTTCCAAACTGTGAGTGTCAACCATAAGTATGTTCAACCAAGTACAAATTCATGATGTTTTTCAAGTACACCTAAAACCTCCATATTTCCACTGTTTTGCAGGTCCTGGGCCATGCTCTTTGGTGCATGATCAAGTTTATAAGTTCTTGGCAGAGGCAGAGAGACTGATCTCTCTCTCCAATAGTTCTCATATACCTGTGGGTTATAGCTTCCTGCTGGCAGAAAGTGTAAAGCTGAGCTATGAAGAGCTGCAGCAGACAGCCAGTCCTGAGTTTCAGATTTCAGATGTTCTTTTGAGTAATACAAACTCTGCCCTGCACCTTGCAGCATACTCTAGTATGTAACTTTTGGCTTGGTTCCCCCTCTATCCATATTCTTTCTTTTGGACCCATCTTTTTCTAGCTCCCTATTCCCTAGAAAGCTGTTTTTACTGATCAGTAAATTGTTGTGATATTGTATGGCTTGCTAATACATTAAAACATTTTTGGAAGGTGAATCTCATTTCACTCATTTTTCTTTTGCCCTAACTACTGTATTTAGTAATTAATTTGATAAGAAGCATCATCATAACACTCTCTGTACTTATGAAACTACCGAGTTTGGAGGAAATATACATGGCATTTGACATTAGAGTGCTGAATGATTTCCCTTTGCTACAGCCCTTCAGTTTTACTGGCAGAGCAGCCTATTGGCCAGTGGAAGGTACAGTCAAAGTCTGCGGTTTGGATACCAGCCATATAGCCCACGGTGTGACGCTTTTGGCCAGTGGCTGCCCAGTCAATGTCATCCAAGCACTGGTAAGACAAGTCTCTAGTTTCTAACAGCTGTCTATTATTGCTAGAAGCTGTCTATTATTGCTGTAGAAGCTGTTATTATTCACAACATTATATATGTTGGGTTTGTCTCTTTATGTGATTTCTAATCTTCTTAACAGGAAAATACAATGTTCTTATCACCTGCTATTAAGATATCAATTAAAAATGTAGTGTATATAATAAAAACATATTTACAAATAGATAGTGTAAGTCCAGAGTAATGCTTCAGCTTCACATGATATTCATGGCTGCATATTTTGCTTGTATCATATATAGGCACATACATATCGCATATGAAGTTTTGATATGAGACACTGTCGCGTCTTGTCTGCAGGTCATTGTTGGTGTGTGGATGAAGATGGAGGTTACATTACTGGATCTCTTACTGCTCGCTCCATACAACCCCTACAGTGTAAATACATATTGCTTCCTTTGTGCTTAAAGCTTCAGTTTTTTTTTAAAGCTACAGCTACACATTTCTACTGCTGAATCACAGCCGTTAACAGATTTACAGCTATTGCTGTTATCAGATTGTAGTTAAATTCAAATTAATTTGGTTTGACTTGGCATTGCATATGAGGAGTATTTATACACATCATTAATCTTATAATCATCACTATGGATGTATAATAACAATTTTGTCACACATTGTTTTCAGGCCAAAGTACATGCCAGAGATCACAAGCTCAGTTCAGTATGTCCGTTTGGAGTAAGGCAGCCTCTGACATGACTGTTTCCTACAGCCCATCTTGTGAGGAGGTGTGTTTATTTTTACCTAGACATGTTTATTCCAACATGTATAAGTCATCCATTTATTATTATAAACCAGGGTTACACCTGTGTGTGTTTGTCTGCGTGTCCACGTAGGATGGCGATTTTTCTGTGCTCCAGAAGTATGATGCCATCAGCAATGTTGCCTTGTGTGTCAGTCCTGCTACTGGAGAGGTCATCCAACCAGCCACACTTAGCCCTACAGGACAGCTACAGTGTAAAAACCTCATTTAGTTGTACTTTTATTCAACAAAACATATTTTCAACAGCTCCTAATATGAACTGACAAGTGCACACTTTTCAACTTTAAAGATTCTGTTATATTTCTATTTCTGTTTACTGCTAAACTAATGTACAGAACACTCACCAAACACTTTACTAGGAACACTATACTAATGCTAGGCAGGGCCTCCATTTGCTCTCAAAACAGCCTCAAATCTTCGCGGCATGGAGTTCACAAGATGTTTGAATTCTTTTGAGATTCTGTTCCAGGTTGACATGATTACATCACACAATTCCTGCAGATTTTTCTCCCATTCTACCACATCCCAGAGGTGTTCTATTGGATGCAGTCCTGGTGACTGGGATGGCCACTGCAGAACACTGAACTTACTGTCATATTTAAGAAAACTTTTCCTTTGTGACATGGTGCATTATCATGCTGGAAGTAGCCATTAGAAGATGGTAAATTGTGGCCATCAAGGGAAGCACATGGTCAGCAACAATACTCAAATAGGCTGTGGCATTCAAGCGATGATTGATTGGTATTAATGGGCCCAAAGTATGCCAAAAAAACATTCCCCACACCATTACACCACCTCCACCAGCCTGGACTGTTGACACAAGACAGGTTGTATCCATGGATTCATGCTGCTGGCACCAAATTCTGACCCTACCATCTGTGCGCCTCAGCAGAAATTCGAGATTTATCAGACCAGGCTTCGTTTTTTCCAGTCTTCAACTGTCCAGTTTTGGTGAGCCTGTGCCCACTGCAGCCTCAGCTTTCTGTTCTTGGCTGACTGAAGTGGAAGCCGACGTGTTCTTAGCTGCTGTTGTAGCCCATCTGCCTCAAGGTTTGACGTGTTGCGCATTCTGAGGTGCTTTTCTGCTCACACAATTGTACAGAGTGGTTATCTGAGTTACTGTAGCCTTTCTGTCAGCTCGAACCAGTCTGGCCATTCTCCATTGATCTCGTTGCACTGCTGCCACGCGATTGGCTGATTAGATAATTGCAAGAATAAGTAGGTGTACTAATAAAGTGCTCAGTGAGTGTGTATGTTTTACTACAATCTATTGTAACATATGGTTAAAAGCATGATTATTCTTTCCTTTACAAGGTCCATTTCTTGGTGATGTGTGTTATGTGTGGCTATACAGGCCCCAGTTGGTGTGCTCTTCAAAAGAAACTGGCGTCTAAGCGAGAGGCAGGTATTGGCTATGAGCCAGATTGTGTGGAAGATGGTAAGACATTCACACCTCGACAGTGTGATGAGGTGTATTGCTGGTGTGTTTCTGGAAGTGGCCGGGAGATCCCCTCCACTCGCAGTCCCCGCTTAGTGAAAACACCTTCCTGTGACGGTATGCAGTTTCCACTTCTCCTTTTTAGCCCACTTACTTTGAATATTAATGAAGTATTTTCATAAGACTTGTTTTTTTACTGGCATCTGTAAAATCGCCCTTTCCCTGTGTTTTGTGTTAGCCCCTCAGTGCCCTCTTGTCTTTGGCGTCTCTATATCCCATGGTGCTATTCTCTGTGGCAATGACAGTGTGGCTGGGAAACAGAGGCAGCGCTGTGAAGTTTTCTGTGACCAAGGTTATATCGATGCCCTGCCTGCGGAAACATTCTTGTGTGATCCGGTGACCAGGACCTGGTTGAGTGAAGCTCCTCTGGCCTACTCCTGCCAAAGTAAAATTTTCGCACACTCATAAGCATAATCTATGTAAAGATGCAATTGCCACCTTTTGTTTACACTTACAAACACCATGAATGCACTGGGCTGAAAACTTGTGTGTTTTTCTCAGGAGTTCAGCCTCTGCAGACTGTGCAGGTATCCACAGTGTTGCAGCTGTCTCTGGCAGAGGATCACCAAAGCTGCAGTGTTCAGCGTTCTCTGCTGCAGGCTTCTCTACTGTCTAACATGAGAGCCGCAGGACTCTGCGGCCTACAGGTATCCTACTCGCCTGCGTCCATCCACTTTGGGCTCTGCTGCAGCTGTCCAGTTTCTGAAACTTATATTTTGTGTGCTTGTTTGTGGCTTAGCTATCTTCTGGTCAGTACTGCTCAATTTGTGATGAGTCGTC
The DNA here is from genome assembly GCA_022985145.1 of Pangasius djambal. NCBI lineage: Eukaryota > Metazoa > Chordata > Actinopteri > Siluriformes > Pangasiidae > Pangasius > Pangasius djambal. The sequence continues at coordinate 19,320,688 of CM040975.1, read as the reverse complement.
GGTCTCCTTGGAGTGTATGAGCCAGCCAAACCTCACTGCTTACATCACTTTTAAAGCTCGCCTCTCTGATCTGCCAGTCAACGTCCTGCCTGATCTCCATGACATTGGTAAAAGCAACTGCAATTGATGCACAACATGTATCACTGAATCACTTCTGATATATAAATATGAAAAATGTCTTGTGCTTTTCAGCTCACAATGGTTGCGAAGAGTGCTAACTGACTTCCGTCAGTTCAAACCAGTCTGGTCATTCTCCTCTGATCCTTCTTATCAACAGGGTTTTTCAGCCTGCAGAAACTCCCCTCTCGGGATGTTTTTTGTTTTTTCCACCATTCTGTGTAAACTCTAGAGACTGCTGTGTGTGAAAATCTCAGGAGATCAGTGGTTTCTGAAATAGTCACATACTCAGTGCCATGGTTAAAGTCACAGAGATTACTTTTTTTTGCCCATTCTGATGACTGATGTGAAAATTAACTGAAGCTCCTGACCTATAACTGCATGATTTTCTTCATTGCGCTGCTGCCGTATGACTGACTGGCTGATTAGATAACTGCATGAATGTGCAGATGTACAGGTGTTCCTAATAAATTGGATGGTGAGGGTATATGAACTTTTTTAAAATGTGGAATTTGCCACAGATTTAAAAATTCCATTCTGTTTTAAGGGAAGATTATTTGAAAACACTGGAAATTAGTTAAAGATGGAGGTTGTATTTTTAAAAAAAATGTGTTTCTAGACCCACAATGATTATATAATTTATTAATATAATTAATAATATAATTATTACTATTTATTAATATAATTAAAAGATAAAGATATCTTCGTAAAACTGTTATTTGCAATGCCATGCAATGGATCTTGGTAGTTTGTTCATTTCAGGCTTCTTTTTACATTTTTCCAACTTGGAAATTAGCTCCGCCCCAGCCCATACACAGCTGCTCGGCTCTGCTTGTTCTTTTCTAAAAATCCAATCTATGAGGCGTATGTAATTTTAACAGAGAGGATGGGGTCAGTTTATCAAATTGTTTTCACTGCAATTGCAATGCACCTCACAGGAATCTCTCAAAGTTTTGAAATGAATCAAACAGTAAAATTAAACATATATTCTACGCCCTTATGAAGCTAGGCTAACACTAATGTGTGTCCCTGTTTAGAACTTGTGCTCAGCAGTCAGACGAAGCTGGACGGGGTGATGGCGTTGATCAGAAACAAGTCATACCAATCAGTCTTCGTCTTGGAGCGCACTACAGCCTTCTCCTCGCCTGCCTCTTTCAGCTGCTCTGCAGGTTTTCAGCTGCTCCCAGACTCCTCTGGGTGTGGTAAGCTGCCTGTTTCTCTGTTAATCATAGGCCTACCCTGGATAATGAATGGAAAAGGAGTGATCTGGTCCAATACCACCAGTTTTTATATATTTATCAGGGGGTTTTCTATAAGGTTGAGTAAATGTCCTGGAAGACCTTTTCTAGCTGAATTTGTAGTTCAGCCAATGGTTACTCGTAGTGTGTCTTTTTAAATTTAAAACATTCTCTGTCTCTTTCAGTGGTATGTCCAGCTGGCTCGTTCTCCAGTGGAGGTAGATGTATTGCATGTCCACACGGCTCATATCAATCTGAAGCAGGGAAGGACCTATGCATCCCCTGTACCACAAGAACCTCCACAGTAGCCCTGGGAGCCTTCAGCCCCTCACATTGTAAGTGAATGTTAGACACATTCTTTGTGACCAGGTAGAATTGACTGAGTTGGATTCAGTAATTCAAACTTTTGTCTTATGGTGATATAAATGTGATTGTATATTGATGTTCAAACATTGCATTTTTATCTCTGGTGTGAAGGTGTTTCAGAGTGTCAGCAGAGTAAGCTCAACTGTACTGAAAAAGGGGACTTCCTTTCAGCCCAAAAGCACTACTTGTCTGGCAAGTGGCTTTGTGTCACTGTAGAAGGGGAGGAACTGTCCTGGACATCTGCAGATGAGCCAATCACTGCAGAGCAATGTAAAGGTAATGATCTGCATCATGCAGCTAGTCTTAAATGAAGGAATGTATTTTATTTATCAGTAAATTAAATATCCCAAAGTTTTGATAAAGATAAGAAAAATTAAGTGCATGTGTATGTATGTGTTTGTCTATATGAGCAGTTCTGGAGAAATTCAAGGCTGTTACAGTGTCATCACTGTTGCTGGATTCTGTGGATGCTGTGGTGCTGCAATCGAATCCCTCCTCACAGCCACTGGAAACACAGATTAGACAATGTGTGCTTGGTGAGTGTGAGTGTGAGTGAATGTGTGTGTGCATGTGTGTATGTGTGTGTGTGTGTGTGTGTGTGTATGTGTGTGTCTGTGTGTGGGAATTAATTTCTCATAAAATACCAGCAGAATGTAGAAATAATACATCCAGTTACATTTATTTTTCAATCCTTAGTCCAGCCTATTTTTATTACAACAGTGGCATTTTCAAGTGCTGTTATTATGAGAGCAGTTAGGCACTTTAACTACCTGTTTATCACAGTTTTAATTAGTTCCAGAAGCTCTAACTCTTGATTGCACCAAAATACATAAATCACCTATTAACATTCTAAACACTGAATAACTTTTATGGCAACCTACAAGGACTATTTTTTTTCCCCCTCTCTCTCTAGATTGTGCAAAAGATGACTCGTGCCAGTATGCTGCTGTTTTCCGTGAGGGAACACAAACCTTCTGTGACCTCTACAGCACACAGACACCTAATGTTGAATGCAAGACCTCTCAGGAAGTAATAAACTCACATCATTCTCACTAATAGTGATGCATTCTCTGCATTATATTAAGCTCTTTCACTTAGAGGCACTCAAATCAAACATATCTCTACACTGAACACAGTGAAAACATTTAATCTGCACTTCAATTTAAATATTATCAGTGCCTCTTAAGAGATTTCTGTAAGCATTCAGGCTGTTATGTTTAAAATGATTATATCCTACTTGTTTATTTTTTTTTTTTAACTAAATAGTTCCTTAATGCAATCCTTAAAAGAAACATCTAGAAATAAATGACAGGCTAATCAAGTGGACACCATTCACAAAAATGGCATATAACTCTTTTTTTTTTTTTCCTTTTGACAAACATGCTTGAGTGATTCTTTTACTGTGATGGATAACATCAGATGCAAGTTCAGTAATCTGCATTGACTTTGTTTCATTTGGCATTGCAGACAAAAGGGTTTCTGGGAAATGAAGCAGCTGATACATTCCAAGCTCTGAGCTGCTTGTTGAAAGTCAAGGTTGGAGACAAGCCCGATCTCACAGTGCTTAGGAAGAAAGGTATGATATTGGATCTGGGCAGTTGTTCTAAATAACTTAATATTTAACTAATTAATATAATAATAAATCATATAGATTCTTCATGGTGTGGTGCAGCATATGACCATATCTATAAACTATTATCTGTAGCAAGATGAACAGCATTTTGTAATGTTGCCTTAAATCATAACTGCCAAAACAAAACAAAAACAAACAATTAAGAAAAAGTCAAAAGGATAATTTTGCTCTTTCATACTCAGCTTACTGCCATTCTGCTTATTGTTAGTAAGTTATACATTTGCAAAAATGAAGCCTACTCTAGAGAATCTACTAGCTCACATTTCTGTATGCCAGTACTTCTGCATATAAAGCAATTAGGTACACCCTTCTTGATGAACTGGAAGATGACTGAAATAGTGAAAATGTTATTTTTGGATGGTCTTGGCCAAAATGTGAAGCATATCAGGAACCTCTTTTTCACTTGCTTACCCCAGTCTCCTTTTTTTTATACCATAAGGACATGAATTCAATACTGCTGGCAGGAAGAGCTTTAAGAGGCTGTGTTTTCACAAGGTGAATTCTGGAGTATATCGCACTCTTGTATTTGAAGCCCCCAGGGCATCTCTAGATGATGTACACTACTTCTGTGCGGACACCTGCAGTCAGGAGAGCTGCTGCGATGGCTTTATTCTCAACCAGAATGTCCTCAGTGGAGGTCAGTTATGGTTTTACCTCTAAATATGGCACTTAAGAAACTGTGTTATTGACCATCATGTTCCAATCTTATAGCTGCCAGAATGTCATTGTAAGGCTTTTAACAAGGTCCTTAAAAACTATGTTCCCTCTCAGATAAAACACATTTAAAAACATATAGAAATATATGTTGTTAAGTGACTAGAAATCGTCAAATAAATATTTAGAACTGCTCAAATGTGAAATAAGGGGAACTTCCCCTTTAACTCCTCTGTAATATAGGTAAAGAGTTGAAGTGTGTCTTTCTGTGTTGGGATTGGCAGGATCAGTGATGTGCGGTCTGCTGAGTTTTCCTGGTGTGCTGCAGTGCAGTGAGAAGGACTGGGACGTAAGCGGCATAGCTTCATCCAGCCGAACCTGTGGAGCTGGACTCAAATATAACAAACAACAGAAACGTTTTACCTTTGAATTTGGTGGACAGAATTTCATCATCAGTAAGACACTGCAGAATGCAGAATCTATGTAAAAGCTTTTGGGAAATATGTGCAAATATATTGGGTTTGAGGGGTTTTTTTTTGTTTGTTTTTTTTTTTTTTTTACACATTTAAAAAAAAAGTTAAATCAGTCTAGAAATTGTTTCTTTAACAAGCTAGAACCATTGACCATCCTAAGATTATCTTGCAGAAATTTTTTTTGTAAGGGTGTAGATTTTGTATTTATAGGATATGTATTGAATTTAATTGAGTAGAACTGCTGTCATGCTTCCAGCTGATTCAGCTTTGCCAGCATCAAGCAAAAACAAAACTGATTACCAAGCCACAATCATCAGCTTCCAGCAGGTCTACCTCTGGACAGGTACAGACCCAACATGTCTATATCATACTTACTGCTCTAATCTCTGTAACAAAGTACACACTTGAGACACTCGAGTTGACAGAATAATGTACATCTTGAACAGCACAGCTTACTCTTATGTTTGCTTTAATGGTATAACAGCCATGCTTTTGTCTGCAGAGTCAGATATGAGTACACGACCAAAGACTGAGGGACCCTGTGGAGGATCAGCACTTCTAGAAGTTTCCAGACCTACTCTGACTGGTATGAAACTTTCTAAGACTCTTGTACTTTAGCTGAACCTTTAAACAAGTTGATATCAATATGGCTGACCAGACATGGGGGGCATTATTGCTGTATTTTACAGTGCCCTATTTAAAAAAAAAAAAAAAAGAAAAGAAAAAGAAAGAAGGAAAAAGAAAGACAGTGGTCAATATGCTTAGTTTTGTTATAGTCTTTGATTAACAAAGTGTTTTATATGGCCTTGTAGACTCAGTGAAGGAGAATTTTGAGATGCTTGATACCAATGAAGTTAAGACTGACTCAAACAAAGAAACACCAAGCCAGCGGTACTGGGTCTTCAAACACCAGTTCACTGCAGCAGAGGCCCAGCTCTGGTGTCTCAAACGTAAGCTATAAACCTTACTTAATGCAATTAACTAAAACTAAGTTGAAAGCTGTTATGTGATACACTCTTAGAAATAAAGGTACCAAACTGTACTTTTTCTTATCATTGGCATGGTACCATCAAGGCTACACTTTTTTTATATGAGAAGGTGCATGTGGTGTGCCATTAATTAAGGTCCAGTTATGTACCTTAGATTAGTTTTAAAGGTGTAAAGATAATACTAAAGGTACAGAGATGTCTCATTGATGGTACCACCACAGCGATAAGGAAAATTTGGTACCTTTATTTCTGAGATTGTGTAATGTGTGTTGTGTGTCTGTTTTCTATGGCTGTGTGCACTGCAGGCTGTATGGAGGAGGAGTATTGTCATGTTGCAGACCTTCGAGATGAAGGCCCTGTGTATTTTACATGCATGCTGTATCCTGACACACGAGTCTGTGGAGCCTATGATAAGCCTCTGAGACAGGCCTGCATTCTGGTACTGCCACAGGACCCCCAGACTGCCTACCAGAAGAAGGGTGAGCTGAAAACCCTCTGACACGCTGCACTGAGCAACACTACATCAGTAAGCTACACTATGTCAGTGCTGCTCCTCTCTGCAGGAATGAGAGAGAGAGTCTGATGTACATTATTTAAACAGCGTCCTTTAAAGAAACCTTTCCCACTGTGTTTAACTTCAGTTCAGAAGCAGAATCTTTAATAATTTCACATGGTTCTGGTATTAGTTCTTCCCACAGCTCTGTTTTAAAAGAAGCCATATGAGACCTATCATTTCTGTATACTTATTAGCTTGTTTTGGTGCCTGTTGATCTTAGCAACTGTCCCAGGATTTAAATAACTCCTAGGTTTATACAGCTGTGTCCGTATTGCTCCAGGCCTCAGCAGTGAGTGAACTGAGAGGGCTGATCACACAATGTCATCAGAGGTTTTAATGCATGGACACATTGTACTAATAGCCCTGGTGAATGCAAGGAGCTGAAGATTATGTCAAGCAAGTGATGAAAGCAAGTGTTTCTAGGCAGATGTTTAAACAAACTAATTTTTCTGGGCAAAGCCATTAAAGTACACTATTTATTTGGGAACATTTTTCAAAGACAAATAATTTAAGAAAAGCCTTTTTTGAATATAAATGATTAAAAAAAAATCAAGAATACAACATTTAATTGTTCACTAATATACACCAGTTGTATCCCGCAGTTCCTCAGGAATAATCCTGTTTTATATACGCAATTTATCTATTAATATATAGTGAGAATTCTTGCTTGACCTCAAGATGACCAAATTATAGCAGTCTGTGTCGCAGACTAACCTTACAGCTTGCATATATTGCATTGAACAGAGAAACGTTCACTCTTCTTGTGACAAAGAGTTCACCAGATGAGCTCAAGAAATGCGTTTATATAGCAATCAAAAGCAAATTCTTAAAGCAGTTCAGCAACTGGGGAACCTTATGTCAGTTTTGCTGCAAGTTGGAAATTGCAAAGTCAGTAAGTTTGGTTCTTTTTAGAATTTAAGTCAGAGCCCCACTCTCTGATTACTTAACCCCTCATATAGCATTTAGTTTGGAGCTAAGCCATGGTAGACCTAATTTCCTCTCTGTCATCTACAATGTTCCAAATGAAAAACATGGAATAAAATAAAAAATAAAATAATTTCATAATGATTTTATGAACCACCATGGTTGTTAGAATGTCATTTTTGGAACAACTTTACCTTTAACAGTGTAAAGACTGTCCTTCGTTGCAGGGATTTTCAAGCACGATGCAAATCCATTACCAGTATATTCAATGTTGCCATGTGTAGTGTATGTTTTTGTTTGTTTGTTTGTTTAAGTTTCATTACAGTTGTAAGTTAACTGGATTATATGTATAGGCTTCTTCCTGGAATATAATTGTGCCCTTGCATTTGTGGGATGTCTTTATTTTGTCTCCAAGGAGAAAAATCACTTATATAATGTTTTACTGGCAGCCAGACAGTAGTGGAGTTTTCCTTCACATGTGGAGTACTCTCAAACACCATGCATATTGAGGCCATGTGGTAAAAGTCCTGATTTCTGGCATCTGCACTGGACTGTTAAGCTTCTTCAGGCTATTCTGTCTGGTATCTCCTAGTGTCTATGCTATGCTATGCCTTAATATCAAGATCATAAACACAGACTTTTTTTTTCTTTTTCAGAACGTGGGTAATATGGAAAGGTTTGGTTTGGGGAGGATGAGCGCCAAACCGCTAGGACAGAGAGCTTTATTTTTTAGAATTTTATATTTAGGTCATGTTTGGATGTTGTCTTGTTTTCATTGGAATAATCTGTATATAATCTGTCTATATATATCTGTATATGTTTGTATATATCAGTATATTTTTTCTGTAGTCTGCAGTCATTAAGTTAGACACTTGACTTCTTCAAGTGTTTCTCTTGACATAGAACCAAGAGTATCAGTCAACTGAGTTGTGCTTTTAATGGTAAATGTTCCTTAAAATAGTTTCCAGTCTAGGACTGGCACTGATTATGTGGCCCTAAGCACTATTCCATCTACAACCATTCTAGTGCTATTAACACACATAAACTTATCTCATAAGATAATATAAAGGGGGCAGTCGTGGAATAATGGTTCTTGAGTCGGCTTGTAACCCGAAGGTGAACCTGAAGGTCGTGGGCTCGAGTCTCAGGTCCAGCAGGGATTGTAGGTGGGGGGAGTGAATGACCAGCACCCTCCTCCACCCCCAATACCACGACTGAGGTGAGACCCCTGAGCAAGGCACCGAACCCCCAACTGCCCCCCGGGCGCCGCAGCAAAAAAAAAAAAAAGGCTGCCCCCTGCTGTGTGTGTGTGTGTGTGTGTGTGCGCACTTGGATGGGTTAAATGCAGCACACAAATTCCAAGTATGGGTCACTTGGCCACAAGTCACTTCACTTTAAACTATAATATATATATAGTTCTGGCATACAACCTTTTTAAACTTCACTCTGTTTAGCTGAAGGTTTCCAGTATATTACTAGCCTTTTTATACAAACTCTCCTTCATTGAATTCAATGTATATTGAATTCATTAATCAGGAAACAGTCTATTGTGTTCAATGCATCTGATAACCATACATCATACAATTATTATTTAATTGCAATATGATATTTATTTAGACAAATACTCATAAAGCTGATTCTCGTTTCCTCTTTTTACAGTCAATCTAACTGGCAGCGTGAAAAGCTTCTACAGCCGTGTGCCTTTTAGAAAGATGGTGTCTTATTCTGTCCGCTACCGTGTTGGCATGCTCAACAAGTCCATCACTGAAGGGTACGTAAGACATAAATATGACTTTAGCTCTGGCAGGGTTTCTGTTTAGGAACATTGTCCCCTGAAAACCACACTGATGTGATCTTACTTGGCCTCATGTGTCTAACAGTGCAATAAGTCTGGAATTCTGAAATAGATTTCCATTACCTTAGTAATAATCACCACCAGCAATCAAAAGTCTCTGTATACCCTGACTATGTTTCATGGTTAATGTTTTTTTTATTTCACTGCTATGATCAGGTTTTTTGAATGTGAGCGGCGCTGCGATGAGGATCCTTGCTGTAGGGGAATCGGCTATGTTCAAGACACTGGAGCATCTGGTATGAGCATGCTGCAGCTTTTACAGTGTTTTGTCCCATGCTATTAATGCATACAGCATGTTGCTAATAGACAGACTACAACTTTTTTTTCTCTCTCTCTTTCTTGGCTCAGATGTTCAGTGTCTGACTCTGAATAGTCTAGGGATTCAGACATGTGGGGAAAATGACAGAACTAAGTGGAGAGTGCAGGACTGCTCTCCATCTAAAGTACAGACTGAGGTCTACCCCTTTGGCTGGTATGAGAAGCCAGGTATGTATGTGTTCTGTACTCCAGGAACATGAACGTATGCAGACATATGTGTTTGGTTGTATTTGCTTGTTACATACATCCTACAATGCAAGCATATAAATGCATTTAAAGTACTATGTTGGCTCAAAACCGCTATATTATTATTGTGGTGTTTACCTGTAGACCACTCTGCTAACTCTGTGTGCATTACTAAACCTCTGTGCTTCTAGTGAATCAGTGGACAGAAAGTCCTGGTATTTGTCCTTCCTTCAAACTTCGCTCTCCATCAAAAGTTGGTAAGAAACTTGTGCATTTTTATTTTAATAGTTCAAAAGCACTACTTGTGTTCTGTAGAAATTATAATTTGTTAAACACAAGTGCACTATGTGTTAGTTATACTTCACAATGTGCTGTTCCATTAGTTCAGAATTATAGAGTCCCAATTTATATAAAGTATCTCTACCTGTGTAGTTATACATAAACTATACACACAACTATAATGTAACGACTGTCAGTGTGTGTTATGGAAGGATGAGAGGAATATTTGTATTTTACATAGGTCTCATGTAAATACACATGCGTATCAATCTTAGTACATAATTAAACGCATAATTGATAGTATTTATCCAATTGTCACGTGTTCTGTACTTCAGGAGTATGAATAAGCTCCTCTGCCATTACATTGTAGATATAGTCAAGTACATTCTATTTATTCAAGTACTGATATTCCAGTTCATTTTGTTGGGTGAGCATGTCAAAGAATTGTACAGTAATTTTAAGTTCCACTTAAAATAAGTGTCCATTTTCTGTATAGGCAGTCTCAAGTGCTAATAAATTACGGATTGGTTTAAAGTTGGCATTTTCTTTTGGCTATACAAATGGTACAGCTAGGAAAAATGAGGTCAATTGACATTTCTTTGACTTTTGCGGTAGAAGTGCCTTCATAATGTAGATAATAACACACATCCTGATACAATATACCAGCAATTTATGAAAATGTGATTGCCCATAACCTATAAAAATACACTTGTGTATTTGTAGTATACTCAGATATACTTCTGTAATCAATGTTATGTATACTATGGAAATATATTAATGTAAATTATTATTCACAGTTAATTTGAAAAACTGGAAACTGCTGGATGCCTCATATGTCCTGGTGGACTCGTCTGTCTCTGTATTCGACATAGTTCATATCAGCAGAGATATTGCTGATGACCAGGATAGCGTTCGTGACTGGTGTCTGGCTGGTAAGACTTACTCTCATCACACACATACAAACAACTCTGGTAATCAGTGAAGGATGCCTACAGGTGTGTGTGTGTGTGTGTGTGTGTGTGTGTGTGTGTGTGTGTGTGTGTGTGTGTGTGTATTTCACTGCAGCCTGTGAGGAGGAAGACTCCTGTTCGGCTGTGTCAGTGGCCAGTAGAGAGTCTGCAGTGAGGTGTGTCATGTACCCAGATACTCATATCTGCCTACCGACCTCCAGTGGTCAGCACTGTGTCCTTCTCATTAAGGAACCTGCCCAATATGTCTACTTAAGAACTGGTGAGTATAATGTTCTGGGAAATTTGACTGATAACAGTTAAGAATAGACAACGCTATAGTCATCATATAATGGAAATCCTACAGTGGATATAATCATACAATGGATATATCCAGAGAATAGTGTGAGCTTTTTCAAGAAAACCTCTTTCAAAAGTTGCTGTTATAATATAAAATCTCACTGCCTAATGCTAGTGTTTTTATGTTTAATGTCTAGTGTTATGTTTTATGTTTAAGTTTTGAGGCAACAGCTAACCTCGGTGTCCATCCCTGGCCATGGAACACTCCTTGGTAAAAACGAGATGAAGCTGATTGTGGCTGACAGCAAGAGTGTGACTTACTTTCTGGGTGTTCCTTACGCAAGTCCACCAACTGGTGAAATGCGTTTCAGGCCCCCGAAGCCAGCTGATTGGACAGGCACCTGGAATGCCACATTTGCTCGGTGTGTGTTTACTTCTGTTTCTACATGCCGTATTCAGAATTGAGTTACAAGCACATAGTGAGGAGTTAATACGGAAATTGCGCACCTCAGTATTAAGGCCTCAAATGTAACTACAGACATAAGCGCTATTCAGAAAGTTGCAGGGAATTTGAGCATGCACATCGGAGGAGACAGCATCTTAATCAGAGACATCGTCTATCTCAAAGACTGAATTTTTATGGATAAAATAATGAACTACACTTTATGTGAGCTGTAACTGTAACAGAAGTGTTTGGTCAGCTTATCATTCAAACCGTTTGCATATTTTCTTTTGCAGGAGAGCACCACGCATTAACTAGAACAGTAGCATTATTTTAGAAACGTGACAACTCAAAATAGCTGCAAGCATGGAAAAATAGGATAAATCCCATACATACATTATGATTTCATAACACTGATGTAAAATCTAGTGACATTAAGATATAATTGTCAGTGCAAGATATAAAAAATAATGCAAACAATGCAACTAGATTCAAGATTCAAGGTTAATATCACGCACTATTATATACAGTATATAACTTGCAGTGAAATGGAAAAATGGAAACCTGGCCCACTCCTCTTTAGACTGTGCATTAAATACTAAATTAAAGTTTAAAAAATTAGAAATGAATAAGAAATAATATAAAATAAGATAAGAAATATGAAATATATGTACAGGTATATGCAAAAGTCATGTACAAAATATGCAGGGAATGTGCAAAAACGGATGTACAAAATATGCAGTATGTTACATGTAGTGACAGTAGAAAGTGCAGTGAGCGGGGTGTCAGTGGAGTGCAGAGTGACTGTAGAGTCCTTGTGGAGTCCTGAGGGGTCTGTATGGTGGAGATGTTTGTGTTGAGGAGTCTGATGGCCTGAGGGAAGAAGCTCCTCTGGAGCCTCTCAGGTTTAGCCATCAGACTCTGGAAGTGCCTGCCTGATTACAGCAGGCTAAACAGACAGTTACCAGGGTGGGTGGAGTCTCTGAAGATTTTAGCAGCTCTTGTACTGCATCGTCTGGTGTAGATGTGGTGCAGAGGGGGGAGAGCAGACCCGGAGATGTGCTCAGCTAAGCGTACCACTCTCGCTGCAACTAGGATTAGTCATACTGCAATATATTGACAATATACTAGACTTACATTAGATTTTTTCTTCAATGCTTGCCATCTTCTCATTCATAGATCAGTGTATTATTTTTTGTTGTTTTTAAATCCTCTCTTGCTTGTATATCATATTGCTTTTGACAGCAAAGAAAAAAAAATACTTCTTTCTTCTGCATTTTCTCTTCCCCAAATTTTTCATGCTTAAAGGCAAGCGCTTATTTTTAGACGTGGTATTCTCTACTCTGTACACCTCTGCTCAAGAAAAATCTGCCAATCTCAGAGGCTTGAACTATGTGATTTGTGTAGTCTGAATGGTGCACCTAGAAAATCAGCTTAAGCACCTTTGGACTTAAGTTGCCAATTCTGAATATGGCCCTGAATGTACTGTTTTGCAATAGCTTATTGTGTGGATATTTGTGCTTAAATGTTGGAAATCTTTCAGGCCCACTTGTCTTCAGCCTGGTGACACTGAAAACTCCGGCTCCAGTGAGGATTGTCTCTACCTCAACATATTTGTACCCAGCAGTGTGGTAGGTCCTGATGAGCTGTATCTCTCTCTCTCTCTCTCTCTCGCACACACACACACACACACACACACACACACACACACACACGCACGCACAGAAATACAACATTGTTTATTGAACATATACTGTATAAATGATGTGCCCATAAACCCTTATTTCTGCCTTCTGTAGTGCAATATTGATTTGTTTTGTGTGTGTTTGTGATAGAAGCAGCCTACTTCAGTCCTAGTGTTCTTCCATAATGCTGGCTCCAGCTTGCTAGAGGGCTCTTACCTCGCTGCTGTAGGAAACATCATCGTTGTGACCGCAAACTTCAGGGTGGCTGCTTTCGGATTCCTTAGCACAGGTACTATACACTCCAGCATCATACAGATACACATTGGTTTTATTATATAACTTTATTATTGATCATATTTAATGCACATATACTGTAAGAAGCTAGTCTGTTCCAGACAACACTAACTTTCTATCCTTACAAGAATGCTACACTTTAGGTGCAGATTTTAGTGTGGATTCTTATGTTGTAATACTACAGATATTGTAGGATATTAAGGATATTAGAATTGATATTGTAGAATATTAAGGACAGGCAGATACAAAGTGACTCTGTTAACTATGGTATCCATTAGTTACAGATTACTGGATTGTAGATTGTAAAAACTCATCCACAGCATTATAGTTCACATGGCTACATGACTACAGGTTCCAATACTCTTTCTGAGAACTATGGGCTACAGGACCAGGCAGCGGCACTGGGGTGGGTACAGGAGAACATCGCTCATTTCGGAGGAGACCCCACCAGAGTGACAGTGGGAGCAGACAGAAACGGTGCTGACATTGCCAGCCTTCATCTGTCCTCATCCTCGTCCTCATCTCTGTTCAACCAGGCTTTGCTTATGGTAAGTGCATGACTCATGAGAGGATGGTGCACAAGAATGAGAATAAAGTTCAAGAATAAAAATTCTTAGTCCAGGTTTGGTATGAAGAAGCAGGCAGTGTGAAACGGTGTGAAAAGGTGCAGTAGTTTGAGCGAATTACTTCATTTGCAAGGTTTTCTACATCCATACATCTGTGGCAAGGTGTCCTCCTAAACTATAGAAAGAAAAGAAACTTATTTCTTAGCTTTTGTCCATTTGGGGTATAGATTTTAGTTATGATTGTTTTGTTCTTTTTGTTTAGTATTCCTCCTCATGGTCCTCTTCTTCTGTGACCATACTGTACTTTTGTTGCCTTGGAAATGCATAAACAGATCTCCATTTCTTCCTCTTCCAGCTATGCCTTTTCTTTTCTTCCACTCCTGCCAGAGAGAGATAGGATGATACACTGTCCTGCACTCCGGCACTGATGTAAGATTCTTGTTGTGCGGAGACAGCAGTGGTATTCTGTTGCTCAAGCTCCGTTCTGAAGAGGGATTAATACATTAGCACGATTAGCAAAAACTCTCTAGCATGTATTTTAGTGAAGATTTGTAGTGATATGAGTGATTTGTAAACATATATTTATATGTTAACATATATATGACACTACAGTTATGACTCACATTTGTCCATAGCTCTAGTGAGTAATTAAGTAAAGCCATTTGCCATTATTGGCACTTTCCTACAACAGCCCAGCTTAGCTAATGTTCGAAGTGGGTCATGTACCTGTCCACTGCTGTCCAGTCAAAGCTGTCAGCGCTCAGTATAGGAGCAGACTGCGAGATGCATACTGGATCAGGGACTGCCAGGCAAGGACCAGTGAGTATACAACACAGGCCATCTGCTATGTCTGTGTGTGAGAAAAAACATCCAGATCAAACTACCTGTTCATTAAAATGCAACTACAGGATTTTACATTAGTTCTCTCGATGATTATATTATTTTGTCAGCATTACCAGAGTAGTGGTTGACCAGGTCCTCTAGGCACTGGAACGTTAGACGTGGAGAGATGAAGTACCAGTTGTTTGGCAGACGGAGTATCCGGTAATGCACTATAGATCTGTGGCGCACAGACAAGCTATACACACCTGCAGGGCCAAACCACAATTCACTATACATGCTCAGAAGCTAAATAGCAAGCTGCAGACACTGTAACATCTGTAAATTGTGTAAAATCCTTTCACCTCTTCTGCTCTCTCTGATCATGAAAGACCCGACTCTGTTCCCAGGCAGCTGAAGCAGCTCCTCAGCTTTTTGCCTTGCAACACCTTCAAACAACCACCTGAATACAACAGGGAAGAAGCATTAGTGTTTAGCCTACACTATATTTTTAAGGTATTTATTTTCTTTTTTTTTTTTTATTCAGGAAATCCAGCAGACAATGGAGTCCTGCATATTGACTAGAAAGACTAATAAGAAAATGGAATTGGCAGCAAAAACATTAGACAGGAAAATAATAGAATACTGTTAGATATAGTAATGCATGCATAAATAGAAATAAAATAACCCTAGTGCCAATAATATATCAAAATAAGTTCCATATAAAAAGTCCAGTAAAGTTAAAAACGTATTGTAATATCTAAAGTGAAAACAAGAAGAAAAACAAAACAACTAAACAAATGATTTGGGAGTAACTTAAATGACTAACTGGTACCAGACAAAAGACAAAAATAATAAAATCTAAAAGTTAGTTTTATATAATGGCTCCTGTAGATTTATGCAATGATTTGACATTCTGTAACTGAAAAGAACTGAAGTTAACTTATGTCTAACTCATTCATCATCACGTTAACTCACCCATGGTAAACCTTAGCTACATGGCAGCGTGGGATGTAGTTTTCCTCTCTTGTCTGGAGAGAGTAAACCCTCACCCAATAGCCCTCTCTGGGAGAAGAAGGACAGAGAGGGAGAATGAATGTGAACATACATACTTATAAATCAATAGGAGAATTTGCATTAAACTTCTTAAAGTACCCGCCAATGACTGATTACTACTTTGAACAATGAAGGCCCCAGTTAAGCCAACTTCCACAAGATATCAGCTTTGGCAATTGGGAAATGTTCCAAGAAAAAGTCCACATAAAGGCTTTCGGTTTGCATTATGGGCATGCATAGTGAATGCCATTAAATTATAACAACAAACAGATGGTTGGCAAAAAAAAGAAGGAAAAAATAAGGAAAACTGAATGAAAATTACAAAATTAAGGTCTGTCAACAAACACACGATATGAAAATAAATGAAAGGAAACGAAAAATGAAGTGAAATCAGCTGTCGACTGAGATGGATAAACTTCCTGCATAACTGATGTGGTAAGCAGTATCAAGCGTTAGTCTTAGCTCAACAGTCCACATAACACAAGCTTTATGTTAACAATGATTTGGATAATTCAGAAAGATCAACTAGCTAGCTAATCTTTAACATCCCATCTAGCTAACTATGGCTGAGTATTTACTCAAAATGGCTAATAATAAATGATAAATAATAGTAATAACATTTGGTCCATCTCATGGCTAGCCAGCATCAACACTCTGCTTAATTGTGTAACTGATTTTATGCATTGATTAGCAAACGAGATATCTCTGTAAATACATTAGGCCTGCAACATATAATCAAAATGGACTGCAACAGAAAGTAACATAAGTTGAACCAAACACGATGCCATTTTTCTGCCAGGTACAGATTGTACTTATGCTCAATTAAAGTGAACAGCAGAGAACCTGGATTGTATCCATGTTTATGTTTAAAAACAGCTTTCACACTTGAGCAATGGGTTCCTAAAAAAAAACACTATAAACATGTATAACAAGTATACTGTTTAAAAAAAAATCTACATAGACTGACGTGAAAAGTGGCCCATCAGGCGTGGAATTTTTTTTTTTTTTAACGTCAGAAAAGATTATGCAAAAAAGAGTCAGTAGACCATATTAAATAAACCACATTATTCAACCTGTATCAGAGTAGCATCTTAAATTGTAACAATATATATTAAAGAGAATTTAAAGTCTAAAACAATTATTTGTTCTTCTTTCAGACTAAAAGTCACTAGTTATTTAACTATATCAGCAAATGTTTAAATAGAGAATAAGATGATAAAGAATAGATCCTCAGTCTATACAGAAAGCAACATTTACACACTGTTGTAAGGATGTGGTAATGAAATACACTTCTATTTTTTTTATTTTGCAGAGTGTTCCTCAACGCATGAACAGTTGTGAAAGATGTGAAGGATAAAAGTGAGAGTACTCACTCAGATAAGAGCCTCAGCCAGTCTCCTGTCCTGAACAGGGGCTCGCAGATTTCAGGGGGAGGGTAGTCACTCAACACCACCGCTGGCTCCTTTTCAATTACTGTTACAAAGAAACACAGTTAGAGCAAATCAGTGAAGATAAAGACATTTTAAATTAAATAAAAATGTGTATGTTATGTTATTTTATGTTAAGTTCTAATATATTCATATAGCACTTTGTATCAATTACTAATTGTCTTACCGCTTGACGGAAGATTGGCAGTGGTCGTAGTTTGTATGAAGTCCCCTCTAGACTTCAGTATCGCCTGCACATTCCCCATTACTCGAACTAATTTCCAAATACGCCAGTTTACGAGCATTCAGTATATCCATACAGTTGATATCTTCTACTCAGCCTTTAACTTTAACAGCATGTTTATAGTGCGGCAAGGTCATTTACTGCTGCTGCCTGGCTGTTTTTAACTTCTTACAGATAAGTGAAGAGTTGACTGTGACTGTAGCCTGTCAGAATAGGGAAGCTGCTTCTCACCACTTTTTCCACTCTAGTAATGAACAAAATAGGAAGGGTTGATAAAGCTGTCAGCATTATGCAAATTCACACATGCACTGCTGGTAAAAAAAAAGGCCTATAAATAGGTGATAATATATGCCACAAACCAAAAGAAACAGCCTTTCGTGGGCATTTCTTCTTTTATTTTTCTGCCTTTATTTAGTATAAATAAGAACTTTTCTTATCTTGAAATATAAAGAAATATAAGATCTGCAATGATACGTGTTTCTGCCTGGGGTTATTTGTTTTGTCCCTTAAAGCATTTCACTGCTTTTAGTCGTTTGATTAAAATATAAAAGCAGTGCTTTTAACAGGATTTGTATAACAGAAATCTGGTTTATGAGAATGGCATCTCTCTGCCTGTTTTCTTTTAGGGTGGCTCACTGTTCTCTCCAGCTACAGTAATGAACAAGCAGAAAGCTCAGGAGCAGGCTGTGTCTCTGGGCTTAGAGCTAGGCTGCTCATCATTAGATTCTGCACAGCTACTTATCTGCCTGAGACAAAAATCTGCTGAGAGCATCAACGCTGCACAGACCAAGGTTGCTTTCCTGTGATAGAAACACTGACTACATGGTTTACTAAGCTACATCTCATTTGATAGAAATTACAGCTGTGATTTTTTTTTACTCCCATGTTGAATTTCATAAATGACATGTACTGATAAATGCACATGGCTGTGTGTGTTTGTGTACAGTTGTTGGCAGTGAGTGGCCCCCTGCAGGCCTGGTCTCCAGTGGTAGATGGTGTGGTGGTTAGGGAACAGCCATCAGCAGCCCTGAGCTCCGGACGCTTCCACAGAGTTCCGCTGATGCTGGGCTCTTCGGCAGAGGATGGTCTGATCAGCAGAGCTAAAAACATCAAGGTCAGAGCAGGCAGGATTTCATCGGATCGGTGTAGTACCATATGATCAGAAATTCTTTTATGTATTTACATCGTATTGTGAGAAACTCTATTGCTTTCTAACTGTCATATGAATAGAACTTTGAGCAGCTTCAGGGAAGAGCAGACAGTAAAACTGCTTTCTATGAAGCATTGTCCAATTCTCTGGGAGGAGATGATGCCAACATGTTTGTGAAGGAAGCAGCTACTTGGTTCTACTCCCTGCAACACTCTCCAACTCCCTCTGGCTACAGTGTCTTCTCCCGTGCTCTGGAAAATGCGACGAGGTGAGAAAGAACACAATCAACTACTTTATATCAAGGGTTGGTCTGAATTTCAGTAAGTCCCCCAGTGACATTTGGATAGATTTCAGTCTTCCTTTAAGATGGAGCATAATAGAGCAGAGAATTATCATAAATTGTAAAGAAATAAAAAACATACTATAGGCAGATTTTCAGATGCAGATAAGTGCTGATCATTTTTCATCTACACTACATGGAAACTATTACTTACCATCCTGTTTTAAAGCCGCAGTGTATAAGATTCATGGTTAGAGGCCCTCTTGTGAGTGGCAAGCCAATACACATTCAAAGAGGACTGACGATTGTGTCATGTGCACTACATGGTATGCCTAAAATATCAGTGACGTACTATTTTAATACAGTAGTATCTAGTTTGGGACGCACACTGAGGATAATATTATCAGCTACTGATACCTTAATTTCCTCAATATTACAAAATTGTGTGTCTCAGTTAATGTATGACGTATACATCCAAAAAATCCCAACAAGCCTGACAAGAATCAATAGCTCTGAGCTGACTGTTAAAGTGCTGTTCAGATAAAAGTGAATTCAGCTGAACTGAAATACTATTACTGGATTGGGCAACTTGCAAGTTTTATTAAATTTTTTTTATTTGTATGTTTTGATTTGGGAAATTTTAACAAAAGCATTCTTATGTGCTGCAGCTTTAAATGTGTTATTTTTGGCATGGGGGAAAAAGGACTGCTGTTGGTCTTGAGTTATCCTGTCTGGATTTTCAGTACAGTGCACCCTGAAGCTTGCCCCTAGCATGTATTTTTAAATGTGCAGTTACTACCATTTAGTTAAAGAAATGACTTGTGAGCACTAGTCTGCATTTCGTATGTAACCCTTTCTGTCAGTAAAATATCTCTAAACCATGCTTAAAGCAAACCAAGCAGTTAACTGTGTGAAATTGAAGTTAAATTGGCTTTCTGGAGAAAGTGATGCTCCCTAAACAACATCTTGTTGGGATGCCAGCACATACTTCAGTGAGAAGGGTGTAGCTTTATGGTCTAGCGGAAGGAACTGGCATCGCTGAGTCTTACTGTAATAAACCAAGCGTGAGCGAAGTTCGACGTCATTATTTTTTTGGGGGGTTTTTAGAGACGTCCACAGTACGTGTGTCTTTGCATGGCTGTGTGCCTGTATGTGGTGGTGTCATGTGATTTACACTTTATGATTAGCTTTTGGTTTTGAAGCTGTTATTTTCTTCCTAAAGTATAACGCCAATAATGCCAAACTGAGCCCCCATTTATGCATAGTTTATTAAGATTTTGCTTATAGCATGTCATATAGAATATTAGTATGATAATAGTACAGTACCACAAGCCCTTCTTTAAATAGATTTCAGTAACTGCTCATACATTAAATTTCTGTTTGGATTCAGTGAACAGAAAGCTATTGTTCCATGACAGCTGGAAAGACAGGGCGTGACTTTGTTGCCTTATTCCGCCTACGTAATGAATAGTGTCACATATAGCATGGCCTATGGTTGAACCACACATAAAGCAGTGCACAATGTAGAAACCACCAGCACCACAGTGCAATGTTTGTTTGCTCTTGCTATTCTAACAGACACTACATACATCTATGAGTTGATATTTTCATTTGTAGTATAGATAGCTGTGATACTTTAACTCACACAAAGAGTGTTCGTGTCTTTGACACAGATCATGTCTGATGTTTGCAGAACCTTAATGCAACCTGAAACTGAATGTTTTAATGTGTGTATGAGAGATGAACGTCCTGTATTTTTGAGAAACAGGCCCTGTCTATCTGCTTTATCAGTGAAATTATCTGAAAGTCTCTCTGTATTCTACACAATCTTGACATAGTTTCGAGAGCTGTTTTAAAGATCACCGTTTATATATATATATATATATATATCTTTACCAGATGTGGTGCAGTAACAGGATCAGACTGAGCACTTTATTTAATCTTACTTATCCCTATTTTTGTCCATTTCCACATGCTAGAGAAGCCAGTGCTACAGTCCATTGGAAACTATCAGTCAAGTGTACTGGTGAGGAGACAAAGAAATGTCATTTTAATAATTAGTCCATTGGAATCTATTAAATCTGTTATTGGAATCCTGTTTTTATACTTTGATAAATTTGAGATCACCCACTGAGAGAACACAGCAGACCCAGATTTTGAACCTGAACATTTATTGAGCTGTTTTAATCACTCTTCCTGGGGTTTTTTTGCACAGACAGGATGCAATCACATCTTTTCCACTCGCTCTGCACTTTGCTTTTGTCTCATCTGTGCAGACTGAGTGGGAAAGAGAGACAAACACATAAATAAATGACGGAAAACAAGGTTTAGAAGAGCCACATCAGCCATTACCCCTCTGGCTCGTCATCAAACCCATCCCTCACAATACCAAACAACACCCCCACCTGTTACATACCTAATCTTTAATTTGCAGAAGAAAGACTTTAATCAACAGCATGAAGAACCCAGTCCTTACCTGATGCTTAATATGGAACATTTTCTTTAGCTAACACTCAAGTAGTTACACGCATGTCAAGTATGCCAGGAGTGGGGGGAAAAAAAGACTGAAAAGATATCCTCAGCAAAGCAACTGTCATCAGCATTGCCTTATTTGAGCATTACCATGTAGTGTTTATTTAGTATATTGTATATTTGTCACGGGAAGGATGGAATCAGAGACTTTGATATGTTTGTACATTCATGACTGGTGTTTTCCACCACAGAGATTTCTTCATCACCTGCCCCTCTGTTGAGATGGCCAGCTTTTGGGCCTCCAACACCCGTTCTGCTGTTTACATGTACCACCTGCCCCAAGACATGGTGCACACCAGGTACTGTATAATGCCATTATAATTATATATTAATCTCAGTAGAGATTTTTTGTACTCATGGTAAGGTACAATGATCAGTAAGTAGATTAAAAAAAAAGATTGATGCATTTAGGATTTGGAGCAGACATTTCAGTGAGTAGTGGGATGGGGGAGATGTTTAGTGGATGAGAAATCGCACATTGCTGATCAGATATCGCCAGTATTTTAAGTCTATAATGCTAGAAGTACTCTGTGAATTTTGTGCCAGTTAGTGCCAAGAGATAAGTTTGTGTGATGCTACATTTCTATTATTTTCTTTTGCTTACACACTCAGTAGACACCAAGGTATACCCTCTATAGCTGTAGCTAATGGACTGCCATATTTTTCTTGCACTTTTTCACTCATTATTTTCCAGTGTCCTCCTTCATGGATGATCTGTTCAACACACTTGCACTTGTGCTCGTATATAAGGCAATAGGGGCATTGTGGCTTATCAAATAAATAAAACAATATTCTCCCATTAAATTTCTTATACACTCTTACAAGTCACCCTGAAAAGATCAGTGCATTTCCCTGAAAGACATCTACCTTTACATTTATAACCTAATCTAGTTATGGAAAAACAACATTACTGCCACCGAATTATACGTTTTCAATGGCATATGAGTTATCACGTTGATTATGAGCGTCATCCACATCAGTCTGTTTCAGTAACCAAAATAAATGTCCCTCGACGCATTTAAAGACGAGCGTCATCTCTTCGCCCGACTGATCGCTATTCCCTTGTGGGTGGGGAAAGGATCACTGATTAATTCCGTCAGTTCTGTTTTGTTGACTAAATTTCTTGTTATAAATTTCTTCTTATTAAACCATCATCATTAGGCCAATATGATCTTTGCAGACAGACACCTGAGGCAAGATTAGAAATTAGCCAGAATAAAAACGTTTCCACAATATATTTTGGGTTAAATATATTTATGCTTTATTAAACTAGAAATGTCAAAGTGTATTACTGGCAACCCCATGTTGAATTTGTGACTTCCAAAGGGTTCTCACAGAGTGCCACATTTTCAATAAAAAAAACAAATAAAAAAAAAAACAGGCTACTCTTGACACAGATACTACAATACTTAGTGATCTATCTTTTGATGCAGCATGTATAGTGTTACATAAGGGAGAAATTGACCTGAAGAAGTTACACATTTTACAGATATTAACAATGGGTACTTTGGAAAATAAGTCAGCATTTACAGACCTGGTTTTACTAATTCAGAGAGCATTTTATCTTCTACCTTCTATCTCCCTTGGAATATTGCAAGGCTTGTTTCTCATAAAATGTCCAGGAAAATTGTAAGGCTTGTATCTCATAAAAATAGCTGTAGAAATTTAAGTCTTCTCTTTTTAAAATTATTTTAATCTGATTTATTTTACTCTCTCTTTTCCCAAAACAGTGTTGATTCATTTTCATCTCCTCTGGATGTGCAGTATGTGTTTGGATTGCCGCATGTCCCAGAAATGCGAGAACTCTTCACCTCAACAGAGAGAGCTCTTTCTCTGCAGATCATGAGCTACATGGCTAACTTCATCAAATCTGGGTACATTTCATAACATCTATTTATGTACCTTGTTGTTATGCAGTGGCGACCATGTGGTATTTTCCTATTCACGTCTCTTTGTGCTTCTCTTTCTTTACATAATTCTCTGTGCAGAAACCCCAACCTGCCTCTCTACATGTCTGGAGCGTCTTTTAGTGGGCTTTTGCCTCCCTGGCCTCAGTTCCTGCCCCACCCAAATGGACAGAACTATAAGGAGCTGTCTCCTACCCTCAGTAACCACAAGAGCCTCCAGGCATACCAGTGTTCCTTCTGGTCCCAATACGTGCCAGTTCTGAGCTCCTCTACAGGTCAGTGACTCTCTGTACTGTGTGTGAGCTGTACAGGGTGTGGCGACTGTACCTAAAATACCAGCAGGGCATGTGACATCCTGTCAGATTCAAATCTTTATCTTGATTTTCATTTTTGAAAGGCGTTTCATATCCTGTAACTCTTTCTTTTTCAGGAAAATTCTTGTCCAAAAATTCAGATGGAGAGAATAAACCATCGGAAAGACCCAAGCCAGAGCCTTTGTCTGATTTCAGCTCCTTGGTGACACAAACCAAACCCAAGTCTGAGAAGGATGCTTACAGTTAAACTGCCTAAAACATGTACATTTGAGCATTCATTCAAAACTATTTCAATTTCTGCCATCATCACATTCTTTCTGGAGTTCTGTATTTTAGTGATTGTCATACTTTTATGGACTTAACCAATAAATCTGCATTTTGAAAAAAATAAAATAAAATTCAAAACAAACTCACTGTGTCCAATTACCACTCTTACAGATGCATAATCTAAGCACCATCAACAAATTATTAGCAGCTGTAAAGCTGATTGAAAAGAGATGCTACAATCAATCCAAATTATGACAGCAGAAAAAACATCTGAACAAATTAAATCATTACTTTGTCACATTAAAAAGAGATATTAAAGCAATTGTGCTTTTGTTGTAAGGAAAGTTTCCAGCAGTTTCATCAAGGTCCAGAGCTACTGAACAAAATTTTTTCCAAGCTACGCATTATCACTCCAAACTTAGACATAATTTGAAGCCTGTCTGTTGGCTTTTCTGATTCAAACGTCTGCGCGCTATCATTTACCTTTGACACGCAATTCTTCATTTAATGGAATGTTAAGATATGACATTTTAATGTGCAAATTAATGCTTATAAATTTGCTCCAAAAACAATTCAGGTTGGTTACGCCTACCAGAGTTCAGTCAGTCATCTTCAGTAACTGCTTGATCCTGAATAAGCATCATCACACAAATCATATATGCAAATCAAATTGTAAAAATATTATCATTCAAATCACCTCTGCCATGAAATTCTGTCTTCAGACTTTGGAAATCTGAAAGCCACACTGTGATACCCCTCTGGATGTGAGGGGACTGAGGAGAAGCCAGGCATGAGAAAGAACTGTGTTGAATTTATTTGCTGTATTTTATTTATTCGTGGCAGGGAACTGTCAGAGAAGCTCTCATTAGCTCAGCTCTTGTTCAGGCTTTTCAGCAGCACAAAGCAAGACACGTTGCATATACAGTAAGTAAGCCATTGTTAATCACACACAAGTGTCTGTGTTCATTCATTGCCCACTCCTTCTCTGCCACTCCGCCTCCCATTCACGGCTTAACCACCTTAAGCGGTTACCCAGTGCTAATCCAGTGCTAAACCACGTCCTTGCTGCCACACACACCTCCTACCCGAGTCTGATGTTTGTGTGCAGTGATAAACTTTAAGATACTTTCCTTTAGCTATGCTACATAGTTTTGCCCATTTGTATAGAAAACAGTAGGGTATACTCTAGGGTCTGTATGCTGCAGTAGAGTAAACAGTAGGGTCATAAATCACATAATCTGTGCAAAAGTCTTAGGCATGTGCAAGAAATGCTGTAGAGCAATAATGCCTTCAAAAATAATGAAATTAAATCTTTCTACATTTAAAAAAATACTATAAAGATCAGTAAACAATAATAAATGAAACAAAGTCAATATTTGTTGATAATAGCCTGTTGCTTTAAAAAAAAAAAAAAAAAGGTAGTCTCAGGTACAATGTGTGCAGTTTTATAAATAAATGAGCTGTAAGTGTTACTGAGCATCTTGCAGAAGCAGCCACAGTTCTTCTGGAGACTTTGACTGTCACACTTGCTTCGTATTTTTGCAGCAAAACCCAGCAGCCTTCATTATGTATTTTTGTCTGAAAAGTGTCTCTTATGTAATATTCTGCTTTCTTTACTGCCATACAAACATTGTTCAGTAACATTTAATTTTGTGCTGGACATTTGGAATCTAAAATACTTTTGTACTTAATCATTAATGTAGAAGTCATAAAATATAAATCTATAACAAAGTTTGTACTAAAAATAATAGGGTGCCTAAGACTTTTGCACAGTACTGTATACCCAACGAAACACATTTTGGATAGCATACATCTTGGCTGAACTTTGTGGTACCAGAAAAATCCTGTAATTATTTTTTGGTAATTCCTTTAGCAAAACGTTCAGTCATTGACTAAACAAAAATGTAGTGTGTGTTAATGGGGTACTCTGTAACCCTAGCATGTAATAAAGTCTCAGATGCTCTCTAACCACCTCTGACCCTGATTCCTTGCACTCGTTTATGTCACTTTGTAATATAGTGACTTAAACGAGTGCAAGGAATCAGGGTCAGAGGTGGTTAGAGAGCATCTGAGACTTTATTACATGCTGTAACATCATTAATGTATGAAATACCGCAAATATGCCCCCTGCCTTTTACTAAAAGCCTGGAATAAGTTTGGTTTGGCTTTCAGTTTGACATTTCCAGGTAATTAGAATCCTATACTGAAGTTGGCAAAATAAATAGGTTTATAATATTTAATAGTTTCCACCTTCAGTACAGTGTAGTCTGCCTGGGGGTAAATGCTTCATCAACATTTTGTTATTTAAACATGATGCGGTTGCAGAAGCCCAACAATCTTACTTTTCCAAGGGAAAAAATAGCACAGTGTCAAAGAAGAAAAGAAATTAAGGAAAACAACATTAACAAGTCTCTTTTAGAAGAAGGTCAAGAAGAAAAGTTAGTTTTAATTTTTTTATTTTAATTATGGCTAATCGTACGTGTTTCCATTACCTAGTCAGAGCATCCCTGGGTTTTTTGGGAAGGGGCCATGCACAATACAACGGATATAAAAAGTCTACACACCCCTGTTAAAATGGCAGGTTTTTGTGAAATAAAGGAATGACATTAAGATAAATCATATCTGAACTTTTCCCACCTTTAATGTGAAATTGCAAAGTACACAAATAAAGTGGAAAAACAATCAGAAAATTTTTAGGGAAAAAAGAAAAATAAAAAACTTACAATAACCTAGTTGCACATTCCTAAACTAATACTTTTGTTGAAGCACCTTTTGATTTTATTACACCACTAAAGTCTTTTTGAGTAAGAGTCTATCAGTGTGGCACATCTTGTCTTAGCAATATTTATATTCACTTTCTTCCAAAAATATTCACGATCCATCAGATTGTGTATCCCCTGTGCACAGCATGCTTAAGGTCACCGCACAGATTTTTAGTTGGATTCAGGCCTGGGCTATGACTAGGCCATTCAAAACCACTTATCTTCTTTTGGTTAAGCCATTCCTTTGTTGATCTGGACGTATGCTTTGGGTCACTGTCATGCTGAAAGGTAAGTCCTTTACATCTTCAGCTTACAGCAGACACCTGAATGTTTTGCCCTAAAATCGACTGGTATTTGTAGCCATTCATGATTCCCTCCACCTGATAAAAGCCCCAATTCTGGCTGAAGAAAGGTAGCTGTAAATCACGATGCTGCCAGCACCATGCTTCACCATGGGTTTGTTGTTCTTTTGGTGATGAGCTTTTTTTTTGCGCCAAACATACCTTTTGAAATTATAGAATTATTATACCATTTGGAATTGTTCTCATCAGACCATAACACATTTTACCACATGGATGATTTTTATGTGAAAGGGATTCTCTCTAGCCACCCTACCCCATAGCCCAGACATGTGAAGCATACGAGAGATTGTTGCCACATATAGAGAGTAATCAGTACTTGTCAGATATTCCTGCATCTCCTTTAATGTTGCCGTAGGTCTATTGGCAGCCTCTCTGGTAAGTTTTTGTCTTGTCCTTTTGTAAATTTTGATTAAATTTGGGGTTAATCAAAATAATTTCATTAATGACAGCTGTACGATAATTACTTTTGAACATGAGATTGAATGTGATTGGTTCATTCTGAACACAGCCACATTCCTGGTTATAAAAAGGTGTACAAACTTATGCAACCAGGTTGAAACTTTTTAATTTTTCTTATTTTATCCTAAAATATTTCTGATTGTTTTTCCACTTAATTTTATATGTTGTAATTTCACATTGAGGGTGGAAAAAGTTCTGACATGATTTATCTTAGTTTCATTTTTTACTTCACCAAAATCTGCCATTTTAACAGGAGTGTGTAGACGTTTTTATATCCACTGTATATAGCCTATGTTAGGGGTTATGAAGTTTATTCTATGCCACTGTTAATATTAAGGATAAGTCTGACATTCAGGTTAGCTGTTCAGAACATTAAAGGAAAATTCCCCCTGGAAAAATATTAAATCAGTTTATATTGAAATATTTGTTATGTTCTTTGTGATTCTGGGGCTAATTTGTTGGTCGGTGCTGTAGTTTCATTATTCCAGTGAGAAGTTACTCAGGCCAACTGTTACAAGATGTCACAGGACGACATTGTTAGTACAGTTACAGTGGCGTTCAATATGAGATTTTTTTTTTTACTCATCTCAAAAATAAGTGATAACGGTCAGCGAAAAAAAGAGCAAGAGCTTCTTTTGTCAATCACCGTTTTCCTTAAAGGTGCAGGATACAGTGCAGCTATCTACAAAACACAGCTGCCCTGAGGGAAACCAGAGACCAGAATCTACAAGGTCACAAACATGATGGCTGCTGCTTCGCTCTCTTTAGTCAGAGATGAAACAAGGGTTAAATCCCACTGGCACCACTGTCAGCAGGTAGTCCAATGGCATTGTGGGTAATGTAGGAAACCAACATGCTGATGACAGAAGTTTTAAGTCAAAATGTCAGCTCAAAATTTCAGTACAAGGGAAATCTTTGGACGGCGCTGAAGATGACATGTTACTTATAAAGGTTAATATATAAGACGTTGAGGAAGGATTTTTCCTTCAAAGCTAGCAGACTGAGCTGATTCACCACGCTGAAGGGGATGAAGAAGGCAAGAGAAGAAACACGGAGCCAGACGAACGACCAGGTCTGAGAGCTCACGTCACGTCAGCACCGCTGACACAGCTGTGTGTGTGTGTGTGTGTGTGTGTGTGTCTGTGAGAGTGTGTGTGTGGCACTAAAGCCAGCGGCTGATGGAAGAAAGAGCCGAGTGCACAGAGCACCATGGAGCTGAATTAGAACAGAATGACTCTTGATGTCTCGATGCGTCTCTCGCGGGATTTCAGTGATGAGGTGCCTCCTGTCGTGGATCCTGTTGGTAACCGGTGGACTACATCAGGTGAGGAGTTTGTTTAGCAAATGCTTAGTCGACTCTTCAGCCAGTTCAAGCTCAGACAGAAATGTGAATGCACAAATGTGCTGCACTAATGCACTACATAGGAAGCACAAACCTTAAAGCTGAATTGAGTGAACTCCCTGAACAGTGGAGAATTTGGTGATCAACTCTGAATCAACTCTGAATCTCTCTCTGCCTGATCCTGATATAGGCACATGGTGTCTGGGAGTATATTATCATCTGGAAATGTTTAAAAAAAAATGTTTGAGAGTGAGTAAATGTTCAATAGGTTGGTAGTAATATTTACCTGAATTTACCACAAACTGCCTGTGTTTTCTAAACCTAGACTAAATAATTCAGATATAATCAAATAAATTGGGCAAATAGAAAATACAAGCTGGGTATTTCTCGCCTATGGAAGCTAATCTTTTAGCTCTAGGTTTATTTGACTTTGTAGCCAACAGGGGAAGACTGTGGCCTATAGGAAACCATTATCATACTTAACTAATTCATCTTTTTGCTGGGTGTTGAACTGAGAATGTGTGCGCCCCCTCAGTTATTACACAGACCTGTAGTTATCTTCCATCTGCACACCTTTGCCCATGTGTCCAGAGTTCAGGTTAGAAACTTGGCATGTCAAAAGCTAGACTTTTAGCTCAGGTTTAAGAAAATGTCATTATTTCCTAGCTGCCAGTGAAGGAGCTAGTCAGTGGCCACTGGAGAAGCAAATTAAAAACAGGAAGTTATTTTAAGGCTTTAGGGCAACATGGTGGTGCAGTGGGTAGCGTTGCCACCTCACAACTCCCTGGCTCTGGGTTTGATCCTGAGCTTGGGTTACTGTATGCTGTCTCTGTGTTTGTGTGGGTTTCCTCCCATTTTCCAAAAAAACACACAGGTAGGTGGACCGGCTATGCTAAATTGCCCCTCGGTGCGAATGCTTGTCTTAATGTATATATGTGGGATAACTTGTGATGGATTGGCTTTCCAACCAGGGTGAAATCTCCTGCCTTACACCAGGATAGGCTCTGGATCCATCATGACTCTGACCAGGATAAAGCAGTTAGATGAATGAATTTAAGATTGTATTGAGATTGCCTCTCTGATAACTCCGTCATTTCGGTGGTCAGGTGGTTGGGGGTATAGTCTATCTCTGGCTGACTCTATGTTATGACAGGCAGTTTCTTTCCCCATGATATGGCAATGATGTCTAAGGCTATACATACCTGAAAACAATCCCATTCCATCTAGCACCGGTTTTTTATTTGTTGGGGGAACATTTAAACGCTCTATATAAAACCTTATGACATAGTATTGCTCTGTGTATTACCTCTTTAGGAAGCTGAGAACCCCAAAACTATCAAAAAAGCCCATGAGAAACCAATTTCAATAAGAATGCATTTCATTTCTTAATAATGCTATATAGATACTCTAATGTGACCCTGTGGCCCACGCACTGGACCCTGGCAGGTGGATGTTCATAATCCTGCAGTTGGGACAGGTTCCAGATTAGGACAGACAGGGATAAGCAGGGATACCCCCTGTCTCCAGGAAAGAGGCCATCAAATTGTGATATACATGCTTAGGATGAAATAATTTAATTTATATACAAATGTGCTAGGTCTAGAACTTAACTAAAACATTGTAATGACATGTTAGTGGCATAAGTTAAATAGACATCCGAAGTGACATGTTAAATGTTAAATAAAGATCCTTTAATAATCTGTAAATAATCCATAATTAATAATCCATAAACCAGCTGGCACAATTGTCTGAGCTGTGCTGTTATCGGTAATTAATCAACACCTGCTGACTAAACAGATTTGAGAATTAACAGGGCTGTGGTATAATTAAAAACAAATCGATCTGTTGCCTAAAACACTAAAACAGCTGGAGATTTACATGTGCTGTGTGATAATTTTCTGGGTGATCACACATTTTATAAGCATAATTTAAGCAGAAAGAGTGCCTCATTTTGATGTGAAATCTCCAAATAATCATTAGGTACATCATTTCCCTTGCTCCTTCTGTGTATATCTAGTCCGATAGTGCCATCAGGTGGAACAGAGTGATGTTAGACATCTGATTTTCCATGCTCTCTCTCTCTCTCTCTCTCTCTCTCTCTCTCTCTCTCTCTCTCTCCTATAAAGGTCTTATCCCAAAGTCCCACAGTCATTCCAGTTGTGAACACGGACCTGGACCTATTTAACAGGACACAGTACTGTAAGTGGCCCTGTAAATGTCCTAAGGTGGCCCCCGTGTGCCCTCTGGGGGTCAGTCTTCTCACAGACGGCTGTGACTGCTGTAAGGCCTGTGCTAAACAGCTGGGAGAAACCTGCAACGAGAGAGACACGTGTGACTACCATAAGGGGCTGTACTGTGACTACAGTGCTGACAAGCCTAGGTACGAAAAAGGCGTGTGTGCATGTAAGTGACTTCACATACTGATCAACTATTTTAATTTTTGCTTTGGCCACCCACTGTTCACTTTAATACAACACCTAAAGAAGATTTTTTTAAAAATATTCCTCATGAAGCGTCTCATCATCTCATCTTTAGTAATTGAAAGCAGATGTCTTATTAGACTGTATACCAACAAATTTATCACCAAGATATCCTGCATAGTTGGTAGAACCTGAAAATAACACGAAACAGCAAGCACTTTGAGATTTAATATTCTTATTCCAGCTGTGATTAGTAATTTACATTGCCATTTCAGTGAAACTGAAACTTAAATGTCTTGCTTGTTTACAGCACAATAGACTGTATTTAATACAGCCACATGCTTGCCACTTTTGCTGTCATGTTGAGTAAACCTGTGCAGTTGTTTGTGTATTTCTGTGTTTTAGATCTGGTTGGGACAGGCTGTGAGTATAATGGTGTGATCTACCGTAATGGGCAGAGCTTTCAGCCTAGCTGTAAGTACCGCTGTTTGTGTGTAAATGGGGCAATCGGGTGTGTGCCTCTGTGCACTGACTCCCTGCCGCCCCGGGGGTGGTGTCAGTTACCCAAGCTGGTGAAGATTCCAGGCCGTTGCTGTGAGCAGTGGATCTGTAACGAGCCTCGAAAAACACGCAGGACGAGCCCAAGACATGCTGTGGAGGGTAAGGATTTCTTTAATGACCTACCGTGGGCTCAGACTTTAATCATTTCAAGGATTAAAGCACCTTGTTGTTTAAAGTGATGGAGCCTCTGCATCGGGGTTGTAAATTTTCTGGTTTATTGTCTGTAAAAGCTGTCTTGCCTTAGAACTATACAGACTTCAAACAGCTAAAGTATTTCATATTGCTTTCAGTGTTTCTAACCACCAATGAGATCTGGCACAACAACTGCATTACCCAGACAACCCCTTGGAGCCCATGCTCAAAGACCTGTGGGCGGGGTGTATCCACGCGACTCTCCAATGACAATTCCCAGTGCGTGATGGAGAATGAAAGCCGGCTATGTAACCTCAGGCCCTGCGACGTGGACATAACCAAACATTTTCGGGTAAAGACTCAATTCATCTGTTTTGACACTCACCAACTTGCTGTTTTTTGAATGTTTTCAGTCATCCAGGTCATTTTTAATGTCTAGTAATGGGCCAAGTAGTCCACTTCCTGGAGTTTTAAGAAGTACTGATGAAGTCTTCAAGTCTATACTAGAAGTAATTAAGTAGTTGTGTCAATTATTATTACTTATTCACTGATTAATGAGACTAAATACAGTTTAAAGAAGCACTCACACTTCCTCAATCATCATTTCTGTCATGCAGCCAGGGAAGAAATGCCTGAACATCTATCGCGAGCGTGAATTTCAGAACTTCACCATCTCCGGCTGCGTCAGTAAGAAGCCATACTGGCCCAAATACTGCGGCGTGTGTTCAGATGAACGCTGCTGCATCCCTTACAAGTCGAAGACTATCGAGGTGGAGTTTGAGTGTCCCAATGGAGCAGTGTTCACCTGGAAGTACATGTGGATCAACGCATGCTTCTGCAACCTCTCCTGCAGAAACCCCAATGATATCTTCGCTGACCTGGAGCCTTACTATGAGCACAATGAGATCATGAACTGAGAGTGAGAGGAGCGATGACCACAGATTTTCCACTTCATATTACAATGTGCTCCACTAGAATCAATGCTGGCTGACGGGATCAGTGATTATAAATCAATTCAGCAGGTCAAAGCTAGAATCTTTCACTCATGTGTGTTTGGATAATACATATATAGAGTTAATGCACATTCTGGGCAGGTATTACTATGTCACATTTACATTCTGTGTGTTGGAGTAAATAAGAAGCACCTGGTATGCACAGTATTTGATTTTGTGTCAGCAAAACCACAGTCTATGGTGCAAGAAGGTATTTCAGATTTCCAAAAGGCTTACACTTCAGGAGGATTTTATCCCACTCATTTGGAATGTAGTTTGGTTGGAAAAAGTTTCCTTTGACATTTTCCAAAGTCTTAAGTCACAGAGGAGCCAAAGGGCTTATGTAATGGAAATACTCTTTAAAATGAATTTGTGTGAGATTTTTACATGGAAATATAATATTTTGAAACAGCCAC
This sequence comes from Pangasius djambal, assembly GCA_022985145.1. Classification (NCBI taxonomy): domain Eukaryota; kingdom Metazoa; phylum Chordata; class Actinopteri; order Siluriformes; family Pangasiidae; genus Pangasius; species Pangasius djambal. The sequence goes on along the minus strand of CM040975.1, from coordinate 19,287,424 downwards.
AGGTTTTAAGCACACATTTTTAATGAAGATATAGGTGTTTTGTTTTTGCAAAATTTGTAAATTGTTATCTTACTGTGTTGTTTGTATTGAGTAGCACTTTCTAATGGATTATATTTGAACAACTTATTCAGACCTGAAATGTCTTTCATATTTGTATGTTTTTTCAGCAAGGCCAAGTATATTTTTTCGACATATGCCACTATGTTGAATATACAGCTAGATGTCCAATTAACTTATTTTCTATATTCAAAATCAAGAACTATGTGAGACAAATATGTTTTATTATTACAATAAAATGTTACAATTTTAAAATAAAATGCATTCCAAAGATTGAGTGAAAGATATTCATACAACATTGAAACATCTTTATATGAAATACAGGCTTATGGGCTTTATGTAATTGGGCTTTTTGTAGCCTGCATGTGCTAATTTTCTCTAATTGCCAATGTTGATTATTTGGTTACAAATGTAACTGCATTTCTAACAGTTGGTTCTGTCATGTTGTGGGCTATGAAAGAATTTGTTGTTGGTTACACGGGCTGCAAATTGTAAAAGGATTGGTACTTCTGCTTTAGACTTCATAAAAAATATAATACACGGCTAACAAAAGAACTCAAAATATTGATCCATTAAAAAAGAGTTATAATACAGACACACTTTGTAAAATAAATCTGAACTTCTTGTACAATACACAGTCTCTAGTTCCAACACTGCAATCGTCACATAATTTAAAGCATCATTTATTTGAAGCCGAGTGAAACTGAGACGGAAGGATCAGATATGAAGCAGCTGGTAGCTTCTGGTGCTCCATTAATGATGTGAGTAAATAACAGCACTAACAATGGGGCCTCTAGCAGGACACCTGATTGAGGCGTGTTGTTCCCAACAGGCTCAGCTCTGCGCTGCTGTCAGAGTCATTGTCCGTGGAGATGCTGGTGTGAGAGTGTCTGTGCTGCTCCTCTCCAGTGGAATTGTGACTCTGAACGGCATCCAGAGACGAGATGCTGCTGCCAGAGACAGTGCGGGAGCGGGACAGGCGGGTCATCCTAACTGCAGGCACTGACACAGAATGAAAATGAGACATCGTTAGGAAATGATTAGTTGATGGTCCTTGATTAAATGAACCATTTACAACACACAAAGTTTATATGCAAACATTTATACAAGAGATGGGTAGTGCCTATTATGAATGAGGTATATGTACATGTAACATAAATTGTTGGCAAAGTAGGAAAGGTCCTGCCATTTAGATAATGTGCTTCCAGATAAGCATACGTAAGCTAGAACACAGACCACACTAGAGTAAATTGGTTGTTTAAAGGTTGATTAATAACATTAACCTTCTAAAAGTCTATTAATAGATGCAAACTTTACTTACTATATCCCAGTCCCTGAATGAAGTACTTAAAGGCCTCTGCCAATCTGGCAGGCTGTAAGGAAAAAGAACATAATGGGTAAAGTAAATACAGGTGTCCATCAATCTAAATGGAAAGCAAGGCATTTTCATAAGTGGATACAGACCTGATCAACCTGAGGAAGGCCTCCACAGTCAGCCATCTTCATCAGTGAGAGCATGAAAATATAAGAAGAAAAAAAATATATATACACAGAATACAATGCTAATGCTAATAAATCTAAGAAGTATAAATATAAGCGATAACAAATGAGCAGAAAGGGAAAATATCAGTTACATTTAAATCCTAATGGATTAAGACAGGAATTAAATGTTTAGTATATTATTTGGTGCAAATGAAGGAGATGGTCATGAATAGGCAATCTCTAACCTTAAGTAGGGTGGTTTTTGTTGGATTCATTCTTGAATTGAAGTCAACCTGCAAAGAAACATATTACTGCCGTACATGGATATTAAAATATATTTTGAATGAAATGTGTAAAAAAAAAAAAAAAAAAAAAAGTGTATATAAGAGATAATCAGCATGTACCACAGCATCAACTGCAGGAGAGCTGTCTCCTACCACCAGAAGAGTTGGGCACCTAGATGAACAAAGAACAGTGAAAGGAGCAGGAGAAAGAAGAAGAAATTAAAACATGCATTAAGGCTGAAACAGAAACACTGAAAACATTTGACTTACTTCAGGGTCCGCACACTGAGGTTTCCACCTGGAGGAGGTCTTTCCACATCCAGATTCCTTCGACTAAAGAGCAGATCAGAATAAAGTGAAGTGAATGCTTCCTGAGACCATTTTTTTCATACGGTATCCTGATCCCAGGGTGGAGAAAACAGGACATGATAACAAATGGCAAAAAGTATGTACCAGTCTTCAGTGATACCTGTTATAGGACTTGACAAACAGCTCAAGGTTTCTCCGGTTAATGTCGTTCAGGATGTGATGTCGAAAGGTCGCGATCAGATCATGGTTGTTGTGAATCTGCTCCTGTCATATTTCCACACAGTAGACAAACAGACAAATAAAATCAGTCAAAATGCTTCAAATTACAACATAATGTGAATATGCTTTTAAAAGAGTTGGTGCATCTCTTCCATTGTTTGCATGGCAACTTTAAAGAGAGTACTTATAAAACGAAATTGTTGACATTTTAATGGCATTTAGTGTTCTGTCTTACATTTCCAAACAGGTGGGAGATGATCATATCAGGAACATTATGTGTCCAGCCAGAGATCTGTGGGAAGAATCAGCTTACCTTAAATTGGTGAAGTAAAGTACATGTAGGTTTGAAAAAGGCACACTTCTAATGCCCTTGGAATGAAAATCTATTTTTAAATGTATGTCATCATAAGCATCATTAGCAAAGATTGCCTGTATACATTAGCATACTAACACTTTTTTAACTCATTTGTTTGCACAAGGTATACTGATAGTTCAGTGACGTTCCACTGTCTTTCTACCACTGTAAAATTAGTTGCAGCCAATTAAAAAAAATCCTTTTTTTATGGTACTGATTATATGTGGGGGTTTATGACTGGTTGTAGCCTGTATAAGCTGTGGTACCTTATGTGCTGCCCAGTCCATCCAGTCCTCTGCCTGAGCGTCAATGTTAATCAGAACAAGACCCTCAACCAGTTCAGGGTGGTTCAGCTGTAAGAAATGATAAACAGACCCCCAGAAATCAATTCTACTTCCTCCTTTCAGCAAAGTTAGTATAGTAAGTCTGAAATGGTTGAGAAGATATTTGTACTAAGAGGAACATTCCTGTGGAATTTATGGCCAGCATGCCTATTATAATTAAGAGGATTTTGCTGCCTGTCTCAACACACTGGTATATCAAAAAATCTGACTTGGTTATAAGTCTGGTTTAGAGGTGCAACTTACAGCAAACTGTGCAAGGATGTAAGCTCCAGCCCCGACTGCCATTCCAATAATGCTCTTAATGCTATAGAGAGAAAATGCAGCGTGCTTTTAACCATTAGAGGCGACAATTTCAAATATTATAAAGTGGATCCGATATCCTTTAATCATTCTTTTTTTTGCAAACTTACTTAAAATGCTGAAGCACAATAGGGATGGCCTCAGAGAGCTGGTCCATTGAGGGGTAGATGGATCTACAAAAGGATAAATGTACTGGTTAAAAATAAGAAGAAGTGACACAATAGCAAAAGTCCAACAGGAATGTGAAGCTGGCAAAAACCAAACCCTGATGTTTTCATTTTCAAGAAGGTGACTCAAATGAAACTTTATTTTTTTTAACATAATTTCACCTGACCTAAAACATCAGCCAATTACCAATCACATTATGAGCTGTTTTAGGTGTGTTTGAGCAGTGTTTGAACTGATGTACAGGATATGACATCTATGAGCATTATAGGATGTTAAGGTTGTTTTCTGATTAAGAACGGGAATGCAGCCACTCTGCATTAGTAGTAAATATGTATTAGTCTTAATGGTCATTCACTACAAACATGTAAAATATTCTAATAACAGTGATTATTAATTCAAATTCATTAAAGTCTTCACTGCAATTTACTCCTTAAGAAGTTTCTAATACTTTTAATTTCTGTTTAGGTTTACTACAATAACCCTGCCATCTGGATAGCAAAGATCTGGATAGTAGAGATCATTAAAGTGAAGTGCACACTACTGTGAAGTGAAGTGCACACTATTCACAAGACATACTGACAGGTCGCCAGAGGTTAATGAAACTTTTCAATGTAGTCTGCCCTTATATTACTGAGACTGGCTGCATTAGTTTAACAGTTGCATTTGTGTTGGAACATTAGGAAGATCAGACATCACTGCGCTGCTGTGCTTTGACCATAAAGGTCTGACTGCCTATCAGTGAAGAGCGGAGCTCATTGTGCTGTCCTAAAAATTCAGGGCAGATAGCAAAGGAATTCACTTGCTAAGAAAAAATGATAAGGGTTACACTGCAAAAAAAATTATAGCACGTGAAAATGTCTTGAATATGGGCAAACTAATCTAATATTTATTATTATGAGAGTATTATAGATCTAAAATTATTCACCCTTTTAACATGCATGTACTCATTTCAAGCTCTAAATTTTCTTATACTATTGGCAGATGATTTTTCTCCTTTACAGAAATAAATGCTAATAGAACAAGACTAGAAATAAAAATGTCTAGAAATAGGTTTAATTATTCTTATTTTCGGTACACTACCTTATGATAGGAAATACTATATAGATTTGACTATATTCAAAATATTTTCACTCACAAAGATGTCATTTTTTGCAGTGTAGATTAGTGTCATGTGTTAGGTTTAAGCTTAAAGGTAGCATTCAGTCACCCTGTGGGGATAGTGCTAGCACCTTCCTGCTGCCCAGGTGCATTGATGTGGCACACAGAGAAATATTGTGTGATTTCCTGCATGTCCTCATGGTTGAACAGATTGCTGAAGCAGGTTTTATCTGCACAGGATCACACAGAGTAATTACAGCATTTTATATATACAATTAAATACCTTAATCAAAGTGTGTACAATGCTGAAAAAGTCACAGATGAACACATAAGAGAGAGAGAGAGCAGAATCTTACGGTTTAGTCCGATGTCATGGTAAGTCAGGATGACAGGTCGGTTGAACTTAGCGATACCTTTCATGGTGCAGTGCACTATGCCAGATGGGGTCTCCACATTATCTTCCTAGAGGAGCAAAGCTAGTATTAAACAATCCTATCATATTAAGGCTAGTTATAAAAAGGAGGGCCCATTGAACAGCAGTGGTTCTGCATATCCAGGCTAACTACAGAGGTTTACTTCAGGAATGCAGAATATATGAGGTTGTAAAAGTTAAGTAGGGCAAGAGACACATGGGCAAGTTGCCACAATCTACAAGCTAAGCTACGTTGCATGCTACCCCAGCTGACAAAATAAGACTATAGTCAATTCTCAAGTAAAATGGTTTGTTGTAATTGAACTACCCAGTATCAAGAGTTAAGCTAAGCCTTTCCTCATCCCTCTCCTGTAATAAGTTGGATATACAATTTGACTCAATCACACACATAAACATTTACATAAGATAAGATAAGATAAGATAAGATAAGATCTTTATAGATAGAACTTTATTCATCCTGAGGGAAATTCTTTACATTTTATTTTGTTACGCTCTATCAATCACAAGTAAATATACTATGGCATTTAATCCAGAGCAGAGGGGAAAAAAAGAGATTTGAAAACTCGTGGCTCTCACTTTCTAAATGAATGCACTATCATTATTAGAAAATTATTTAGAAAGTTCCTCCCTCAGTTCACACATGAAATTTGAACAGTTTCTTCCCCAGTCACACAGATTTCCAGATACTACCTAACATCTCTTACAAGAAATTGCAAGAAATTACACATTTATGACCACAGAAACAAATAAAAACACAAAACAAAAGTATGACAAAATTCTCAAAACCTAATAAGAAAAAGAAATATTCTTAGTAAGAAATATTAACTGGTTACATGCAATTAAAAAATGATGAATAAATAGTCAGCACTCACAGAAACTTTAGCCTCAAAGACAGAGGCATGCTCAGAGGTCTCTAGCACCATGCCTGCTGCTGTTGTAGTATCAGATGAATAGATACAGTACCCTCACTCTGTGGATTTTATATCCCTTTGTTTACAGTGTGGTCCCTGCTCCCAGCATGCTTTGCATGTTGACCTGAAGACACTAGAGTAATTCTCATGCAGATATATTCAAATTAGAGTACTCAGACAAAGCCAAGCACCCTGTGGTTGGGAATTTATACTTTGCTTCTTATCGCTCAAGGATTTCATTTTGTATTAGCAGAATATGAACTGGTGTGAAGATTAAGAAATGTCCTCAACTTGTTCAAATGTAATAAACATTCCAGTGATGTGAATATTGTTGCTGTAAAAATCACGTGACTGGAAAGGTGAGATCTCAGCTTTGTAGTTCTCACTCTGAACCCTGACACTGTTGTGTTGATCAGTGGTGATCAGCTTGATTACATCAGAGATAAGCGGTAGGCGTGTGTGTCTGAAGGAGGACGAGCTCGACGTGCTGCATGCGGTGAAGCAGGAAAGGCAAATGGCGATCCTCTAGTCCACACGTCATCATTCTGCTGAACCCCAAACCAGTGCAGTTCAAAAACACTCGGTTTAAAGATTCGACTCGTTCCCAAAATGATTCGACTCCTTGATTCACTCCGCTGGGCTGAGTGTTTTTGTTACAGTTTTTGTTTTATTTCTGTTTAACGGTTTTATTAGTATAAAAATTATCCACACTTTTCCAAACCCTATGCTCAAAAATGGAATGTGAATCTACATTTGTGAAAATGTCTTTATAATATTATAAAAATGCTTGCATGCTAACAATGTGATTCATTATCCTGGTGTATCAGATCTACACAGTTAGCATAACCCAGGACCTGCTGCAGGTTACTTTACTAATAACTATGTACTGTTTCTATATTTATATTTTAAAATCAAATCTGAAATCCCATGTGCCTCGTATCAGAGTTACTAACCATAAAGCCTTAAAGCATTCAGACACAACAAAGAAAAAACAGACAAAACATAGGATATATTTCAGGCTGGTTACTATTTTACTTTGGGATCTCATTTTAAATTCATAAAAAAAAAATCACCCAAAATGCTAAAAGCCAGAAACTCTCTTTGTGATGTAACATAACATCTGTGTCAATATCAGACAGGTCCTGATGAAATAGCGCTACTCTTACACTCACATGCTTTATAACAATAAAACGTTTCCACCCTAGATGGCGCGGTGCAGCCACTTTTCACTTTCTCTCTCTCTCTCTTATTTTTTTTTACTCGTTTTTCCTTCTTCCTTCCCAAAATGAAATGAATAAAATGTAGTATAACAGACATGAAAAGTGAGGGAAGGAGACACAATCCTGAGTTTATTACAGCCTTAATGTTCTAACTGAATCCCAGCTCCCTGTTAGAAATTTCAGATAGTAAAAATATTCAAATTAAACTTTTTTTTTTTCTCATTTTTTTTGCATTCAGTTGTCTAATGTCAGCTTTCTAACTCCGTACCTCTTGGGTTATAGTCTTGAGCAGCAGCACACACGTTGGCCCCGCCCACTCTTGCGTTCGAGCTGAAGCTCAGCGTGACGCTGCGTCGCCATGGATACAGTAGGAGGGAGAAAATGACAACGCTTGCGAATCACATGGAGCAAGTTCGGTAACGCAGAGATGTGAGTATGAAGGGAAAAAAGTGTTTTAATGAACTTACTACACTGCAGCATGTTCATATGACACAGTATCTCACAGGGTTAGTAACCGTGGACTCGCGCTTTGTGTAAATACGGCGGCGGCTGGTGCTGTTGCAGTGGGGCTGTAGGAGTTTGGTAGAGTTACACGTTAGCTGACTCTCAGTGCTAATCGGTTTGATGCAGTCCTACACCTAAATGTATGTAGAGTATATTAAACGCTGCATGAGGGGAAACATGTTCGGGTGAACGCGGGACAGAACTGTGTTTCTACTTTTAATACAGTGTAGATTTGCGGTCGGTTGTCGCAAACAAAGCAGGAGGAACAGCTAGCGCCAGGTCACCACCGCGGTTAAAGATAGCAGGCGGTTTCAGGGTCCGGATTGTGTCTGCTTTAAATCCGTGCCTCAGTAACACTCACACTCACACACACACACACACACACACACACGCTGTTGAATATATAACTTCGAAATGTGTTCAGATGTTCACAGGAGAGTTTTTCTTTCAGCCAGTGGCTTGTAAGACCGCGCTTTTAACTTGAAAGGCAATTTGTCAGTGTTGTGGGTTTGTTTCTACAAGCTGCACATTAGGTTGCTGAAGTCAAATGAAACGATCCAAAATTAGGGGTCCAAGCACAGAACCAACATTTTTTTACATGCACAAAATAGTCTGCTAAATGCAAAATAAGCAGGCAAATTTAAATAAAGATTTAGGCAATAATTCATCTGTATTTGCACACACACTGGCGTAAGATGGTAATGGTAAAAAGCTAAGCCATATGTACAAGTCTGCAGTAATCGTTTCATTTATTTCTAAATACACAATGGGCCTCATTTATCAACCTTTTAGTAAAGTTGTGTGTAAATGTTTGCATAAGCCAAACCAAACTGAAATTTTCAGACAGATTTCCAAAAGTTTAGCAAACGCTGATTTTGTGTGCACGTGTGCGTATGCTGATCACCCATAAAGGGCAACGCTTGTTCGCGACACAGCTCATTTGCATGTAGTGACGCCCACAAATCTCCATAAAAGTTCAAGTGCACAGACAGCTGGGAGCATGAAATGAATGATCAGGGTAAAGCCTGAAAAACAGAAGTATTAGTTATTTTGACCCACGTCTATGCCAGTAAAACATTCAGTAATATGTATTATTAATAATAACAAGCAAGCACAAAATCTTCCTTCAGTTGAGGTATTTGCTGACGGCTTACGGCTGTGCGTATCCTCTGTTTATATGGCAGCATGTGCTGGCTCGGTGTTTATATGATCACTTGAATAATCTGATTCCGCTTAAATCAGATAAAGATTATAGTATTATTGCGATTGATTATAAGCTACATTCAACTATTAGGGATCCAAACACTGAAAGATAAATGCAAATGACACAAATGTTTGGTGTAGGCTACATCAAAGTTGACAGAACTGAAACCTAAAATTAAAGATTTTACCCAGAGCAGTGAAGCAGAACACACACACACACACACACACACACGCACAAAAAAAAATCCCAGGAACCTCCCATTATCTGGAAAGACCATTAATGTGCCAGGTTTTCCAAGTTTTGTTTTGAATGCTTGATGAAGCTTGATGAACCTCTGACAGAGCAGAAACCATATTTAGACATAATGTATATTGTATTACTTTAAAGAATTCGTATTGTTACTGACTGCCTATAAATCATCTTAAAGTTTTTTTTTTATTCTAAAAATAATCTTTCTATGTACATTGATCAGTCATAACATTAAAACCACTGACAAGTGAATAACATTGATTACCTCGTTACGATGGCACCTATCAAGAGGTGGGGTATATTAGGTAGCAAGTGAAGAGTCGGTTCTCGAAGTTGATGTGTTGGAAGCAGGAAAAATGGGCTGAGAGGGATCTGAGTGACTTTGACAAGGGCCAGATTGTGATGGCTAGACGACTGGGTCAGAGCATCTCCAAAACTGCAGGTCTTGTAGGGTGTTCCTGGTATGCAGTAGTTCATACCTACCAAAAGTGGTCCAAGGAAGGACAACCGGTGAACCGTCAACAGGGTCATGGACGCCCAAGGCTCATTGATGCGAGTGGGGAGCGAAGGCTATACCGTCTGGTCTGATCCCACAGAAAAGCTACGATTTGTAGCACAGATTACTGAAAAAGTTAATGTTAGCTATGATAGAAAGGTGTCAGAACACACAGTGCGTAGTAAATTGCTGCGTATGGGGCTGCATAGCCACAGACCGGTCAGAGTGGCCATGCTGACTCCTGACCACCGAAAACACCTACAGTGGGTACGTGAGCATCAGCACTGGACCATGGAGTAATGGAAGAAGGTGGCCTGGTCTGATGAATCATGTTTTCTTTTACATCATTTAGACAGCTGTGTGCATGTGCATAGCCTACCTGGGGAAGAGATGGCACCAGGATGCACTGTGGGAAGAAGACCTATACAATATTAGGCGGGTGGTTTTATATTTTATATATATATATATATATATATATATATATATATATATATATATATATATATATATATATATATATATAAATTTTTTTATTTATTTATTTATTTATTTTTTCAGTAAATTGTTGCAGAGTGCCTTTCTCTGTTTCTCTAGCCTGCTGCCCACCCACTAGCCATTAACACTAAGGGACCCTAAGCAGACCCTCATTTTTCATTAAATGACACACTCAAGTAATGAAATAGGAGTTGCAGAGTGAGTAAACAAGGAACAAAGGAGCAAGAAAGTCAACTGTGAGGCTGGCAAAAAGTTTCGGTTTATACTAGAGTTGAAATAAAATTATAAAAATTAGCCAGTTGTAGTACTTTAGAGTCAGTGAGGTAAGTTTAGCTTACTCAGGAAAATTAGCTAGCTAATAGCATACTCAGCGAAAGGACAATATTATGCGTGTCATGTTAACAAGATGACTTTTTTTGAAATCAAGAGGTTTTATAACCCCTTCATGTTTAAAGCTTAGCAGAGATATACTGCTAATGACTTAAAATCCAACGCTAAACTGTCATACTGTCCTGAGGGAAATAAGCTGGGCACACCTGAGAATAAGGAGCTGGGAGAGAAAGATGAACTAAAAACAAACTACTTATTAATTTTAGAATTTTGCCTTTTGGGAAGAAAATGAAATTATTAGCAGTCAATGAATGCTACTTTTCTGGGCTTGTACTATGCGCTAGTTAGTGTTGACTGGGAGCTAGCTTTAGCTCCCTTCAAAGCCATGCCTAATTTTGAGCTGCACCTATTTGTACTATGCTGATTGAGCCAAAGTGTATTCAGATGCATGTCATCTCACAGATAACATCTGATTTTCTACAGTTTGTAAAAATTGGGAGAATTCCTATCACCATTTGTACAAAGAAACTGCACTAGGTACAGATTTAATATTTTCTTAGCACAACACTACAATGCAGGAAAAATAAATCATTTTCACAATAAATTTAACAATTCATCTGAAACCAGACGTCATTTTCCCTAGTCAGTTATAGTTTGTATTAATTAGCTGATATTTAGCTGATTTCTGTTCGCTGTCAACAGCAGTAAAGGTTGTGATATCAAGACAAAGTATTCTCTAATATAAATATTCAGGTAATGTTTCGAGCGCCAAATTAGTGTTAATTTTCTAGTAACCTGGAAGGGAGTAAGCGCTTTAGGGTGGCAACCTTTGGGACATTTTAAGTATTGTGTTGAACTGGTTTCTAATTATAGCTTGTTTATCCACTTTATGTTGTTTCTTTGTTCACTTTCCTGAGCATCATGCCTGTGAGCTGAGCACAACACGTTAGCAGTTGTTGTTTTTTTGTTTGTTTTTTTTGTCGGTGCCTCTCATTGTGTATCTCCTTTGTCTTGTCAAGGTGGATCAGGTTAATTAGTGCAACATCTCTCACATACAGTCCTGATGTGATAGTTTTAGACAGTTACGGCACAACATTATATGGTGTATATTTACATTGAACATTGTTTTTTTATCTGCCTTTGGGAATAGATTGACACTGGTTATTTTGGTCTAGATGTATACTGTAGTGTAAGGTTGATTTATGCTTCAGTTTACATACACAACCAAAATTCTTTTAATGATCTTAAGCAACTGAGAGACGATACTTACAAACAAACTAACTTGAGTATGAAAAGATTTCAGTAAAATAAATCGTGAGTATTTAATATTAAATTATATATTATATATTAAATAATTTGTGAATTTAAATGTCTGGTAATTTGTTATGAATAAAATATAATATATATAACTGAAATCAATGTATTTTAGTGGGGGGAAAAATCATTTACAGATATCCCTCCAGCTGTAGTTTGTTAGTCCTGCACTAATCTACAGTTTAAATATAACAGGTTAAGTTTGATTTAATGTTTCTGAGCCAAGAACCATTCATCTTATTCTACAAATTTTTCAGCAAGCATTGGCTTTGTAGGAAGATCATAAAATACTTTTGTGTGCTTTGTTAGATAGACTGTCACAATTCGCTGAAGCTTTTGCCCTTTTTTAAGGTCATATAATGCCATGATGTGTAAGTAATAAGATCATGCCAGCATGTACACCAGTCAAAAGAAAAACCTGCCATGCAGGTCCAGTCAATGTCATGACACAAGCATTAATCTGTTGACGATGATACTGCATTTAGCTCGAGCGTCCCTCCTGTGGAACATCTGTCACCATTGTTGTTGTATTCGCCCTGGATTCTGTTTTAATGCCAGCACCCCAGCTGATTAGCTCTCAGCTGCGAGCCAGGAAGGTGTGTGGTTTAACACGGCTTCTATTCAGGCCGAGCAGGAAAGGACAGGTTTCCTCCTACCTGCCACTGGCGCTCTGTGCTCCCCGAGTATTGGAATGTTGGAAAGCTTTACTCTTGACACATGACGGTAAAGCATAACCCATGATGTTAGCTTCCACCATGGGACAAGGGGTGGCTTCCTCCATTGATAGGCAGAAAACTCTGCCTTTATTAGGAAAATATGAGCAGGGCAGCTGGAACATTTGGACGTAAACAGAGGTAGAATATGGATTGGAGGAGGTGTAGCATTGCAATGCTGGCACAAAATATTATTGTGGACTTTTTCCATTACAGACTGTTGCTGTGCTGTAGGCCACATGAAAGGTGAGCTGTGATGAGATAGTTAACCTAATTAAAAACACTGAAACAAAAAAAACAAATGCTGTTTGAAATCCCCTAAAGCAAGTGGGACCCATTAACCATTTGTTAAAAACTTTTTGCTTGTCGTCCATATCAGTGTATATTACATAATACTTATACTATATTACGTATATTACATATACCTTGTAACTTCCTTAAGAGTAAGAGAAATTATGTTTCAAAGGTCCTTAATTTTATGATGTATTCAGGATTATACCGTGTATTTGAATATTGTAAACACTTCTGGCTAATGACAACAAAGCAGAGTCGTTCTGGAGGGTGGAAATCTGCTACTATGTACCACATAATAACATGAGCTTCATACCAGAAGCAAGAGTAAGAACCTATAATTGTAGCTGTCAGTCACATGGTGCCTCATTTGCTTTCACCTTGCCAGGCAGGTCCTGTTTGTTTCCCATGTACAAAGCATAGAGCAGTTGTGGAGAGAAGAGAAGACTGAGGATCTCTTAGGTGGGCACGTAGGGCAGTGACTACGTGAGCGTGCAGAGCAGTGACAACATAAGTGGCATTGTTTACAAACTCCCCTGCATACATTATGTACGATGGATATACGGCATCCACTAAATGGCACATCAGGGACAAAACATCCCTGTCTGACAGGATTCCATGTTCTTGTCACGAGCTAGTCTCAAATATAAAACTGACTATTACATTTACAAGTACTTACAAATCTGGACGATCCAGAAGATTGGTACAGAAAACAGACTTTTTGGTAGGTTTGAAAGCCACGATTCAATTTGAAACACAGCTCCAGTTTGTTGTTTGTTTTTGTAGTTTATTAGTTTGTTCAGTCGCCGTACTGCCCCCAGTACTTATGTTGGTACTGCTCCGTGCTTATATGGTACATTAATTACTTTTTTTTTTTTGGACTTGCACAATTGACCACAGCATATTAATTCAGGACACACACTGCAGCCATCTTGCACATGCATAGTTATACTTGCAAGTGAAAAACACTACCATAGTGTATAGGTCTGCACAGGAATTATTATTATTATTATTATTATTATTATTATTATTCCTAACCTTTCCCACTCCCACAGTTATTTTGTTTGCACTTGCCTGTGATGCACTATATGACCAAAAGTCTGTGGACATCTGACCATCACACCCACATGTGGGCCTTCCTCAAACTGTTGCCACAATGTTGGAAGAGCACAGTTGTATAGGATGTCTTTGTATGCTGTAGCATTACAGTTTCCTTTCGCTGGAATTAAGGGGTCTAGCCCAAACATGTTTCAGCATGACAATGCCCCTGTGCACAAAGTGAGGTCCATGAACACATGGTTTGCCAAGGCTGGAGTGGAACAATTCGAGTGTCCTGCACAGAGCCCTGAACTCAACCCCACTGAACACCTTTGGGATGAACTGGAACACTGACTGCACCCCAGGGCTTCTCACCCTACATCTATGGCTGACTTCATTAATGCTCTTATTACTGAATGGGCAGATCCACATAACCACGTTCCAAAGTCTAGTGGGAAGCCTTCCCAGAAGAGTGGAGGCTGTTATAGCAGCAAAGGGGGGAGTAATCTGGAATGGGATGTTCAACAAGCATCTGAGTGTAATGGTCAGGTGTCCACATACTTTTGGCCATATAGTTTTTCCCCCCCTAATGAACGTCACTGTTTCCATTTTCCCAAAATATAAAAAAATGTTGTTTAAACCACATTATTCCCTGATCAGGTTAAAGCAGTTACCAAAGATGAATGAATGAACCCTTGTGTCACACAGCAGTGCATCCTCATCCAGTATGCTTCCATGTTAACCAGTGTGACCCTTCTTTCTCCTGCAAACATCATATTTGAATGCCTGCTACTGCCACTTTTTGTTGGGTCTCGTGGGATCCTGATAAACACCTCTACCTTAGTGTTAAAGGTTTACCCCAGAGAACATTTTCACTGCTTCCCCAAGCTGGCATTGAAGAGCACTAACTGAATACAGATATCACTGCAAGCATGTAGACAATTTTGTATCCCAGCTTGGGAAATAAAATTTTTTTTAACAAGCTGACATTTCACCATTTAAATGTCCTTGTCATGTTGTTTGTGTATATTTACAAACTAGTAGGCTCTCATTGTTATAGCATTTGCTCAAAGTTTCAAGGACACCATGGGGTTAATTTGGCCTTTTTAAACCCTTTGTGCACCGCGTATCTTGGCACTTGGCTGAAAAGGCCGGGAAAACTGGCTCCACACAAGTTAATGGCTGAGGCGCGCAAAAACCTGTTTCCGTGATAAAGTGAACTCTGTTTTGAGGTGTGTTTTTATTTTCCTGTTTTTTTTGTTTGAGATTGAGTGGATTATTGTATTGGATGCTCCCTAGCGGGTTACCCCACAACCCACTGCAAGTAAAAGCAGGCTTTTTTAATGGCCTTTTTTTTTTTTTTTTTACTGGGTTGACATTATCATTCTTCATTACGTTCTTAAATTGTGCATACTTGATTATTTTATTACAGTACACTGGTATTGCCTGAATGATATCTTAATGAGATTGTCTGTGGTATGATGTGTTGCCGGTGCTTTTGAGGTGTTTATGTTTATATAGTCAATTTAGATGGTTATGTATGCAGCCCAGGCTACATAACCTCCCTTTTTTTCTCTGCCTCTTGTACCCCCAGTTTGGAAAGTGTAAAATTGCCTATGACAGCAGATAAACTCCGGTATAAATACACCCATGCTGCTGCGCGCATACACAAACACACACACACACACACACACACACACAAACACAAGAGGCAGGAAGCATATTGTTTTGAATGGGATTTTTTTTTTTTTTTTTTTTAACCTGGTGTATGATGAGGTAGTTGATCCATTAGTTGCCTCCGTTTAACTGCATCTGCTGCAGCGTGCGCTCGTCTGCTTTCCAAAACTTCTGATGTTTTACATGAATAAACACCGAAGAGTCTCTTTCATGGATCGGAAACAAGGTAAGGCTACAATTTAGTATTTGAGCTTGGGCACTATAATACAGCTTGGAGACTGAATTGTTTATATGAAAGTGTTGATATTCCCCCTCTGTCTTTTCTTTCTTTCTCTTAGCGTTATATTATTAATTTATTGCCTCAGTTAAAATTTGGTACTTAACGAAGACTAGGATAAGTGTTCTACATGTACACAGTGTAGGCTTGGTGTTGCTCAAAAATGGGTAATGAGTCACAAAAAATAGTTGAATAATAATCTGTTAATTTTGTGATGAATCACTGATGTACTTGTGAGCATACTTGGAGTACACTGTGACTTCAATTTTTATTAGCAGTGTTTTTTCACAATTATGCATTTTTTTCCCTCCGATATAAATGAGAATTGGATTGTAGTTCACACACCGCATGACATAAGGTACAAAGCAAGAAGAGCAATGTAGAAAAATAATAACAAAATAGAAGCTTAGTAACATTTAGAACATTTAAAAAAAATTGTTTTCAGTCCTTTGGTTAGGAAACTTATCTTGTGGTAATTCAGGCAACTGGGGTCATGTTTCAACAGCAGTAAAAGCTGCTTTGCATTTATTTGCATGAGAGTTCATGTCTGTCATAGTATTCTTAAGTGTAAACACACCACATCACGCTGAAGGAAGTAGTTCACTGTGTTCACTGGAGACAATTAAGGATGAGTATCACAAGTCCAAATAAGTGACTTATTTTTTAAGCTCTTTGTGATGGACAGCAAATTTATAGATATGGAAAATAGTCCCGTGTAGTTCCGGCATGCAAGAATGAGAGAAAGTGGAGTGATCGCGGTGTCGACACGCTCCTCAGTGATCTCTCTGGCCAGCACACAGACACACAATGAAAGGAAATGCTTCCTGTAGGGATTTTGCCAAGTTCCGCCACCAGCGGGCTAGTCTTATTGTGGGAATTGCTTTCTCCAAGCATCATTTGCATTTATGTTAGAGCAGAACTCCAAGCTCCGTCCTAAAGATAAACACAGGGATTCACAGGGGCATTGAGACGCCCCAGAGCCCCGGGTTCACATTAGATCTCTCACAACTAAAGGGAGCCACTGAAACATCTTGTTAGGTGTGTGGTTTTATTCCTTGTTATTTTTCATCTTGGGTCATGCTGGGACAGGATAAGGTTGTCCTTGTGGGATTTATGGAGGGAAGAATTGACTGCAGATTAATATGCAGAAAACAACTGCCGTTCTTGCATGCCTGCCTTTATGTCCAAACAGTTTATGAATCAGTTTGTAATCAAAACAAATAGCTTTAATTGTACACCAAATGCAGAGTCCAAAAAGGACTCACTGGGGGACTCCTGAAAAAGGCTGTTTATTTTTGCGCAGCTAGTGTGTGTAGATGCACGTAGACCTCTCTCATGAATGACTCTGGGATGCTTCTAGTTCTTAGTTTGCTAGTGGGAGAATGTGGTCATAGTCATGAATATAGTAGTCATCATACACAGGTGACTGGGAACATGAAGGATTTGATAATGTTGGTCATTATCAAACTCAAAGTGTAATTTATTTCAGGGGAAAGGAACTTGTTTTGGATACATTTAATTACAAGATCATATTGTTCTGCAGTGTGTGTTTTATCTTGTTACACCCAGACGTTTTTAACATACAAACAAAAATATTCCATTTTATCAGTAATAGGTATATTATGTATATGTATAATATGTATAGGTTATTCATCAGAATGCCATTCTTACAGTTAAAGTAAAGAGGGATTTTTGCTGGGATGAGATGAGAGATGGTTGCAGTGTTTGTGAATGCAGAATGGAGGATCTCTTTAATTTACCATTTAAAAAATTATAATTAAATAGGCACATTCAATCAAGGCTGTGTCAAGGTTGTGTGGATTAGGATGATTTGACAAAATAATTGATTGTTCATAACTGTTCTTACTGTTTTAGGAAACCTATACACTATATCTGTAGCAGTTTCATGCCTTCCTATGGTTCTGTGGTATCTGAAGTACTTCTGGGATTACTTTGAGCTGTACTGGCAACATATAAACAGTCTCTCAAGGAGTTCATTTCTCAAAAAATAGAAATTTTACAGATTTAGTGCTTGAATAACAAATACCTTTGACTGACAGATTAATGGGTGGCACAACAGGTAACGTTGCCGCCTCGTAGCCCCAAGGTTGTTTTGTTCTTTTCTCATTACCAGGAAGCATGTCAAAATTAATAGCAGTGATAATCAGACATATACTGCAGATGTAGCAGAAGGAGATTAAGTTTGAAAATTCTAGCATATTCCTGTTACAGACTGTTAATGATCATAATGATAGTCAATATGGTAGTCGATCTTGCCACAGTGTCTGTCTGTGAGGAAAAGAATTAGCAATGTGGCTTCTCTTCGCTTTTCGTCAACTGTATTAGAAGATGTTCATATTGATTTCAGCATCCAAACTGGTAAAGGATGCTGCCCAAGCTTTGTTGTTTGTAAGTGGTCATTTTCAAGCTGACACGTTCGACGATGCAAAAGGGCGAAAAAGATGCCTCCACGAAAGCTCATGAAAAGCTATTTTAACCACACTTTTACAGTTACAGGCCTGAGTGGCTACTGGCACTGTTCTGCTGTAGTGAACTTTACACATTCATGCAACATTTTATACTGCAGATGCAGAATAGCAATAACAGCTGACAATAGCGAGTAGCATTAGCAACAGGCTAACAGGCTAACTACTAATGTGATAACTCTAATGTTGATGATTACCTTTTCAAAACAGCAATTAGTAGGGTCAATATTATAGATTTAACCAAGTACTGTGTCTGTATATTAACGGATCCTATAGCAATACTGCTATGAACTAATTTAAAAGTAGAGAAGGAGGACTTCATGGTGTGCACGGCAATGTTGATTTGACGTCACTCCGTATACGGGGAAGGAACTAGTAGTTGAGAAGACTATCCCAAGTTGACTAGTTGAGTTGTAGGTGGGGAATTACAAAGTGCAACTTTGCCTGGAACGCAGCATTAGTGACAACAGGAGACATTCAGCTCAGTTTGTGGCTCCCTAAAGTACAAGCTAAATCATGGTTATACATCAATCAAGGTACATAGCCTCTACCCCAACCCTTCACAATTCAAACTCAGCTGGGAGTTCAAGGTTTTCATTTAGCTCATCAATTATCTCTTCTGACTTGTGTATCAAAGTGCCTTTACTTCCTCAATGACTCAAAATGAAGCATGCAAATCAGGCTCTGCTTCTTTCCTATCTGCCTCACATTGTTTTACAAGGCAAAATTAGCAGACCTTTGCAGTTGTCCTCCCGCTCTGCCTAGTGAACCAACTCTGTTTGTGACATCCACCCTTAGAGTGGGATCAGCTAGAAAACCACATGGTTCTCAGAGCTAGAAATGATCAGCCTCTCGTCTGCCTGGACTATAACATTCGGCATGGACTGTAGAAAAAGCTAAGGATGAAGTGAGTGCTTGTTTAGAACGATTACTGTACAATAGCAAAAAATGTGATAAATAACAAATAACTTTTGGCAATCTTTCTCACAATGGGGCAAGTTCTCAAAACTTTCTGTGGTTTCTGACTGATGGTGATCAGTGTGGATATAATATGAAGTATTTGGGCCATATATGGCACTATAATGTGTTCATGTGGGTTCTTATAGTCCATACTGTTTTGAAAATAAAGCTGCTGAAGTCAGAAACTTTTCAGATCCAGCTTCTACAGAGTGTCATTGTGACTCCCTGTCTGAGTAGAACGTGAGACAACTACAGGGATTGAAATGTATAATTGAATATTCACTGAATTGATAGATTTTATGGTGAGCCGTGCAAAAATGAAATACACTGGAAAGAGCAGGGACACGCGGGGAGTCAGAGAGCTGTCGTTACATCTGCTGATATGAGTAATGGTAGCAAAGTAGAAGCCTAATTCTTTAGATTTGTCTAAATCTTTATTCACGGTGAAATCTGGACATTACCAACTATATTTAGTTTTGCAAAAGCTGAAATAAGAGTTGAAATAAGATTCTCTTTTGCATGTATGGCACATAAAGTTATAACATTTTAAAATCCAGTTAAAAGAGAAAAAAAAAGAAAATTGCATTTAAAGATTCCATTCTGTGATCCTCACGGACACGTTGATGGCTGTTATCTGATTATACACTGAATTGATTACGCTTGTATCCATTTAGCTATGCCACATAACTATCCAACAACTTAAAAAGTCTGACATTCACTATGTGAGGACTCCTTACCCAACATGATGTTTACAGGAACATAACCTAGGCGAGGTTAGAATGCATAAAAACATTTCCACATTGCTGTTTTGGTGAAATATATTTATGGTTTCTTAAAGTTTACCTGTCCAAATATTGCTTTATTCGACTTACCACGGAAGGGGGAACTCGGAATGATGTCTTTTTTACCCCCGTGCATCTGAGCTACAAAGGGTGGGGGAATAACGGACACCTCCTAGTTGGTCAACATGATAGCTAGCTCACTGTGACGAATGATGTTTAATGTCCTTCACAAAACAGCAAACTGCATAGTCAATGTTTTAGATTTAACAAACAAATGTGTCTGTATGTTGATTAATCAAATACTTGTATATACAGCATAATGCATTTGAAGGTAAGAAATTCTACTTTGTTTACTGCTCATGCTGTGAGCAGCCATGTTGATCTGACGTCACTTGCTGAGACCGTCCTCAGTTCCCGAGTAGGAATTCTAAGGTGAAGGGCTGTTTTCTCCTAGTTGGAGGTTGGAAATTACAAGTTACAACCTTTAGTGGAATGCAGCATAGGCTACAGGGTTTATACTGTTTTTCCGAATTTTTTGCCAGAATTCGGAAAAACAGCAACATCCGAGAGGTTTTCCCAGGCCGCCACAAATTTTGCATATCTGAACAATAGAATTGACTCTAAATATGTTTGTAACTAATTCTTACCCAGTAGTTTTGATATTGATCACCTGTACTCTGAGATTGCTTGTCAGTTCAACAGGACTTTATGTGGACTGATAGCCATTATATGAGAGATGGTTGACCTTTTTGGTTGTGCTCCTAATGTTATGCTTCTCAAAAAAGATGGTCATGTTTTATAATCTGTTGAACATGATGATTGGCATTTAGGTGTGTCAAATTATAACAGGACTGACGAGATGATCTCACTGTTCCCAAGTGGATTATATTATTCATACTTCCTTCTTTGTGCTCTATCAGGTACGGCAGGTTAAAAGGGATAAAGATAAAGCTACTGGGTAGTTACGGTTTCTTTCAGCTATTTAAGGGCAAGCAAGCAGTTGAAAAGGCAGGTTTAGGTTTAGTCACAAAAACAATTAAGTTAGTCTGTTGGTATTCTACATTTGCCTGCCAAAACTCCACAGAGAAGCAGTGGGAAGTCATTCAGCACCAGCTTTGGTGTTTGTGGCAAAACTCATTTAAATCTCCACTAAATCAACCCCAGGGTACCTGTCAGTGTTGAGCTTTAAACTGTATGTAGTATTTTGTGTGTGTGTGGATTTGCATGTTACTCATGTCACTGAAAACATCGGACTCTCATGAGTCCTGGTTTTGTCTCTCAGGATGGATGGGTCTCAACAAAACACTTGCCAATCAGCAAGGGCCTTTAAGAAATGTAAAGCCCATTAAGAACTGATTTTGGGCTTTATGCATAAGCTTGATCTGACTTTCTGTGTACATAACTCTGTGTACACAACTTTGCATGTATGCCTACTTAAGTCCAACAATGGAATTTCCAGTAAGAGGCTGCTTGTGCTCTGGAATTCTTATTTTATGCCACCGTGTCCTTGTGCAATATGCATACTTTTAAAGGTTATCCTTGTCATTCATGTTTATAATCGGGTTTTGAAAAAACTTACAACAATAGCCACATGAAACATGAAAATGTCAATTACACATGCCTGCAGGAGTTATCACAGGAGCACTACAGCAAGTCTGTTAACTCTTCGGCTTCTACTGTGTAGTATTTTTTTTATTTTTTGAAAAGGGCTTGTTAATTGCAGTTATTTCTGTTTTGTGCTGAAATAACTTTTTTTTGGATAAAGAACACATTTCTAGATATGGTAAAATCTGCTATGTTTAAATTTATACCTTTTCAAGTTATTTGAAATGCCTCCATGCATAGAGGGGCCTTTCAAAACTGGGGACGTACTTTTCGGGGAAGGACTCTCTGCGGGAATCCATTTCCAAATGCCAAACCGTACTGAGTTACACTGACACAGGCTACATCTACATTTTTGCACAGGCAATTATTTAAGCCTGTCATGAAAATGGCGGTCATCCAGGGCAGCTTCTACATCTTAAAGGATACTCCTATTTCAAAACAAGTCATCCCCATGTCCCTGCGTTATCTAAAACATAGCGGCTTTCTTCATTTCAGCCCTGGCTAAATTTATTAGATGGCAGCTGGTGGGGTTAAATTTAGAACACAGGTGGCCATGAAAGCCGTGATGGCCTGTAGATCAGCTCCACAATCAAGTGGCCTGGAGAAATGTTAACGAACAATGCAGGCCCAGGCCTCAGCTCTCATCCTGTCAAACACAGGTTCACACCTGCAGGCCTGTTTAACAGTCCAGCAGCTTGCACTCTTTCTTTGAGTGTCTTCAAGTAGTTGTGTTAGTGTTCTTTGTTTTGCTTCCCGTGTATGCTGTTAGAAGCTGCGAGGTATTCTGATGCTGCGTGGAATGAAGCTTGTGGTTTTGGTATTTTTGGAAGAGCTGGCATGCATTTCAATTAGGTGCTATTTATTAAGTGTGATTTGATGCCATTTGCTGGCCATGATATTGAAAGGGCATGAGTGAACACTTGAATAGATGTCATGTGATCTAAGTTGTGAAGAGAGGAAACTCTTCTCATGTTGAATATATGCTGGTTTATAGGATTTGCTTCTGTGAACCCTCTATTCTAAATGACTGTCACCTATTGACCTGAGCATTAGGTTTATATTTGAATGGCTGTTGAACCATCCTATATTTTATATGTCTTTGGAACATGTTGCATTTGTTTCTAAGCAGGTCTCATCGAGTGTACATGGTTTGGTCTGGCTCTGAAAGCTTACTGAGCTTCTTATCTGCCTCACGTGCAAGACCTTCTACGTGCTCCTGTCCTTCTGTCCCACTTAACTCTGAAAGCCTCTTCACACCATGCCTCACATAGCTTCTGTGGGTTTGTTTTTAGTGTTTGTTTACCTATGCAGAGTTTATTTTTGCCTTTAATTGTTATATTCATTTAAAATATATCTATAAGATATCTTCCTGTTGTATTTGTGTGCATGTTTAACAGTATAAGTGTGCTTGGATTATATTCTGCCTTTCATGTCATGTCTGTATGTGTGTCATTCAGAGTTGTATCACATGTAAAATGCCAAGATTTGTTTCTTTTCTGTGGCAGATATTTGCTCTGAAACAAAAAAATTATTACTTTTGCCAAAGCTAAATTTCTCTCCATTGTGTGTTTATAACTCTAGCTTTGAATGTGCCATGTATGATTTGTTGATCTCTCTTTGATCACTTTTGTGAACCCCCTTGCCCTTCATGATGCCACCGGCATGCAAGCTTCCACTTAAATTTGTTGCTTGAAACCTATCCATGGCTTCTGGGAAAAGCTTTGCGGGTAATCTTGTGTGTAAACCTGTTTACAGCAAGGGGAGCTTAGCAGCAGGATCGGTTTAATGATGTGAAATGATGCACAAAGAAGGTTTTCATGATTCACAGGTGTGTCCTCTGGGTCCTTTGTATTAACTGCTTTTTCCTTTTCTCCCCTGCTTTTGTGAATGGGAGCTCCAGCTTGTGATCAAATAATAGATAGTCATGTTTTAGATACTTTAAAGGGAATGGGAGTATGCCTGCTAAAACTGAGGAAAGACAGGGGACATCGCTGTCACACAGAATCACCCAGTCACTAGCAAGTTGTCCCACATCCAACATCCTTGTGAAACTCAGAACTGTTGGAAACGGGACTAGGGTTAGGGTTACAAAAGTTTCTTTTGCTTTCAGTGGAGGTGTTGCTGTTGAAGTAAGGGAAATGCTACGTATCACTGCATTACTTTTAATGCATTGCTGCCCTTTATTAGAAACTGCACTTGTACTAACTGCATCATACATTTAGGATCAAATTTTTCCAAGGCCTTGAGGACAAAATTTATTTTTTTATTTTATATTTTTTTATGCAAGCTAACACTATATTATAGTTATAGGAAAAGCCCAGTTTCTGCATGTCTGAAATTCATCATGCTTAATGTTTAATGGAGAGTCTCTCTATTCCTTTTTATTTCTAAATATATAGAGCCTTGGTTCTCAGAGTGGGATATGATTCCCCAGGGGTCTGTGAAGCATAGCCAGGGGGTCTGCAGCTTTTCTAATTTTATTACACTGGTGGAAATGGGTTCTATGACTGAAATGAGTTCAGAAATGAAACACAACTAAATTATGTGCCGATTTTTAAGTTTGGAAAAAAAAACAGTATTGAAGGGGTTTTGCAGACTGAGAAGTTTTAGATCCTCAGATATAGTGTGTGTGAGACAGGCGGGAGGGGAGAGAAGGAGAGAGACCATGCGTGTTTTGTGAACAGAAAAGTGCAGTTTGCCTGTAAAATCGGTGTGATTTAACACCTGTCGCTTCGTTAGCGCTTATCAGTTCTCCGTTTTCCGTAGCCGGAGACCGAGAGAAGGGGTGAAAGGGAGTGAGAGGAAGGGGGGTGGCGGAGACCTGCCACTCGGACTAAGAGCATTAGAGTGCATTTGGTTGTGACATTAGCAGCGCGCGCTGTCAGTGTCATATGCGCGACCAGGGCAGCTCGGACCGGTTCAGGGCAGAAGCGCGCGCGCCCGCTCACTCTGCACTCTGCAGCTGACGAGAAGGTAAACGCGCTGCTGCCGCTGAGCGGAAACACGAGCTGATTTTTCTCCGTGACATTTCGGTTTACTACTTTCCTTTGACGTGGTCATTCCTTATAAAGACACTCGTGTTGGCGCCACTCGAGTCGCCACTCGTTTGGAGCGTTTTCTCCGTTTTCTGTTTCGAGAAGCTGATACAGGTGAGCGGGATTTTTTCCGCATTTCATTCTGCTCTTGGAAACATCTAGAACCTGTTAGCAGCTTTCTGTCTGATTTTATTAAGAGTATACAACAGCAAGTAGTATCAGTGCTACTTTATGATAGATATTAGAATTTTGTCCACAAGTCCGGTCAAGTGGATTTTATTGGGATTTTATTGTTTTATTTTATTTATAACTATTAGTCCATATATCTGGTATACATTGGAAGGAAATGTTTCTTCAGGACCATGGTGCAACACCTACTGCAGCAGCACAGGACTGCACAAAGTGTAGCTACACACCAGCGAGAGACAGTGCAGAAATATAGAGTAAATACACAGAACCGTGCATGCTCACCATATAACAGGACAGTTTTGGATGGAAGAAACCAGTGCAAACAATTCTCTGTAAACTGCTGACACTATGCTATCATGCAGTTTGTGAAGAAGAACATATGGAGAGAAAAAGCAACTAAAATGCCTTTGAAAAGTTGGGTGATTTTTGTGTTGTTGTATGGCATGTTGTTGAATGGAGAAAAAATTTAAACTCCATGCAAAAAAATTTAAACTCCATGCAAACATTTAAACTTTTGGATCAGTGTGCATGCAGTACTCTCTCTCTCTCTCTTGCTCTCTCATATATATATATATATATATATATATATATATATATATATATATATATATATATATATATAACACACACAGTCAGTCAGGTCCGGAAGTATTTGGACAATGACAGAGTTTTTGTGATTTTGCCTTTATACACCACCACAGTGGATTTGAAATAAAACAATCAAGATGTGATCGTAGTGTAGACTTTCAGCTTTATTTTAAGAGGTTCCACAAAAATATGCCATTTACCATTTCGGAATTACAGCCATTTTAAGCAAAGTACTTCCATTTCCAGGGGCTCAAAGGTATTTGGACAATTGACTGACAAGAAGTTAATTGACCAGGTGCGGTCCATTCCCTCGTTACTTCAAGACAAATGAAGCAGATAAAAGGTCTGGAGTTGATATCAGGTATTGAGTTGGCATTTGGCAGCTGTTCGACTGGAGCTACCAATATGAAGTCCAAGGAGATCTCAATGCAAGTGAAGGAGG
>CM040975.1:19208935-19252723 GCA_022985145.1 Pangasius djambal | reverse complement strand
CAGAGCTGAGGACTAGACTAAGTTGTCCTAGCCACATAAAGTGCATAGTGTGCAACCTGGTGCAAACAGTGCAAAACAAAACAGTGCAGAACAGACAACACGAGACAGTGCAGGACAAGTACTGTACAGGACAAGATCACAAAAAAAGCAGCAACCCGTAACCTACTGTATATATATTCATATACAGTGCAATGTGCAATGTGTCTCTTTAGCCAGACGTCAGGCTTTTTGTGATGCATTTCTGTGTTTCAGAGCTCCAGTTCTGGTGGCCCTGGCGCTGATAGAGAGTGGAATGAAGTATGAAGATGCCATTCAATTCATCAGACAGTGAGTGCACATCAGACATTCTATGACACATTTGTAAATTACCTTAGAAGTACATTTTATAATATAAACAGTCTAAAATACAAGTCTATAATTATTTAAATTATGAAATATTGATTGTTTTTGGATTGATGCCTATTTTTTTTTAATAGAAAACGTCGGGGTGCCATTAACAGCAAGCAGCTGACCTATCTAGAGAAGTACAGGCCTAAGCAGAGACTGCGCTTTAAAGACCCACACAACCACAAGAACAAGTGCTGCCTCATGTGAGCAAGTCTCAGCCCATCTGCCACTGAAAGAATTAATGAATAATTTGTGGAACAGGACTAATGCCACAAACCCAGTGCATTTGGATTGTTTAACTTTTACTATTTGGGAGGACATGACCCCTCCTTAATCTATGTGAGATCCCTAAGTGTAAGGGCTTTGTGAACTCAGGGCTGTGAAAGACAAGCCTCTTAATATTTGTCTTGATCCTCACAAATGGTGTTACATATATATTTACACAAACACAAACACAATACATGCAGTATATAAACAACCAGCAAGACAAGTCTGCAGCACACACTCCAAAGATAATCCTCTGCTCCCTTCTGCAGGGCAAACATGAATGAATTTATGGAAGATTGCTACCAAAATTGCTTGCTTATGTCTTATTAATCTTGTACAGTTTAAACTAAAGCACAGCTTTTCTCTTTCCCTCTCTTTTATGTAATTTTATTTCAAGGCTTGGCTTTCTAGTCCTACTTTTCTGAAAATCACAAATGGGTTTGGCAGAGAATGATTTGTTCTATGTTTTACATTGTGATATGAACTACTCTGGGATTAGAACACTGCACAACTAGGACTGTGTATGAGAGTGAGCTGAATAGATGGCAAGAAGCACACTTTATTGGGTAGTTTTCATTAGCACACCTTTGTTAAAATTAGGCAAGATTTACAACAAGCTGGTTGGCAAACAGTTAAAAGCTCCATTTCAACCCTGCTTGTGACTTCCTGTGTTTTTTTTTTGTGTGTGTTTTTTTAAATGTAATGGTAATGTACTGCAAGTGTCTTCAACTCACTGCTCTATAAATTATGCTACGATGGAAATAGGAAAGCAAATAAATCCAGAAATGTATAATAGGATAAAGCCCCTGCTGGGGCTGAATGATCCAGGTACTGAAATATGATTCAGGTTCTGGAATATAAAAAAAAAATAAATGAATACATTTTTCTGTCTTCTATGTCAGAACACATCTAATTTTATTCACGATCAGTGACATTGAAATAATAAAGTAATTTTTTAAAAATGTGATTTATTCTGTTTGTTAATGTTTTTGGGTCTTGATCTATGCGGATAAATGTTAACATTAACATAAAATTAAGCATACTGAATGCACAGCCAGCACCTGTGATCTGAAGCTAGGACTGTTGAATATTAGATCTCTTGCATCTAAAGCGCTTATTGTTAATGAAACTATTACTGATCAGGAGTTTAATGTACTGTGTTTAACAGAAACGTGGATTAAACCAAATGAGTATGTAGCATTGAATGAAGCTGGTCCTCCCGGATACAGTTATATACATCAGCCTAGTATAACTGGCAGAGGAGGAGGTGTCGCAGTTATTTATAATGATAATCTAGGATTCTCACAAAAACCTAGTCATAAATTCAACGTTTGAAGTTCTTTATACTAACATAACATACATAGCCACAAAAAATAAGTCTACCCAGACGATTCCACTAATTATTATTTACAGACCCCAGGGCCAAGGCCAATTCCTTTGTGAATCTGCAGATTTCGTTTCTAACCTGGTTGTTTCTTTAGACAAAGCATTAATTGTTGGGGACTTTAATATTCATTTTGATAACCCAGTAGACCCTCCGAGAACAGCAGTCGTGTCCATTCTAAATTCAGTAGCGGTTAATCAGAATGTAATAGGATCCACTTATAATGGTGGTCACACTCTTGACCTAACACTAACATTCAGATTAAATATAGTCACATTTCCACAGTCTGAAGCTATCTCAAATCATTCTCTCATCTCATTTAAAATGTGTCTTAATCATAATATATGCACCTTGCCATGCTACCGTGTCAAATGTACATTCACGTCAGCCACTGCACAGAGTTTTATCAGTAATCTCCCAGAGCTATCAACTCTGACTGGATCACCATCTGACCCCACAGACCTTAATAAGGCAACTGAATGCTTAGAATCATCATTCTGCTACACGCTAGATAAGGTAGCTCCACTTAAAAGAAAAATAATTAGAAAAAGCTAGCACCCTGGTATAAGGATCACACAAGCACCTTAACACAGACCACTTGAAAATTAGAAAGTAAATGGTGTCAAAATAAATCGGTAGTGTTTCAAACAGCATGGAAGGAGAACCCCCTGAGCTATAGAAAAGCTCTTAGTGCTGCAAGATCAGTGCATCTCTCCACCCTAATTGAAGATAACAAAAATAATCCTAGATTCTTATTTAATACTTTAGCAAAAGTAACTATGAATAAGACCACAATAGAAACATGTACACAATCATTATATAGCAGTGATGACTTCATGAAGTTTTTCAGTGGAAAAATTAGAATATTTCAGACTATTTTAAAATTCAGACTATTAATTTAAAACCAGATAGTTTTATAACTGACACTGTAGATAATAATATTATATAATATCAGCGATTAGAATGTTTCACTCCCCTTCGAGAGAACAAACTAAATTCACTAATTTTCTCATCAGGATCATCAACCTGTTTACTAAATCCCTTACCTACATGTTTCTTCAAACAGATAATTCCAGAAACAATCAAACCTCTTCTAAAAATAATCAGTTCTTCTATTAGCACTGGCTATGTACCTAAATCTTTTAAACTAGCAGTTATCAAACCCTTGATTAAAAAAACCTGACCTCGACCCCTGTCAGCTGTCCAGTTATAGGCCAATATTTTATCTTTATCTCCAAGATCCTAGAAAAGGTTGTAGCACAGAAGTTATGTTCATACCTACATCAAAAATAACAAACATGTAACTGAATTGAATGTTAAAAGGAATTAAAGCAGACACGCACTTTGCATGCTATACGTATTTGGAATGGAGGAAATATGTTTACATGCTATATACAGACACATTTGGTACTATGACAAAACATAGAATGTCAGCTTTAATGTACAAAATGTACATTCACTGTCCACTTTAATAGGAACACCTGTACACCTGCACATTCATGCAGTTATCTGATTAGCCAATCAAGTGCAGCAACACAATGTAAAACAATCATGCAGATACAGGTCAAGAGCTTCAGGTAATGTTCACACCAAACATCAGAATAAAGAAAAAATGTGATCTTAGTGACTTTGATCATGGTATGGATAATGGTACCAGACGGGCTGGTTTGAGTATTTCAGAAACCGCTGATCTCCTGGGATTTTCACAGAGAACAGTCTCTAAAGTTTACACAGAATGGTGTGGAAAACAAAGAGCATCCTGTGTGCAACAGTTGCGTGGGTGGAAATGCCTTGTTGATAAGAGAGGTCAGAGGAAAATGGCCAGATTGGTTTGAGCTGCCAGGAAGGATATAGTAACTCATATAATCACTCTTTACAACTGTGGTGAGCAGAAAAGCATCTCAGCATGCACAAAACATCGAACCTTGAGCAGGTTCCACAAGGATCTGAAGCTATCATGGGCACAGACTCACCCAAACTGGACAGTTGAAGATTAGGAGGAAAAAAAATCACTGGGTCTTTTTCCAGTCTTCAGCTGTCTAGTTTGGGTGAGCAGCCATTTGCCAAATAACCTTTGGTTCCCTAAAATGGGAGGGGCATGCATATTTAAAAAAAAAAAAAAAAAAAAATCTATAGTACACTGGGATGACCATACATAGCTGACAGTTTGTACTCTTTATAGTCATTCAGTACTGTCACTAAAAAGCAAGAAATTACCACAGAAATGGTCTGAGAATCATTTTGATGTGTCGAAGGCAATTAACATAATTACGAAAACTGTAAAGAGAACTAGGGTGGTGCAGCAGGTAGCATTGCTGGCTCACAGCTCCGGGGTCCCTGGGTTGGTCTTGAGCTCGGGTTACTGTCTGTGTGGGGTTTCACATGTTCTCTCCATGTCCAGTGGCTGCCCACCAGTGGGGTTTCTCTTACTGTCCACAAGCATGCAGATAGGTGGACTGGCTACTCTAAATTGCCCTAGGCATGTGTGTGTGTGTGTGCATGGTGCCCTGCAACGGACTGACGTCCCATCTTGGATGTGTTTTCGGGATAGATCCACCGTGACCCTGGCCAGGATAAAGAGGTTACCAAAGATGAATGTAAAGAATGTAAAAACTACCTACAAGAACAATTTACACAGGACCCATCAGCAGTAGACTTATATTTAAATTTCTCTGGGGGGATGGTGGAGCAGTGGGTAGCTCTGCTGCAGGACAGCTCCAGGATCCGCTGTTCGATGCTGAGTTTGGGTTACAGTCTGTGCAGGGTTTTGCATGTTCTCCCCATGTTTGCATGGGTTTCCTCCAGGTTCTCTGGTTTCCTCTGATGTCTGAAACATTCAGCTAGGCAGACTGGTTACACTAAATTGCCTGTGAGTGTGTGTGTGTGTGTGAATAAGTATGTGTAGGCAATGGACTGGTGACTGATCCAGGAGTGAATTCTCCTGCCTTTGGTCCAGTGTTACCGGGTTTGGCTTTGGATCCACTGCAACCGTGACCAGGATAAAGTGGTTACTGATGATGGATGAATGAATGTAAATCTCACCAGTATCAGAAATAGAAAGATCTAATTAGAGCAGTCTTCAACGGATGGAGATCAGCTTGCACACAAGTCGGATAGGATGACAACAAAATGCAATTTGGGCAAATGTTTTCTGGCCTTCATGAGAAGTGAGTAACACACTGTCCCGACAAAATTAACCCAAGTACACATGTACATCAGTATATTTTCAAATGATCGTCACCTCAGTTGTGAGCATGTACTGTGGTGGGAAATATCGATAGACAAATGAATGTAAGAAACAGTGAGTGGGACTGGCGTTGTAGGATCCCGGACTGTAACCGGCGCTGTGCTCCACACCGGAAGTGTCCCCCCCGAGGCGCTCCTCTCTGTGTCTAGCTATAGCTAGCGTGACTGCTGCTGCTACTACTAGCGTCGATTTCTAGATTTGCTGGATCCGCCATATTTTCCACTAGGAGACCCAGAGAGGTAATATAGCACAAATCTTTTGAATGCATTGATCCGTAAATTGCCTTATTTCCCCATCCTAAAATATACACAGCCTTGTATTCTATCGCATTTTGAAAAATCCAGTATCTGTACTTGCCGAGAGCTTAAAATCCTGCTAATTATCGGTGGCAAAGTTATCTAGCTTAGCTTACTAGCTGACCCGCTTTAGTAGCTTTAGTGTTATTTATTGCTGTCCTTTTAATGCGCTGAGCAGCATTGTTTCTTCGTCTGTGTCCGTCTGACTGGATTGATAATTAAACATGTATTTGGGTATTTATTATAAGAGTATTTTTTATAACCCAGTGTGGTCTTTTGATACAATATTTGCCGCTTGCTTGCTAACTGTCCTCCATCACCCACCCGGCTTTGATGTGGCGTGCCTCGCTAGCTAGCGAGCGATAACTAACCTAACGCTGGCTGTTTCATCTGTTAGCTACAGCCGGGCTAGCGCCTCGTTTGACACACTGTTAAAACACGAAGCTGTTTTTTTTTTTTTTCAGGTTAAATCGATAACCCATAGTGTAAAGCCAAGGCACTAGGATTGAACGGTATCTAGCAGGCTATATATTTTAGGCGTGGCAAATGTTAACGCCAGCATAGTGCTGGTCTTAGCTAGCTAGTTATATACCCGCTCCACGGTCTAGCTACGGACTTCAACGCTGAGCTATTTCTGTATACAGACGACTGGTTATGTTTTATAATCGTTTTTTAAGTCATGTAGGTTGTTGGCTCTATTAAAGAAACCTTTAGTGTTAAGTAGAAAGGGAGTGAATTTAAGCGCAACAAGGTTCAGCTCTGAATCTAAGAGCTAGCATGGCTGGTTAGCAGATTTGCACAGCTAGGCCTGTATGGGGGAAAACGTCCAGCAGTTCAGTTCACTAAATGCGCATTAACCACAAGACAAAATTATACCCAGCTCTGAAATGAATAGAGAATGTAAATAGAAATAAAAGTTTATTCCACCCACGGGAATGTTAGAGAAATGTTGGTGAAAACTGCTCCAGGGTTAGTTGGAGGTAACTAGCTGTGCTGTGGCAGTCATTACTGAATGAGGTGCAGTAAACCTTCACTGAGTGAAATCTCTGACTTGTTAATAACCAGGCTCCCACATCACTGCATTGCTTAACACCTGATTGTGTTGCGCAGGGCATTTCAGTATTCAGAAAGCCTTGAGGAATGACATTTTGGAGTGCTGTGCCTCCTGAATAAAATGCTGGATGTCCTCTCATAGCAGCTACAACCAGGTGAGTCTGTCCCACTGTAATGAACTTTCCATTAGCCTGAAGAAATCCTCACTAGAAGCCACAGAACTTTCGAGGGAAAAGTGCCATAACAGTGCACTAGATAAGTGATCTAGCTGAAGTGGTGAAGTTGACATTAATAAAGATGTTGATAGAGCCGTATTTAAAAATATATATGAATCATAAAGTTTATTTCGATCTCATTGCGTGCTTCTTTTATATAACATGGAAACACAATGTGCCTTTTCGTTTGGACGGCTTAGGATTTTCCCTAACATTTACCAAACTTTCAGATGGCTACATTTTTCTCAGTTTCAGAACGGTTGTATTAGACTTTATATAATCAGCTCATGGTATAGTTGTAGGTTAATTGAGTTTGTAAAACTTAGTTTTAAAATCCTAGTTTAAAGAGCAAATCTTTAAATTGACAAACAATTCAAAAGCTGTTCATATACCCTTTTTAAAAAAAAAATTTATTATTATTTTTTAAATAAATACTATTGAAATCATTGCTTGTTTTCCTTAATGTGACTTGTTTCCTTGCAGCTTATGCTCCTCCATAAAGCAATCGCATCTGCTTTCATCAGCTCCACCTCTCATCTACTGCTTGGAGGAAACCTCCAAGGTAATATTTAAACAAAAAGGAGTGTACTTGGAGCTTTTGCGAAGAGTGGTTTTGCTTCCTGCAGTGTTTAGGGAGTTAATCCACTCTGAAGGTGCAAGCAAGATGCAAACAAGGGAGTCTCATATTGTGTTTCTCATGAAGCATGCCCTAAACCATTTTAGATTTTGGATGGTATTTTGTAGAATTCACTATTTAAAAGCTCCCCAGGCTCTTTTAATTAAATTATTTAATAAGATTGTTTCTGTCTTCATTGCAGTATGCAATCTACTGCCTTAATTAAATCCAGTCCTCTCGAATTTTATATTGTTGCATTGTTACAGCAGTCAAGAATTTACCACTCTAGTGCTCTGTACCTAGTCATCTTAATTCACCCTCCACTGTTGTTGCTAGTTTTTTGGTTGACATTGCACAGCAGCTGTCCTGCATCTGCCTCTTTTCCTGTTTCCCAGGTGCTTCTGGGAATATCCCGAGTGGAATATGTCCGGTCCTGTCTCAAGCCGCTCTCGAGTTTACCCTGATGTAAACACACAGAGACCCAGAGAGTACTGGGATTATGAGTCCCATGTGGTAGAGTGGGGGTAAGTCTCCGCATAATAAGGCATCAAAACTGGTTTATATTTAAATGTCCTATAGATAGAATGATGATAATGCACTTTGTGCCTGTGGTATTTTAATTATGATGAATGGAACCTGTAGTACAATCTATGTGAATATTTGCTATTTCATAACTTTCCGTTGCATATAATTTTGAATTTGTGTTTAGTGAATTTAAGTTTTCATGATTGTTGCTGTTGGCATGCAGCTCATGTTCTTACCCCCGCCCCTACTCTCTTTAAACCCAAAACGATGGAAACGCTCGTTTTCCTGGGCTATCGCCTTTTTACAATTAAATTGTTTATCAAGCTTTTTTTAATGGTAAACTGTGAGCAGGGGAAAAAATCAATATCACAAAAGCCTATTTCACTATATTCTTGCAAGGTGATGAGTTAACTTGCAACATTTCTATCTAGCTAAGTTAACCGTCTTCTTACCATAGTGCCATACAGATGAGTGATGAAGTTGCTTTCTCCTGGCTAAACCGCTGTTTTCATATGGAGAGAACGATCGGCCCTGCTTTGCGATTTTATGCCGTGCAGCTGTATTTAAAGTTAAATCAAACTCGGATGGTCTCTGTTTGCTGCTTATCTTTTATAGCTCAACCACAGAGAGAAACCTATACGAGATAGGACAAGAAACAGCTCAGCTTATAAAGGCATATTGGCCAAAGCCTCGTTGTTTGGCAGCACGGAATCATTTATACTTAGCATGACGCTGGGTTAAAATACCACATGCTGATGTGTTTTTAGTGAGAGAGCCAGCCACGATATGCTTATAAGGGTGGTCTTGTGCCTTTTGTCCTAAGTTGAGAAGATTTTGCAAAACTGCATGCGGAAAAACGAGCAAAATGCAGCTAATCCACCGTGAGCATGGAATGATGCTGTGCAAAAAGCAAAAACGCTTATAACATTCTTGCTGATGATGTGTGGTGCGATTTAATTTAATAATCAAAATCTTAAGACTTAGATAGATATTCAATAGATAGCTATTCAAAAATATGGACACTTCCTTGAATTCTGGCTATTTTGGAGTAATTGTTTGTGCTTAAATAGTATTTTTGGTGTTTTTGTGCTTCAGAAATCAGGATGACTACCAGCTTGTGCGAAAGCTGGGTCGAGGAAAGTACAGTGAAGTGTTTGAAGCCATAAACATTACAAACAATGAGAAAGTCGTGGTGAAAATACTGAAGGTGATTTTCCTGTGTTTGCATGTTGAGTTTACTTCAGTATGTTCAAATGCAAGTTGTGAATAAGTGTTGAAATATCTGTTATTACCTGACAGCAGCTTTGTCACGTTGTATTTGTGTTGTGTGGTGTTAAAACAGCCTGTGAAAAAGAAGAAAATCAAGCGAGAAATTAAAATTCTGGAGAACCTGAGAGGAGGCCCCAATATCATAACTCTTTTAGACATAGTCAAGGATCCTGTGGTGAGTGTTTCTGTGCTCATGTTTCATGTTTCATACTCTCTAAGGATTATTTCTTTGCTGGCTGATGAAAAATAATCAGTGTTCAATGGAATGAGTGTGCATTATGTTGACATTTGTTTTTGCAGTTGTTTTAACTCAGACTGGTTAAATTCAGCTTAGCTTGAATGATGTCCGACACCTGAGTTTGGATCGTCACTATTCGCATTGTAGTGTGTCTGCGAATGTACACATTTTACCACATTAAAATCTGTCTAATCGTGTTTCCTACAGTCACGGACACCAGCCCTTGTTTTTGAGCATGTAAACAACACAGATTTCAAGGTAAGATAATGGCAGCTGGAGGGGGAAAAAAGAGATTTAGTGATCGTATGACGTGCATTGGTAGGAGTATTTCATCAGGGTTTAGGTTGAGGCAGTTATGCCCAATTTATTACTTATGTCCTGACATGCAAGAATCAGTGAAATAGTCCTGAATAAAATCTGAACCCTTAGTTAATTTGAAACAATCCTGTGGTCTTTTGGTTGCTTTTTTTTTTTGTCTTTGGTAAATAGCTTTGATTTAAATTTAAGTAATTATTAGTAACTATCATTTGAAAACTGATTTTATTGGGTGTACTTGTTAATATAAAAATTGTTGTAGACATCCTTAGTTTCTTGAAGCGGTTAAATCTCGCTCCATAATCGGTCCTTGAATAATGCTGAAATTGTTTCTGTCTCATACAGCAATTGTATCAAACATTATCGGATTATGACATTCGCTTCTACATGTATGAAATTCTGAAGGTAAGAGATTTCTTTGTAGCCAAATATTTAAGTACTGACAGCATGTTGAGATTTTTCGGATTTTTGACTTAAGTCAGAAACCCAAATAGTGGTAACAGTTTGAGGCTTTTAATGAAATGGACCTGCTTTAATGGCTGTCGTGGGTTTTAACTGAAGCCATCTGCTGCGTCTGTGTGTCTTTGTTTTCACTAGGCTCTAGACTACTGTCACAGCATGGGAATTATGCACAGGGATGTCAAACCACACAATGTCATGATTGACCATGAGCACAGAAAGGTAAGTCGGTACCATTCTCATTTTCAGTTAGCTTTCAACGTGCACAATTTTGTAAAACGTCTCCTGATAAATTTCTGTTGATTTGAGAACAGCGGCTCATAAGCAGTGATGACAGTGTTGTCAAAATAACATTGCCGTTTAAATAATTGTCCTTAACGCTTTAATAAAGAACTGTTCATTGCCTTGTAAAGCTTCGTCTGATAGACTGGGGCTTGGCTGAGTTTTACCATCCAAACCAGGAGTACAATGTGCGAGTCGCATCCAGGTACTTCAAAGGTCCTGAGCTGCTTGTTGACTACCAGGTAAGACACTTTTTGTACCAGTGTTTTTTTAAAATGCCTTGCATAACAGTGGATTTATTCCCTGATCGTTATTCTAAGCAATTGCTTTTGTTTCTTTGATCATTTTTAGATGTATGACTATAGTTTGGACATGTGGAGTCTGGGTTGCATGCTGGCCAGTATGATCTTCAGGAAGGAACCTTTTTTCCATGGACATGACAATTATGACCAGGTAGTGCTTCTATTCTTAAAACTGAAAAAACAAACAAACCAAAAAAAAAACCGTAGAAGGAAAATTGTATGTTTCAATGTTAGCGATAGGACTGATCTGATATCCGATAGTAGTGTCAGGCGGATATTGGCAGAGATTGCTGGATTAGATATCGTAGGGAGGGGAAAAAAAGAAATATTTTTCTGATCCTGTATCAAATCTAGCCTGAAATGTAGCAGAATTGCTTTTTGTGCAGTGTAAAGTACTGCAAAGAAGGTCATGTGGTGTTTCCATGCTATTCATTTTTTTGTTTGTTTGCTTGTTTTTGTGTAAATATATGAATATTCCTAGTTGCACTGGTAGACAAGTAGGTTCAGTTGGCTGCTGATGGTGTTCCTCAGTCAAAGAAAAAAAAAAAATGCTTAAACACAACACACTGGTGTGATGTGCCTTGATGCTGTAATCATAGCACACACTGCTCCTGAATCCTGCCACTGGCTGCACTGCACAATCTGTTTGATGGTGGATTTAATTTTACTAGGAGGATTCATTTCTGTGTGTCTGACAGACAGTATTTCCATAATCATGAAAAAACAGTTAAACTTACAGGCGCACAGGTTAAAACAAATACATGTGCTAGCTAGATTGGAATAATATCTGTTATGTATAATGTGAGGAAAGAACGCCACAGCACAGAGCCAAACCACTGGCCAGTGACTTGCTGACTTTTTGTTAATCATGAGGCATCACTTCAGAAAATACTTTAGAAGGATAAGGACTATGGATAGTCGTCCCCTCTCCAGGAAGTCATGTACTTATACTGGTACTAGGCAACACGTTTTAGCTCCGTTGCCTGATGGGCAAGCTGATGAATTTATGATTTGTCCAAGTCCCTGTCTGGTAATATTGTGATTTGTCATGGCAGTAGAGTGTTTGGACAGTTTGAGTATGCTAATTCACCAATTGTTTATTTTAAAGCTGGTTAGTTAAAAAAATATTTGATCATTATCAGCTGATAGTCAAGGTTTCAGAACAAATGCTATGTTTTTGTGGTGGTGAGGCTGTGGAATATCATAGACTACAGTATCCTTCCTTGTTTTTATGTACTGCATGTGCTTGATTTTCACACTTTCCCTTAAACAGCTTGTACGGATTGCGAAGGTCCTAGGCACAGAAGACCTGTATGATTATATCGACAAATACAACATTGAACTGGACCCACGCTTTAATGACATTTTGGGAAGGTAAGTGTGACCATGGAGGGAAAAAAAGAAAAAGATATGTTTCTCTGTGCTCCAAAAAATAAGCATAATGGTGGTTTTGTACTGTTTGTGTACTCCTTTAATGAGCGCTGTGTGTTTGTGAGCAGGCATTCACGTAAGCGATGGGAGCGTTTTGTGCATAGTGAGAACCAGCACCTTGTGAGCACTGAGGCTCTGGACTTCCTGGACAAGCTGCTGCGTTACGACCACCAGGCTCGCCTGACTGCGCGCGAGGCCATGGATCACCCCTACTTCTGTAAGCCCACAGCATGTCAGACTTATTCACTAATCACTCCTATGATCGAAATGTGCAGCTATACCGTCGTGAACACACTACTGCTCCTGAATGGGTGGTCTGTGTAATTCCTCAAACAACATGTGATAACCATGGAGACGTCCCAGTCCCTCAAATTGACTGGCAGTGAAGCTGACAGACACTAATTTGGAAATGGTCTAGCAGTGACAAACACAAGGCGAGATAGATAGATAGACAAACAGCTGTACTTTATTGATCCCGAAGACTTGTTTGTGGCCAGAAATGATTTTGACTGGGAAACTTTCAAATGTAGCTGCTAGTAAGCAAAAATATCTGGTGGTTGCTGCTGTTCTTTCAACATGACAATTAAAAAATAAACCTTGCTCTTCAAGTTGGTAAACATTGTTGATAAATAAAAAAAAAAGATTCCTCCTCTAATGATCCCCCTTTTGATCCCAAATTGTTGGGGTCTTTATAAAAGAAGAACTGTTCAGAGCCACGGGCCTTTGGAGTGTTGTAGAATTTCGGCAGTGCTGTCTGGGTTATCATTATCTTTTTGCTAACTCGTAATACACTACAGTGCACATTTTTAGCAAGAATTTTTTTTTTAATAGTTTATCAAAGCTATCTGTTGGCCTGTTATCAGGATAGGATCATAGTCTGCTTCCTTCAGGTGTTTTGTGTGGGTGTGTGCGCGTTTTCTCTGCACGCAATTTCTTTGCCAAGACCAGGCTCACTGTATGCTTTTACTGCTGGATTGAACAGCTCAGAATGTGAGCCGTTTCTCCCACATCTTGCTCAGAATTGACATGGATGACTGAAGCCTTGCCCCAGCCTACTGTTGCCTGATGTACAGTTATGTAACAGTACACTTTGTCAAAAGTTTGACTTTTAAAATGGATCATAGTGGGTTTGTAAGTTTCATGCATTTTTTTGGTCCAAACTGTCCTGACAGTGCTTGGTGTAATTTCACATTCGAAAGCCAATTAAGACATTTTAATTTTTCCCCTGAATTTGGGGGTCTTGTTAAATATTTTTCTCCTTTTATATGTTGTGGATACACACATTCCTACATCATTTCCTGCTAATGTAAATCCACAGCAGCTACAGGATAGAGCAGTTACTAAAGATGAATAAATGAATGCGTCAGTCCCGTTTTGCACCATGCGTGGTAAATGTCACTCGCTGATGCGTTTTTAGCTGTTGTTTATCATAAAATAAAAAAAGAGAGCAGTGTAGCATTTAGATTTTTTTTTTTCCACCCCTTGCTTTCTCTCTTTACAAAAGACCCATTTCTGCAGATTGCAGTTCAGCCAACATGCTTTGTCAGTTATACTGTTAGCATGGAGCCGTCCTCTCATTGACATTCGCTTGGGTTTTTGTGGTAAAATTTGTTGTTGTTTTTTCCCTCTCTGTCTGCTAGGATTTTCTTGTGGTAAGATAATTCATGTTGATGCATTTTCTGGAATTTTGTGGCAACTTTGGTGGCCACGTTGTTGTTGCTGGTTTTTTTTTTTTTTTGAATGACTTGCTAAAAGAAAATAGGTTTTATTGGTACCATGTGGAAAAAAGTAGTTTTATGGTCGACTGAGGTGTTAACACAAGGCTTTAAAAGTTACAGGCAGTACCATTTTTCTACAAATGGCTTTAATATTATTTTGAATTATTAGCTTTTTATTGGTAATTTTAATCAAATTATTCAAATTTGTTTGCCGCTCTACTTATGTAATCTTACTCACAATATCCTCACCAACTCCTCTCCCCTTCCTGGATTATAATCTTTCTTTCACTCTTACAACAATTGTGGGTCTTACACGTGCATGCTTGTGTGTTTTTTTCCAGACCCCATTGTGAAGGACCAGGGTAGAGGAGCTACTGCTACTGGAATGGCTGCTAGCTCCACTCCAGTCAGCTCCTCTAGCATGATGGCAGGTAAAATACTTGGCATTCAGGATTTCTGGAAGTCCTGATTAGAATGTTTTGGGAAAAGAATCTGTATTGGAAATTTCGAGATGTCCTTCATATGCTTTGTAAATTTATGGCACCAGAATAAATAAAACACATCATTTTATATAAAAGGCACAAACAATGCATTTCTATTCAAACCTGGTCAGTATCATGAAGTTGGCAGATGGTTTCCTGGCTATGTTGGGCTTCAGCAAGTACTGCAGTGAACTATAGAAATGCTCCAAGTCCACTGTGAGACGAGATGAGCGCCGATGCGTGTGACAGCTCTGTCATTTTCCTGCAGGCATCACCTCAATGGCAGCCAGCACACAGCCCATGGGCAGCATTGCAGCTGGCTCTCCTGTCATCTCTGCCCCCAACACGCTGGCTACACAAGTACCCGCCGCCACGGGAGCCCAACCTTAAACCCTCTCTCTCTCTCTCTCTCTCTCTCTCTCTCTCTCTCTCTCTCTCTCCCTTTCTCTTATCCTTCCTACCCTCCCTCCTGTATTTGTTCTATTGGCAGTGTGGACAGTGACAGCCATCAACTTTTTGTTGTTATTATGTTGAAAAGTAACACAGAACTAATACAAAGTTACCCTTTTTCCTCTCGTCTTCAGTTCCGTTCTGTAGGGATATGGACTCACATTATGTTTTAGCACCTGCCTGGGAAAGCTAAGATAGGCATGCGGGTGCGTTTTCTCTCTTCTCACCGTGGCTGTCTCGAAACACAAATACACATGTAGAACTGAAGAAGGAAAATAAAATTTATTTTATATGTCCCTCAAGTATTCTTGTTTTTGAATACCAGTTCTTTGACCATGTTCCCATTTGGTTGTGCTTTTGTGGGGTGGGGACAACACAGCATTTTATTTCTTCACCTTTGGGTGTTATTACACTGTGAAACTTGATTACAAACTTGAGCGGAATGCAGACTCGTGTTCGGTGTTCGCTGGGTTCATGGTTGCACCCGTTCTGCTGTACCGTGCTGGAGCTTCAGTTGTGCTGTTCATGTGGACTTTTACATTCTTGGACCGGGAGCCAAATTCAATCAAAACTGCTAAAACAAACATGACTGGCGTTGTATATTCAGTCAGTGTGTATACAGATTTTACTGATCAGTATGTAGATGCTATTGTTACATGTTACTTTATTGATTACTTGGGGATTTGATAGCAGGTTGATTGGATTTGGCTGTGGACTTAATAGATACTCAGTAGTTACTTTTAGGAGAAGTGGCCAATGCCGAGTACCACAGATTCAATAGTATGCCAATGTGTGTTACTCACAGAACTGAAATTGTCTTTTTTTTATTTTTATTTTAAATGAAGCTTCTGACACATTTGTTTAATACCATGAAGAATTTTGTAAGTTTTTTTTTCTTTTTTTTTTTCTCCTTGATTAATTATCCAGTGAAATGTCTCTCAACTCCATGATTAAAACAATTAAAAGAGGCTAAATATCTCTTTTAGCAATGCATGTTGTTTTTACTCTGATATGGCTGACTGAAGAGACTGAAAAGGACAAACCATTAAGTTTTGAAGTTTTGTTTCCTATTTCCTCCAAAGTGTTTGCTTTGACTGGCAGATCTTGTTTCTTAGTGAAGTGCTTGTTATGTTAAAGGTGTGACGAGACTGAAAACATCCACTGTCTGTATTAAGTGTGGATAGTTCAAATCTATTAAACTAGCATTGTGTATTGTAAATTAAATCTCAAAGCTCTGTGCTATTTTTAAGCTCATTTATGTAAGATACTTTGTTCAGAAAAGAAAGTGGTGCAGATGGGGTACAAGGATTTTTACCAAGCCCTTATTATGATAAGCATGACTTTTATTATGATAAACATGAATTTTTTGAAATAAAAATTACACCTGTTTTTAAAGCACATCAAAACGTTTGTAGCATAGGTTGTTCAAGTTGGAACACTTCTTAAGCCTATTTATACCACACCTCAGTGGTGCCAGTTCTAATACTAACCATGTTAGTTACACTGGAAAAGTGCACATGCTGTTTTTCTGTGGTTTGTAGCTAGAAACACTCCTAAATTGCCATGTATGCTCATAATAAAAACAGCATTGCCTGCACACTGTGCCATAGAGCAGAGTGGTAAAAATATTGTGGGGATTAAGAACATTTGTGATTTATGCTAATAATACTCTGATGGTCAGTATAAGTAGTCGCATGTTACATTAACTAACAGATGCGTGCCAGTATTTAAATATGCTTTACACTCTACATTATGAAAATATTACATAAAATGCACTAGCTAACAAACCCAGCTGTTGGTATCTTATGCTAGCACTTATCTGTGAGAAACTGAGGTTAAAGGCATACTTTCAGCTATATCGCATGACCGTGCAAAACACAAGCCAAGGTATGTCATTAGATGGGGTAAGTGGAAAGTGCAGGATAAATGGTGATTCATAAATGCATTATTAAATGTTTTTTAAAAAACAAAATATTCTTATGTGATTTTGTCTTCTTGATGTGTGACAATGAACTGTTTTGCCCTGCACATGCCAAATTAGAAAATTCGTTGCAGAATTTTTCAAATTTATTTCGAAGTTCTCGTGCTACAGTTGCGCACA
Organism: Pangasius djambal; assembly: GCA_022985145.1. Taxonomy (NCBI): domain Eukaryota; kingdom Metazoa; phylum Chordata; class Actinopteri; order Siluriformes; family Pangasiidae; genus Pangasius; species Pangasius djambal. Next base: position 19,235,686 of record CM040975.1, on the reverse strand, counting down.
CAGACACAGTGCAAAAATGATAAATGAACTCTTATGTAGTACAAACAGTAGCGAACTGTAAACGTTGAATACAGACAAAAGACTGCATGCTTATTAATGTGCTCTAAGCAGGTAAAAATAATAAATGGTAAACACTGCAGTCAAAAAGTGACATGGTGGGAGATATTGCATATACAGTACAAGTACAGTCAGTGTCTGATATTTGTCTGTCCGTCAAGTCAAGTGGAGTTTATTGTCATTTCAACCATATACAGCCAGAGATTACATAGTGAAATGAAACAACGTTCCTCCAGAACCAAGGTGCTACATAAGACCAACGCAGAACAACACAGAACTACAAGGGACTACATACATTTATGCACAAGTGCAAACATGTGCAGGCAGCACAAGACAGTACAGCGACTACTGAGAGAGACAATGGGCACAGTAAGTCCCAGTGCAGCGCCGACCAGTACACAGCTCTATTAGAAAGTGAATCCAGTGACAATAGTGCAAAAGGAGTACAATATAAGTCGCTGAAATAGGTGTACACATAAGAAGTAGCAGCCTAGTAGAGAGTATGTACAGTAGGATAAATATTTGTAGCAGCATAATGTAATGCGGGGATGTGCAAAAACATTGCAAAGAGGTTGGAGAATGTACAGTTGTGTGTGTGTGTGTGTGTGTATGTGTGTGTGTGCTCTTTCAGTCCAGTTTCTGAGAGTTGAGGAGTCTGATGCTATAGGGGAAGAAACTGTTGCACAGTCTGGTTGTGAGGGCCCGAATGCTTCGGTACTGTTTGCTAGACAGCAGGAGGGTGAAGACTGTGTGAGAGGGGTGTGTGGGGTCATCCACAATGCTGTTGGCTTTGTGGATGCAGCGTGAGGTGTAAGTGTTTGCGATGGAGGGAACAGAGACCCCTATGATGATCTCAGCTGTCCTCACTATCCGCTGAAGGGTATTGTGATTCAAGATGGTGCAATTCCCAAACCAGGCAGTGATGCAGCTGTACAGGATGCTCTCGAAAATCCCTCTGTAGAACATGGTGAGGATGGGGGGTGGGAGAGGTGCTTTCCTCAGTCTTCTCAGAAAGTACAGGCGCTGCTGGACTTTCTTTGGTTAGCTTTCCTTCTGGAACCTTCTTGCCAGCACTGTTTAGGCAAGGGAGCCCCTTGTGTCTTTCCTTCATGACAGACATTTGGCCTATGGCTGCCACTGGTTCTAGCAGTACCACAGGGCACGCACTGGGCATTCTAGTCCAGTGTAAATGTAAATGTAAATGTTAAAGTGCAGTGTATGGAAGATAGAGTGTGTTGTGCTTGTGGTGGTGTTACTGAATAGAGTTCAACAGTCTGATGGCCTGCAAGAAGAAGCTGTCCCGCAGCCTGCAGGTGCAGCATCTGATGCTGCGATACCGTCTACCTGATGGTAACAGCAAGAGCAGTCCATGGCTTGGGTGGCTGGAGTCTCTAATGATCCTCCATACTTTCCTCACACACCACCTGGTGTAGATGTCCTGGAGGGAAAGAATGCCCCCTTGGAACCTCCCCTGGGCTGTCTGCACCACTCTCTGCGGTGTTTTGTGGTTGAGGGCATTGCTGTTCTCATACCAGGTGGTGATGCAGCCAGTCAGGATGCTCTCCACGGTGCAGGTGTAGAATGATTTGGGATGTTGGGGTTCATACTGAACTTCCTCAGCAGTCTGAGGAAGAAGAGGCGCTGGTGAGCTTTCTTAACCACTGCCTTGGTGTGAGTGGACCATGTGAGGTCCTCAGTGATAGCTGTTGACCCGCTCAGCTGGAGACCTGCCGATGGTGATGGCGGTTTGCTCCCTATAACGTCTCCTAAAGTCTTTTTTTGGGTCTTTTTTTTGTAATCAAATAGCAATTAAATATATTAGCATTAATTTATGCTTTTAATAAGGAAAGATTACTGAACATACTGTGGGTTGTGCACTATTTTACAATGATGCAACATGAATTTTCAAAGTAGTAGTGCTATAATGATAGGTACTTCATTGTCCAGTAACCTGGATACCATCTTATGTCTGTGTGCTCACATACCAAGACCATTCAACAAAGTGAATATTGCACATTATTTGCAAATACTGCTGTCATATAAACAGCTTTCTTGCCAACCTTGTACTGTACCTTGCCAAACTTGTCGCAGATCTGGGACACCATTTCTGGGTGAAGATGCCACTCCCCTGGGCGTACGTTTGTACAGTGCTGATGGGTGTGTCGTGCATCTAACCATGGGTGGGCCCACCTGCAAAAATAGCCACATGACCTCATTCCGCTGTGATTATTCATCTATGTTCCCATTCACGCTCACACTGCTCCCAACCAGTGAGTGAAGCGTCCATGGTCTCTCAGACGGGACACTGCTTCCAGCGTGGACCCCTTTTCTTAGGATGGCCTCGTGCTGCTATTAAGCTAGAGCCTGTGCCTTCTCTCTGAGATGTGGTCATGTCTCTGCTTGTGGTAGGCTGATAACCCATTTCTGAAATTTCTTTAATTCCACCAGACCCTATAGCTGTGGCTGCCATAAGCAATCCTTGTATCCGTAGCAGGAGCTGGTACCGCAAACAGCGGCCTGACTGAATCGGGTTGTTGAATGCATTCATGTATTTGTTATTCAAAAACAACAGTATCTGTCTGCATACATCTCGAAAACAACCATAATGCTAGGGATAGGCCAAAGGGTAGACCTTTCAATAGAAATGCCTGTCCTTGGAAGACAAACTTCAAAAGCATGTGTGTTCTGGAGTGATGGGAACAAGGAAATAGGAATCACTCAGATCCACCGATGTAAACCAGTCTTGTAGCGACTATAACATATGGAAGGGAAGGGCTTCTCAAGGACCAATTCAGCCCTCTAAAATCTTGAACCAGATGGAAACTTGCTTCAGAACAAGAAAGTACATTGAATAGAGCCCTTTGTCCTGAACCATGGGGTTTACGACTCACAAGATGATTCGGGGTGCTCAGACATCTAAGGGGATGGTATATAGCCATGATTCTCGCCACCTCTGGTGGTTAGGAGGGGTTAAGTAGAATTTCAGGGGTCGCAAGAAATTTTAAAAGCAAGAAAATTAAAAATTTGGTCTTGGGTCTTGACTATGAAGAGGGTAAAAATGAATATAGCTGAAGAAAAATATTTGTCATTTCAGTACCTTAGTATTATAAAGCTCTATCTAGAATGAATGAATAGGAGATAGAACCTTATAATACTATGGTCATGATTTGTCTTGCACTTCTGTTATTAAAAGGTTTGTTCGAGATTACCTGTCATGTACTAGTTGTTATAAGAGAATTAGCAAGCAGAGCTTGATTTAGATGTATGTGATCTAACAGGGCACATTGCTGGTATCATGGCACAATTTATGTTGATCAGGTGAGCCGTCATGCCTGTTGCCTCTGGTTTTGCAGATACCAGCAACATATTTACTTTATCTAATCAGTGAGGTTCCTGCTCATAAGCTCTAACCTCATTATGTTACAGCAGATGGGAGCTTTGGGATCAGTGCAAACTGTAAGAAAAATCTGTTTGACTCTTGTGACCACATGCAAATTTCATACTGGGTGGAGAATACAAATATCCTGTTTATTAGAACAATTATTACTTGTGAGTTTGTTTGGCCACCAGCCTTCATTATAGCTGCAGTAAGCGTAACATAATAGTGTAAGCTGTGAAGAGGAGATTACTGAAATGCCTCCTTATAGCGAAAACTATCCAAGTCAAAATTTTGCAGTGTAAGGGAAAACACACAACCGTCCAAATAAGCTGTCTTCATTCTCCTCGGCTGCCACCTAATGGCTAAATAGACACATGCCACTGTATTCATAGACGTGTGAATATTAGGTTGGTTGAATAGAATATTTCTGGATAGGATAACTGAAGCCAATCCTTGTTCACTGTATAATGTAACAGCAACTATGTATTTCAAGTGAAATGGCTAAAATAAAGAGAGCTGCTGACTGTTTCTGTTTATTCACATAGTGGTAGCAGTGACGTGGGCTGAGAAACCTTGACACCAGAGCTGTTCAAAACATACTGAAACATAACCAACAGGTCCAAAAGCTTTATCACCAATGATCTGTAAAGCATTCATAAAGTGAGTATACGGCAACTTTTAGTGGTTGTTAGCACAAATCAGACATAAAACGGTAGTTTCACATGGATATTTAATGATTGTACGGTATTGTATGAGAATTATCTCTGTAATTTTCATTTAGTTCTAAAGGTGAGCAAACCTTTGCATGCAACTTTAGTCAGTCATGAAGTAATTGTTACTAATGCCTAATGGCTGGTCAGTGTACTGAAAGTGTAGAATAATTTTTTAAAATAGCATTGCCGATCACATAATGAAGAAACCATTTGAACATTTAAATGGTACATTAGAAGTTATGCCATCTCTCTGTGTAACACCATCACTGATAATAGTTTACTAATAAGAACGTGTGTTATAAGACCATTAATGATTCTTTTGTTACACCATTGTTTTATATACTTGTGAAATTTTTAGATGCATATTCAGTAGGCAGTAATAAAACACTAACAAATGCACTAATCTTCACACCTACTTGGTGCCTATTTGTGTGCTCTCTTTGTTTCTAAGTCTTGCAACAAAAAGGCATAAAATTTTCCACCCGGGCAGGAAGGGCTACAGGGCGAGTGTTCCCATGCATCAGTCCCCACAGCTAATACAATACCAGTTAACTATTCTGAATGCAGGCTTTTGTCTCTGGGGATCTCCTGTTCTGGTGGTCGAATCTGGCCAGAGATCAAATGATCCCAGCCTTTCCTGTGGTATTTTATTACACCAGGTGGTAAAAAACAGTAAAATTAAAGTTAGATTTAATAATTCCAACTGCATGGGTTGGTTTCCTGTCTGGGTACATGGTGTCATAAACATTTTTTGTGGAGCATTGCTCACCCAGCACTGTAATTTGGTGCAAAAAAAAATGTGTATATATAATGCTAATAATATGTTTATTGAAAACTATTTTAAGTAAAACAAGTAATAAATAGTTACTACTTAATAGTTGCCCATAATAATAATAATTAATAATAATAATAAAAAAGATAGCTGTTATTCAAATAGTATAATATTCAGTACAAGATTTTTCAGTTACCACACACTACCAAACTTTACTAGTGTAGATACAATTTACTAGTGTCAAATTTCTAGGCTTTTTCCCTTGTGTGGCTACAAGTGGGGCCCCTTCCCTTGCGTAGCTAACACTAGCTCCTTGATCAAACTCCTTTTCTTGTCCTAGACAAAAATAGTAAATTGCCAGTGAATGAATGCCCCACTGCAGAGCAGGTCACCTGTGGCCACATTGTCCCCATTCACTGCGGTTTAGCGCTCAGTGATCTGTGCAGGTATAAAAGCACACGGGAAGGATGAGTTCTGATGATCTCTTTGTGGACCCTACTCTTCAAGATGAGGCTGTGAGTAATAAGACCACATTTTCTTTCTTCTGCTTTATATATATATATATATATATATATATATATATATATATATATATATATATATATATATATATATATATATATATATATATATATATATATATATATATATATATATATATATATATATATATATATATATATATATATATATATATAATGTGTTTGTGTGAGTGAGTGTGTAATGCGTTTATATCACAGTGTTTATAGCATTAATCTTAAGTGGAATCACTTAGTTAAGATTAATGCTATAAATGTCATAATTTCTCATTTTCTCATCTTCTCTTTCTCTGATTTAGCTCGGGCTCTTGTGTCAGGCCTGTTCTGTCGATGCTGGTGTTTATAACAGTTGTGTATTCAGCAGCTATGAGAGGTAATCATTATTATCTTCCTCAGTCTGAAATACTTCACTTGTGTTTGATTCCATACACTTCCTGCATTCCATCATGCATTTAGCAGTCTATATACTTACAATACCAAGATCCTGTTTCTTCCTTTTTTTGGATGCTGTTTTTGTTGGTAAATACACCTGCCAATATATTTTTTATTTGCTGTGTCCAGGCCAGAATGAAGAATTTCTAAACTTTTTAAATGGTAGGTCTCTTTTTTTTTTTTTTGCTTGTTTTTGCACATAGGCATGTACATATTACATACACACACACACACACACACACACACACAAACATATATATATATATATGTTAAGATACTCTCATCTTTTTTCCAGAAGCCTTTAATAAGAAAAGCCCGGAGCCAGCAATCGTAACTGGTATGTAAATCTAATGCAGGATTCAAAACTGAGTGTATAGTTTATATATAATAAAATGGTATACAATTTTCCTGTTAGACTGTTTCGACCAGGGGTGACAAACTCTTTGTAAGTAACAGGCCACATTACACTTAGGCCGGACCAAAATATTCAGTTTATTGGACTCGGTAAGACTTCGACAGCTCCTCATAAATGACGTCATTTATCCACATTTATCTGACAGGCACATTCTGAATATAGACACAGATTGAACATGCGGTATATCACCTACATAGTGAACATACATGAACATAGTGCAATTCACTTCTAAAAAGAAAAAGAAAAACCAACAAGATTATATATCATATATGGTTATATTGAACTTTTCCACATTTTGTATAATAACCAGTGATATTTACGTGTGGGAAGTGAATACAGTTTGCAAAATTGTTTACAAATAAAAAGTGTAAAAGCTGTGATTGCAGACGTATTCACCCCCACTGCTGTGGAACCCTTCAATTCTTCTGGAAAATGACACAATTTTCCAGGAGCTGAGATTATGGCCCTGAGTTTATTGCTCTATTTTGCCCCCTGGAGGAGTAACAGAGACTTCCTATTCAATTACAATCCAGAAAATGATTTTTAGTCAGAACCCAGGTTCTATATTAATTTGGTCAGCCAGATTACAACCTTTATTGGGCCAGTCCAGACCCACAAGCTGTATATCTGACACCTCTGGTTTAGACAATCATTTGTTCTGATACTCCTTGACATATGGTGTATGTCTGAAATGTTTACACATCACACATTTCGTAATGTTTGACACTGAGTTGTTCTGCTTTTGTTGTTTAGTCTCAGATCTATCAAAGGCGGTTGGTGTTCCAGACCCAATAGCAGGTGAGTGTCAAGGGAGTGGAATGGGTTGAAGCCATGCAGAGGAATAAAATATACAGGCCAAACTCAAATTTAACAGAGATGTTAAATTTTATTAGTTTTGATGTGTAAATGAGCTCTGTGCAATGTGTTCAGCTTTTTAATGCTCTCATTTTCTACAGTGTGCTCAACTTCCACTCCAATGGATAACCCTGCTGGTGAGTTTGTATCATTGTGTCCAGACTAAATATTGCTTTTCAGTTGAATTCCTAGAAATATAGCAATCATTGAATTTTCTCTTTAGAATTATTCAGTGTGACTCCAGAGATTGGTTCACTGGAATATCCAGGTCAGTTATAGAACATAGAAGATAATTCATAGTATTTAAGGTATTATATAAAGATGGAATCAAATACACCATCCTTCCCCTGTCCCTGTCCTCTCAGACACTGCTGATGAAAAATCTAAAGAGAACAGCAAATCTGCTGATCGAACAGGTAAATTAAATTGCTATAGTATTAGTGACTGTGTAGTTGAACGCAATAGCGAATACCTGCATTAATAATAGATAGATGCACGTGCTTTTGTTACATTCATGAAATAGATACATATACTTTTGGTATTCATTAAATTATGAATTTGGACATCTTGAGCTGAGCTGATCGATTGATATATTGTCCTCTAAGACACCATTAACCATAATATGGCCTAAAACCACACACTTTTATATTAAAAGACAATTATTAAAGAATTGAGCTATGTTACATAATATTACACACACATTTGTTTCAGAGGATTATGACCACCAAAGTTCAAAGAAAAGAAACGAATCACCTGGTATGCCATGTATTTTCATATTGAATCTCAGTGAAAAATCTTTTCTGTATAGTTCCAAATTTGAAGAGTGATTGGCATAAAACTGTCTTGACTTTTTGCTTTATGTCACAGAGACCTTAGGATTAGACAATGATTCTGATGGTAAGGCATGTTGTCAACAATATAGTACACAAATGACTCCACACACATGTATTTATTAATGATCTGAAATTAACAAATAAATGAGACACATTCTGTCATTTAAAGTGCATTTGTGGCTCCCTCTTGCTGCAGACAGTAAAAGTGCAGAAAGGACATACATGGACAAATATGCTGAGATAGAGAATAAGAAGCAACCCAGCAACCCAACAGAAGGTATATTCTGAATGATGTGCCAGTTTTCAGGGCTCTCGTCCATCCTTAGTATAATGTAACTGGCTCTTGTATTATGGCTCTATTGAATTCAGTGTAATACAAAGACTACGGATTGTGTGGTCTGCTAGACAACTATGAAAAGTGCCATTAAATTGATTTAATCACCTCTTTATCTAGTTCCTAATATATTGCATCATTACATGTATATAAGAACCTATTTTTTTATTGTATGGTCCAATCACAGAGAACAGGAGCAGCCAGGAGATGTATGGACCTTGGGATTTTGTGACAGACCAAGAGAGGAAGAAGAGGATGGACACTGAGAGAGGAAGGGAGGAACACAGAGTGACTCAAATCACTGAGACTGAGGCCACTAAAATGGACAGTTACTTACCTGACCAACCGCAGGCTAAAGAGAGAAACAGAAAAGACAAGACCGAGATGATGAGAGAAAACAGTGACTCTGTCCCCCTGAGTGATAGCCAGAATATTATTGATCAGAGTCAGGAGTGTTTGGAGGTGTCCAGCTGGATGATGGGATATCCAGATGGGGAAAACACTAGTGTAGGTGCAGGGGTAGATTCACAGAGTGAAGAGGGAATCACAAATTATGAGCGCCAGCTAAGGAAGCTGTGCGCTGCTAGAAAGAGACTGAGGACACCAAGAACTCAGAGAGAGCAGCTGGACACAGATAGTGCAGAAAGGGTGAGTAGTGAGTTGGACAGAGATAACAGCAATGAGAGAATTCCTGCTTAAACCCTGCGAAGATTTTCATTTTCATTATATAGCCACTTTTATTTTTCATTATGTTCCAAAATGTGAATTGTAACTGTTAAGAAATGTCTGAATTTTTGTTCCTATGATTGTGTTGTGTCTTATTCTTTCATCTATCCCTGACAACTCTCTCTGCAGATATAATGAGGAGTGTGTCTGTGCCAGACCCCCCGCTAACTTGTTAGTCAGAAAGCCCTCATGGTGGCTGCCACTTTTTGATCATCAGATGTTGTCTTTGGGTCATCCAACAGCAAAGCGGCATCACGCAGGCCTTCCAGGTACAGCTGGCTCGTCCATGTCTGCTTGGGGCCATAAATTACGTAGCTTGTCTCGTCTGCTGCAGGCTTCATCTGCTCTAATGGACCTCAGAGAGTCTTTCGCCATCTCGTAATCATGACAGAGATGTCAGCGTGTTAGAGAAGATTTACAACAGATTCTCACTCGTAGAGATTGTGAAATGTGCTCTCTGCTTGCAGCTGTGCTGCATGGCTATCATTCTTAACACAGTGATGCTACATGGTAAAAGAGGAAACTCATATAAAGAGGCTGGACTATATGACATAATCAAAATAACACACTGGAGGAAAAAAACATGTAACTCACTATGAAAAGTACACCAGTAAGTAAATAAGTACAAACTCGTTTCCTTGCAAGCCTGCTCTTTTATGATAATGGACCAATTCAGAAGTCAGGTGGTCTTTAGGATTAGTTGTTTGTTGCTGTAGTCCTGATGGTTTCTATATTTAAGAGGCAGCCTGTGGGGGAAGAGTTTGATCTTACAAACACATGCTTAAAATACATCAGAAACATGAGCAGTGCAACTGTTATCAAGCCTATAAGCCTTCAATGGTACGCAAGTACCCCCAATATCTGATTAAAGATTCATCTGATTTTAAAATGGAAAGATGTCTAGTTTTTGTTACTCAGGAAAGAAATAAAAAGTGATCTTTGCATAATAGTGTGTAGCCACATCAGATGTTGCTGTGGCTAAATTCTGGTCATTTTTTTTTATGTCTATACATATTTTGTCTACTTTTAAAAAAGCACAAATAAACAGACATAAAACAAACATAAAATGCTTTTTTTTATTTATGGTCTTATTTTATGTTCAGTCTTCCTAAAGATGTTTTAATGGCTAATTTGCTAGCAATTTCGAGCCTTCCTCATGTAGTAAATGGCATGCTTTGATCAAGTTGTTGGTTAGGTGCCATGGCCAGTTGGGCATAAGCCTAATAGATTCCACTTGCAGAAGGTCTATATACCCCACCAGTGTGAACACTATATAGATGGCAGCAGACAAAGTTATAATGTTTGAATGCTAATGCTAAACTTAGCCAACAGAGCAAAACAGTGTTTATTTAAGCGCTGATGCAATAGCAAATAGTGCTCAGTTGAGTCAAGAGCAGCAATGAGGCTCATGTTCATTAAATGCCATGACTGACATGTACGTCAGGAGATGAGACTAGAGAGAGTGATAGTTTTTCCATTAATAGGTTAGATGATAAACGTAAAGATAACATTATCAGGTTAACATCATTCCAACTGAGATAATATAGAGATGATAACAGTGACTGAGGACCACAAATCAGTTTGTAATGTAAATACAGTATATAGTTATGAAATAAACATAGCGTTTTTAAAAAGAAAGAATATTATTTTAATATTCTATAATATTATATTTATTAGAATATTAATATTAACATGTAATAACTTGGCCTTATGAATAGCCTGCTAGTCTGTAGGTGTTAAAGTTACATATTAGACCAAGTGCTAATTAATTCTATAAATAAAGCAGTTACTTTTGGACAATCACTAACCTGTTGCCTGTTTGTGGAATACCTGCGACTGAGATGAGTACAGTCTGTGCAAATAAGACACCAATTCCGATTCAGGAAAACCTGTAGTTTAAAAAATGTGATGTAGTAGAAAATGTAAACATTTCACCATGTGAAGCGTCTCCCAGGCCACCAGACATACACTACTGTAAAACCTTCCCCTTGATGTTTGAGGTTCCGATCCTCGTTCGAGACTAAATTATGTTGTGATCGTTGTTAAAAACTCGAACTCTGTCAGCACCTGAAGAATCATTTCACATTTCATGACAAAAGCAATGACCTCATACAAATCTTGTGTATTTTTGAAACTATTATCAGGTTTCAGTCAGGTGAATACTGTGAACACACAGTGATCATTTTTTAAAACATATACGCATTTTTATATTATTCAGATTATAGCTACACTCGGAAAAAAGCTATATTTCATTCAAAGGATCTATGTAAAACTCTACATCAGTGTTTCCCTATTAGAGAGGGTCTCCAGTAGAACCCCTTTCACTAAGAACTCTTTATTACACACAAAAAACACCCCCTCCCTTTTTTTGAAGAAACCATTTTTTCAAAAAATGGTAGAAAAATATACAGAATCTATTCAGATTTCTCAAATTTGTTATAAATTTCTTTTTGTATTCACTATCTCTAGTCTGAGACAAGTAAGTTCGTTTTGAACAAATGATCAGGAATATGTTGAAGGGTTTACACTTTCAAAACATTATTCTGAAATTCTGGACCGATACCTTTTTACATAAAATGAATAACACAAGAGCCAAAGTATCTCCACAACACCCTGGTAATGAAGACAAAAGACACAAACATAGGAGATGGGTAGGAGGTGCTGGAAACAGGAATTGATAACTTGAAATCATTTGAAACCTGTAATAAAATCCAACGTGTGGTTGTTTTTGGAAATGTCGCACACCAGACAGTATCTTCTCACACTACTCACACTGATATAAGTGCTAGAGAAATGTGTGGACAGTGATCGCAGTGATTCTATAAACTTTCCGCATTGTTGAATTTAGTAAACTATGTTTAATTATGATATTGCGAAGAACATTCTAGCGACGATACATCTATCAATGTAATTATACAATTAGAAAAGCACATATTTATAACATGTTCTACAGGCAGAATTCATCCTTGAGAAATATTCTTTTGTGAATTGATTTCAAATTGGAGCCTCAGATTTAGCTGCTTAACTGTGTGTATAAAAATACTGCTTTTATGCTTCACTGCAACATGACCAGCATCAGGCACACTTCATTTTTCCTCATAGCTTCGGGATATCTGGAGCAAATTCCTAGTCTATCAGATCTCAAGAAACTAGGCAAAGCACTTTTTACTCTCTCTCGCTTTCTCTCATATAAATAATTTCATACAGCTTGCTTGACAAAGAGAACCCCATACACCCCCCCCCCCCCCCCCCCCCCCCCCCCCCCCCCGGATCTAAAAGTAGAAGTATCAAGTATCACATATTGATTCTTAAAGTATCAAGTATCAGTTTTTCTTTTTCTGTGCTACACTCCCTAATGCCCTATATGGTTTAGCTGACCTAATCTAAGATCAGTGAAATGTTAAGGGATGTGATCATTGTTAAATAAAATCAACATCAAAAGGCACATCCATAGAGAGTTTTAAAAATGAATTGAACTGTGTGATTCCAATGAAGCTTTGTAAAAGTTTTCACCCTGATTGCACCAAACTATACTTCAGTCCTGCTTCTACATGCTGTTGATGTATCCACTAAAAGGACCTCTCAGTCAGTCAACTTGGCTGAGTTCAGAATGTGGAAGCCCCACTGATGCAGAAAACCAACCAATCAGCGCTCCAATCCAGCCTGCATTTCTGTCTGTGTCTGATATTAAAGAGCTTTTTCCAGCTCTGTGTACTGGGAACGTACACTTGTGACCACTCTGTGTCTATGTCCAGTCATTGTTGAAATGGTTTCACTCCCCAATAGCTTTTCCATGTGTGGGGTTAAATCAAATGGAGAGAAGGAGGGGCGAAGTGGCTTTGGCTTCTGTTGAAGACCAGCTTCCTCAACATGAACAGATCTCCACCCACTGCTTATAAGAACTTCATTCAGGGGAAAAGGTTGTTCGTGCATGTGTGTGCTCATTGATGGAGGCCTGCGTCAATGTGCCATCACATACGTCAATTTCACTCCTAAAAGCAGGAGCTGGTGAGTGCGTGGATGTGTGCATGATTAATTTCTAAATAATGAATCACAGGCCAATTTTGTGAGTTTGACTAGTGGCCAACTTAATGCTGGCACTAAGAAAGTGCCTGTGTTTAAATGAGGCCCAGTAATGGAGTGATGTGAGATTAGTCACTGCATGGTCCTCTTGACAGCGAGCAGACAGCCCTAATGTGTTGAGACCTAAAACCAGAATCTCTCTGTTCCACTTTTTCTCTCTCGTTCCCTCTCTACTAAGTGCAGCTGATATTTTTCAAACATAGCCTGATGATTTTGTCGCTCATTCCAACACCATACTTTGTGCCAGTGTTTTCTATGCCATGATGCAATGGCAGCTACATTTTGTCACTCATAGCTAAGGATGAAAAATTTCCTAATAACTATAAGTCACTGCTTAGAACGGTGTGATTTTATGGGCCCACAGGTTTACAGTTTGCCTTTTTACTGATTGCTATGAACCTCAAGAGTTTCCAAAGCTTATGTAAGAAATAAAGCATGCCTGTCATGCAATGAACGTGTTGATTATTTTCCACTAATACCATGTCCTGGAGTGTTTTATTCCTCTTATACCACAGCAATTTGCCAGTGCTAACAATGTATTATTTTTAAAGAATTTGTCATAGTTTTAACTATTTATAGTTACATTTAGTCTTGTGGAATGAATCAAGTTAGTTCCTGTTATCACTTACATTATAACAGTTATTAACAGTCATTCCTTCACCAGCTTCTCTTTTTTTCTCTCTCTCTCTCTCTCTCTCTCTCATGAATTTAATAAGACAAAAAATGCCACTTCCTGTCATGTTACTGAGAAACTGCAAACCCTTTCCTTAGAAAATGTAAAGGAACACCTTTACCTTTGACTGTTACAAAGCACTAACACCGGAGACTCCCTCCATATCATGCATCACATGCATTTTTAAAATTTGTTTATTTTGGAGTGTCCACCTTACAAGTCTCTATGAAAGTTTTGCAATAGAATTGATCCTGTATTAGAATGAGCACATTAATATAAACCTCTGATTTGCCTTCCATCCAGAATTACTGTCTGAGCCATCCAAAACGAACACCTCGACTAATCAGAACAGACAGTTCATCAGAATGGTATATGTTACAATATTAGATAGAATAAACAAAAAATCATTAATTATAAAACAATGTAAAAAATGCAGAGTACACTTTGATTATTTCTCAGATGTATATATTCTGCCTGGATGATGTTAGCAGCTAAGCACTGCAGTGTGTTTTTGATCGGCACTCAGCCGTTGCCTCTTTAAAAGCTCCTTCTGTTCTGACAATAAAGGAGGGCAGTAAAATGAATAAACCATCACTCATGTGCCCTATCACAAAGGAAAACAAACACATCCTGCCAGGGAGGTGTTGGTTGACACTCTGTGTGTTAAGTCTGTGCCGCCTGTAGGAAATTTGATTAAATGCGTCAAAGAGATGGCGACCACATTTGTCTGGGAGTGGAGGTTTTTCATTTGTCTTTAATACCCAAGTTTAATTTCATGATTGACTAAAGCTCCAGGTGCTTAGTTAATGTCCACCAGATGAGTGCTGCCACAATCCCAATTTTCCAGTGCAAGCTGTGGCTAATAAAAGCCTGGATTTTTGCAGATACCCCTTGTATTCGGCCTCTCCAAGAGGCAGAGGGAGAGTGAGCGAGACCGCAATGTTATACTATGTTTTTATTAAAGCATGTGATTGACAGCTATGGAAGATTTTTCCAGTATTAAAACCCAGGCCCAATTGGATGGAATAGAGTGCATTGGGATCTGGCTCTCAGCTGCTGGTCCTGGCTCTTCAGCATTCTCTCTCTCTCTCCACTCCTGTCTGTATGTTCCTGCAGTGAGACACTGGGAGCTGACAGACTGCCCCAAAACACTCAGAGAATTCTTTTACAATTAAAAATTGTTAACTCTGTTAACTCAACATTTGGATAAGTTGGACAGAGAAAGCGCGAAGGGTCTGAAAATGCAGAAACACTCCCTATATCTAATCTGCCTCCAATTAGGCAACTGTAAAGGCTCTATGACTCATTAATTTATTCATTAATACCTGTATACGCACTATTTGCATAGCTATATGCATTGATAACTATAAGAATTCTGAGAACTCTGAGACTGTATGGACTCGCCAGACTGAGACCAGTTTGTGTAAGTCCATCTGCATTGCCATACAAAATAATCCAGAAATGTGACTGGTAATGGTAAAATGGTAAAACTATGGTTCATTAAAAAACAAAAAACAGAGATCTATGCACAGTGAGAGTTAAAACCTATAAAAGCAGTGAAAGGGAAGGTTAGACTCTGGCCAGGGCTGGACTCAATAAGAATAAATTGGAAGAGCAGTTTGCTGACATAGCCTGATGTCTGGAAGAGCCTTAAAAAGATGACTAAGTGGGAGTACTCCCCAGGCACATTTAACTTCTTCTGATTCTTACTTTAAAAGGATTATAATCCCTCCCAAGACATGTGTCATTTCTTTTGTTCAATTTCTTTCCACATAAAATGTACATAACTGCAATACTAAACCCAAGTGGAGGTTTAGGTTTACATACAAAATTAAAATAACACATTCAACTGTTGTCCTACTAATCGGGTGAGGTATTACGCAAACTATTGCATAATATATAATTGCATTATATTGCAAATATTCATCTGTTGAACTTAGTGAGGAGAATGGACAGATTAGCTTTTGAGAAGGGTTTTAGCTGAGCTGCAGCTGTACCAGCAGGAAACAATTAGTCCAAAAGCCCAGTAAAGATGGAGAAGGGTTGTTTTCTGACTGCTGGGATGATGACAGGGTTAGTTGGCAGAAACTCAAGGTCCGGACGAGGATCATGCAACCGCAGAGAGTTGAGTGTGAGTTTGTGCAAGAGAGAGAAGGAGCTGTGGATAAGGTGAATTTGCCACCTGTACTTTCATTGTTATTCTTCTACACTTACAGAGCACTTTATTAGGAACACATACTCATTCATGCAATTATCTAATCAGCCAATCATGTGGCAGCAGTGCAGTGCATAAAGTCATGCAGATACGAGCCATCAGCTTCGTTTAATGTTCACATCAACCATCAGAATGAGGAAAATCTGTGATCTCAGTGATTTTGACCATGGCATGATTGTTTTTGCCAGATGGGCTGGTTTGAGTATTTCTATAACTGCTACTTCTATAATCTCCTGGAATTTTCACTCACAACAGTCTCTAGAGTTTAGTCAGACTGATGCAATAAAGAAAAAACAGTGAGCGGCAGTTCTGCAGACAGAAAGGCCTTGTTGATGTGAGAGGTCAAAGGAGAATGGCCAGACTGGTTCGAGCTGACAGAAAGGCTACAGTAACTCAGATAACCACGCTGTACAATTGTGGTGAGCAGAAAAGCATCTCAGAATGCACAACATGTTGAACCTTGAGGCAGATGGGCTACAACAGCAGAAGACCACGTCGGGTTCCACTTCTGTCAGCCAAGAACAGAAAGCTGAGGCTGCAGTGGGCACAGGCTACCACCAGTGAGGCACACAGATGGTAGTGTCAGGATTTGGTGCCAACAGCATGAATCCATGGACACAATCTGCCTTGTGTCAAAAGTCTATCTTGTGGAATCCATGCCATGAAGAACTGAATGTAGCAGGGTACGTCAGAACCACCTGTGTTAACCCTTTGTTTTGTTGCCTGGATATGCATCATGGTGGACCCCGTTTCCCTCCCCCCAGCACTTCTGCTTCTGTTTGAGCCGGCAGCAGTTGGATTTAGCGGTTGTATTTGGCTGTGACTGATGGTGGAGTTCACTCCCAGCCCGCCTGTATTACTGCCATTCTGGTGGTTGATGGCTGTTGACACTTTGAGCAACCGCATATTATGGTTTGTAGCATCACTTTCCTAGTGAATTTGCATGTCTGATGACCTTTCCTTTGTTCGGGCTGCGGGGATAAAATGTATATGTGGTCCGAAGACACTGATTGCTGATGCCACTGCTGTTTTGCTATCACGGCTGTTCTGTTGGCTGCTGTTTATTATTACGGCTGCTGTTTTGGTTACATTTTTTTTGTTGTCTTTCTTTTGGACTGTGTTTATGCTATCTTTGCATAGAGGATTCGTCTGCCATTTCGGTGTGAAAACAGATAACCTTACCTTTCCCCCATGCCGTGTTGTGGCCAGTGGCATGATTCCAACTGGTTTTGTTTTTTTTCTTTCTTGTTGTGATAACCTGTTCATTTCCCTATTGGAGTTGATTTGTTTTTCTTTTCTCTTGTGTTTTGCTTTATTTAATGTCATTGTTGTTAGTGTCTGCTAGCTCTTGTTTTATGTATTTATTAACTGTATGTATCTATGTATCTATTATGTATTTGGTGTTTAAGCGATCTGGCCATTCGTTTTCATTTCTTTTTCTTATTATTATTGATTGTGAATTGATTGTTTTGCTTGCATAATTGTCATTGATATCTGCCAATTGTTTTTTTATTATTGTCCATTTGTCTTTTTGTTTGTTTTGCTTTTGGCACAAAGTTTATTTCATTGTGCCCCATCCCCTTTCCTCTGTTTAATTGTTCTGAGTTTTTTTTTTTTCCTGTGCTGTTTATTTTGGAGTCAGTGATTAATGTTTGTGTGTGTCTTTTTCAGGAGCTGAAAGGCCCCAGGGTAGGGAGGCTAGCAGTCCCTGTCCTTCGGTGGTGGGGTTTTCTCACTGACTGCTGTGTCCTTGCCGCTGAATCAACCTTTTCACAGTGCCTGTGTGTCAGTGTGTTTATGTGTAGTGGCATGGTGCTAGGGGACCAAGTAAGTCATCAGCTAGCCTAACCTGCTTCTGGTAAGCTGCAGCCCTGCATTGTTGTTGTTGTGTTTTTTTTTTCTTTTTGTTTCTGTTTTGTTTGCGGATAAACCGGCAGTGATGGAACAAGTTGATGTATCTAACGAATGTGATTTTTACTATTTATTGTCAATAAAGGAGTTATTTTTTTGTACAAGTACCCATGTCTCACTTTACCATCCTTTGGTAACTTACCTGTGTCCTCATTGGGGTTATTAATCCCTGGGATATTTTCCTGGGGTGGCAAAGTTATTAAAATATAGAGTAAATTCCATCACATTGGCTCCCCCTCCACTCGTAGCCACCACATGATGCTATTTTGAGAGCAAATGGAGGCCCTACCCAATATTAGTATAGTGTTCCTAATAAAGTGCTCAGTGAGTGTATTTGCAAGATTCCTTTAGGTGAACTACCTACACATGAAAGGCTTCTTAAACATACCTACAATGGATGTAAAAATTCTACACACCCCTGTTAAAATGGCAGGTTTTTGTGATGTATTTTTGTGAAGTTTTCAAAGATGCTGTAGTATGCTCTGGCCCCATTCCAATGTGGCGTGGTGATGTAGCTTACAGCAGGTTATGGTCGCTGAACTTCTGGATGTCCAGGTGGTGTTCCAAAAACAGTGTGGGCTTTATAGATAATTGGATTAGTTTTGAGGGCAAAGCTGGCCTGTTAGGGCAGGACGGTGTCCATCCCACTCAGGAAGGTGCTGCTCTTATTTCTTGCAGCATAGCATAGCATAGCATAGCATATATTCTCAGAACAGGCCTAGTTAATCAGTGACAATCCAGAGCCAAGGCCAGGGAGCAGACAAGCAAGCTAAACTGACCGTCTGCTAACTATACTGAGTCGTCACTTAGGTTCCAACATATTGAGACTGTGTCTGTTCCCCGAGCTAAACAAAAATGTTTACTCAGAATATTTATTTTAGTAACCTAATTAACATAAAATTAAGCATACTAAATGCACAGCCAGCACATTTGATCTGAGGCTAGGACTGTTAAATATTAGATCTCTTATGTATAAAGGGCTTATTGTTAATGAAACTATTACTGATCAGGAGTTTAATGTACTGTGTTTAACAGAAATGTGGATTAAACCAAATGAGTATGTAGCATTAAATGAAGCTGGTCCTCCCCGATACAGTTATATACATCAGCCCAGTATAACTGGCAGAGGAGGAGGTGTCACACTCAAAAAAATAAGTCTACTCAGATGATTCCACTAATTATTATTTACAGACCCCCAGGGCCAAGGCCAATTCCTTTGTGAATCTGCAGATTTCGTTTCTAACCTGGTTGTTTCTTTAGACAAAGCATTAATTGTTGGAGACTTTAATATTCATTTTGATAACCCAGTAGACCATCTGAGAACAGCAGTCGTGTCCATTCTAAATTCAGTAGCGGTTAATCAGAATGTAATAGGATCCACTTATAATGGTGGTCACACTCTTGACCTAACACTAACATTCAGATTAAAATATAGTCACATTTCCACAGTCTGAAGCTCTCTCAAATCATTCTCTCATCTCATTTAAAATGTGTCTTAATCATAATATATGCACCTTGCCACGCTACCGTGTCAAATGTACATTCATGTCAGCTAGAGTTGTATCAGTAATCTCCCAGTTACCAACTATGATTAGTATCAGACAGTGATACAAAACAACTTGATCAGGCAACTGAATGCTTAAAGTCAGTGTTCCGCTACACTTTAGATAAGGTAGCTCCACTCCACAAAAATAATTAGAGAGAAAAACTAGCATCCCGGTATAACGATCTCACACACACCTTAAAACAGACCACAGAACGTTAGTGGCATCAAACTAAATTGGTAGTATTTCAAACAGCATGGAAGGAGAGCTTCCTGAGCTATAGAAAAGCTCTTAGTGATGCAAGATCAATGCATCTCTCCACCCTAATTGAAGATAACAAAAACAATCCTAGATTCTTATTTAATACTGTAGCAAAATTAACTAGGAATAAGATCATAACAGAAACCTGCACGCAATCATTATATAGCAGTGATGACTTCATGAATTTTTTCAATGGCAAAATTAGAATATTTCAGGCAAAAAAAACATTTACATTATTTATCTTGGTTTCATTTTTTTTTACATCACAAAAACCTGCCATTTAAACAGGGGTGTGTAGACTTTTTATATCCACTGTAAAACCCCTGATTAAAAACCTGACCTCAACCTAAATGACTACTTCTGGCCTCTAATCAGGGTTGTGTCTCCTTGCTTGTGCTGCCTGACCTTAGTGCAGATTTTGATACGATTGATCATGCTATTCTCCTTGATAGCCTAGAAAATGTTGTAGTCATTAAGGGAACAGCCCTCTCCTGGCTCAGGTCTTATTTGACTGATCATTATCAGTTTGTAAATGTAAATGGTGACTTCTCTACGCATACTAAGGTAAAGTTTGGTGTTCTGCAAGGTTCTGTTTTAGGCCCACTGCTCTTTTCTTTATATATGCTACATCTGGGCAGAATTATTTGTAAACATGGTGTTAGCTTTCACTGTTATGCTGGTGACACACAGTTGTATGTTTCAGCAAAGTCAGATGACAAACACCAGCTTAATAAAGTTGAGGAATGTGTACAGGACATTAGACACTGGATGCTTATTAACTTCCTTTTACTTAATTCTGACAAGACAGAAGTACTTGTACTAGGACCACATGCAGTTAGAAGTAAGCTTTCTGATTACATAGTAACTCTGGATGGCCTTTCTATTTCATCACGTGCAGCAGTAAAACACCTTGGTGTGATTATTGACTCCAGTCTTTCATTTGAAGCTCATGTAGATAATATTACTAGGATAGCCTTCTTTCATCTCAGAAATATTGCTAAGAGAAGAAATATAATGTCACTACACAATGCAGAAAAATTAGTTCATGCTTTTGTTACCTCTAGGCTGGATTATTGTAATGACTTACTGTCTGGCTGTTCCAGTAGATGCATGAACAGGCTCTGGTTAGTCCAGAATGCAGGTGCAAGAGTTCATACTAGAACCAGAAGATATGACCACATCACCCCTATCTTATCCACACTGCATTGTCTCCCAGTCAAATTTCCCATTGATTATAAAATACTACTGTGGCAATGCTGAGATGGGGGGAGGGGAATAAATGAATAACTCAACACACACACCCCAAACACACCGACTACGCCACCCCGTATCCAAACGGGGAATAACCCAAATAAGGGACACAGATTCGTTTGGCCACAAATTCAAGGAGAAACGTGGGAACAATGTACAAAAACACTTTATTCAGATTTCTATAATAAATAATTAAAACAGCAACAGTGCTGAAAGTCAGTCACAATCCAGAACAATGTATCAGAATAAAGCAGCTCTGAGTACAACAAAAAAACAAACACTTGTGTAATTTTCTTTTTGAGTAACAGGCACAAGCTTTCCAGCAGCAAAGGCAGGCTAGCTGACACGAAGATCCTTACCGCACACCTTTAAAAAGAAAAAAATTTATAATATAAAAAAAAAAACAATTTGTAATGCCAGGAAAAACCAATTCAAAGAAAAAAAAAACAGTTTAAGGAACAGCAGCACCGTCCTCTGAACGCAAAATAAGAATTCCGGCGTCCTCACGTGACTAATCGACGCGGCGTCCGAAAAAAAAAAAAGAGAGACAGAGCGGCACACTAAAAAAGAAAACGATTACTAAACAAGCGTTTTACTCACCAACAGAAAAAAACGAAAATCACACCTACCAAAATAGGTCGTGCAACACGAGTGGTACCGTTGCCCACAGTTTGTAAACGCAAAGTCTCAAGCAGGTAGACACATCCCCAGAAAAATCTCACAGCTAGGAAATGAATAAAAACAAATTACATCTAGCACTAAATGAGCGGCATACAACGAAGACACACATATACCTGACATGCAAATGGACAGCCGGCGACCCAGCGCAACATCAAATGACCATTCATCGCACTGAAAAAGAAGGAAACTTTTGTTTTAATCTGCATGCCCACTTCTCCATTTAACTGAGCAGCTACAAACAACCAAACTCACACACCAGCTACACAGGTGCAGATGAAATCCGGAAGAGGGCGGTCCTAGCTATGATGCACGCCAAGTGACATACCGTCAGGCTTAAATACCCGCGAACACCGATTCTAATAGGCTATTGTGGGTGACAATCACACGCCAATGAGCCAATAAGGATAGACTGTCACCCACCTTGCCACACTACTATTGACCTTTAAAGGACTGAATGGTCTCTCAGCACAGTACCTGAGTGAACTTTTGGTCTTTTATGACCCATCACGCTTACGTCGATCAAAAGGTGCAGGCTATTTGTTGGTACCTCGAATAGTGAAGGCTACAGCAGGGGTAGAGCTTTCTCTTACAAAGCCCCACAGTTATGGCACAGCCTTTTAATGTTTAGCGCCAGTTAGTGTTCGGGGCTCAGACACAGTCTCGGTGTCTAAGTCTAGGCTGAAAACACATTTGTTTAGTCAAGACTTTTGTGAATAGTTTTTTCTTAGGTAACGGAGCAGATCTGGAGGGTTTGTGGGCATAGAGTGTTGTGGTGAACTGGGATGTTTGGATGCTGTCGCCCCCTACTCTCACGCGTTCACTCAGGTTTGTTGACGGTGGAGTGGATGGCTGCTTTATGTCCCAGGGCACCCTCATGTCCGTGTTACCTTCTGGCTCTCCCTTTTTGTTATGCCGTCATAGCTAGTCTTGCTGGAGTTCGTGATCACACTGTGCACACAATGTACATTGGCTTTTACCATTACTTGACAATGTAATAATCTGTATTTCTTTCTCTCTCTCCCTCTTTCTCTGTTGAGCTACACATGCTACTCCTGAGATACCAGTGATCCTGACCCAATCCATCCTGCTGCCCTGCTTCTGGTTGGAGTTCACATCACTTCTAAACCACTCGCTGGTGCTGAGGATGGCCCCATAGGGACAGCTCACTGAGATTACAGAGAATGGTATCACTTAAAAACAATGACAATGGCTTTGGACCACAATTCATATGAACAGTTATGCTATGATGGCTTAGGACTACAATTGCTCTGATAGCTTTAGTACTGCAATTGCCGACTTCCGGTTTGGCAACGTGTGGTGAAGACGCGTGTTTGCAGAGCTCCCGATAGTTTCTGATAATATATGCTTTAATAGTGCCATTTAAGTAGTCAAAATGTTTTTATAAGTGTTAAAACAGTGCTTAATGCAATCATATTGATACAGCAAGATGAGCAAGAACAAATCAACAGTAAATGCCCTGCCAACAACGAGAACCAGCATAGCTAGCAAATTAGCAACGATGGCTAGCGCAGGGAAATCTGAAGAAATCCCTGCAGATAACGACGGTGTCTCTATGAGCCAGCTAGTAACGGAGTTAACAAAGCAACGAGCTTCGATAAAAGAAGACATTTCAGCTCTGATTCAAGAGTCCACGGTGCCGCGTCAGACATCGGTGAATGCTTTAACAGAGACGTTAGCAAGTTTTCAGTCCTGCCTGTGCGCCACAGAGACACTCGCGAGCGATAACTTTTTGGCGCTGGCTGCGGCCGAAGAAAACTATCAAAACTCTTAAAGAGCAAAACGTGACGCTTCTGGATCGAGTTGATGACTTGGAAAATCAGTCACAGAGAGCAAATCTCAGGATTTTAAACGTTCCAGAGAACAGCGAGAAAGGCCAGTCTACTGTCAAGTTCGTGTCCGAGATGCTAATGGAAATCATGGGCCAGGAAGTTTTTGAAAAGCCTCCCGAGCACACCAATCGCTGGGTCCAAAACCACAGGAAGGTCGACCTCCCCGGCCACTGGTTATATGTTTTCACAGATTCCAGGAGAAGGAAAAAGCGCTAAGATGGGCCAGACAGAATGAGGCAAAATACAAGGGCTCGACTTTGAGAATCTATTCAGACATCTCCACCGATTTTGCCAGAAAGCGCGCCACATTTAAAAGCGTCAAACAGCTGCTGTATCAGAAGAATGTGCGATTCCGGTTGCTTCATCCAGCACAGCTACGAGTTCGTCATGAGGATGAGACATTCCTTTTCAATACGCCTGAGGAAGCTCAGCAGTTTACGACCAGCGGATTGCTACACGTGAATAACTCCTGGTATCATTGCAACGATATTGTGAATTACAGAAGAGACATGTTGACTTTTAGGTAGGCCTAAGACACCATGATAACCGGAAAACCCTTTTCAGGACACCCCGATTTCTAAGTGCACTTTCTGTTTTAGAGCGGTTTATATGTTTTTCTCTGTGTTGATAATTGCAGTGCCTTATTTTTTATAATTCATTGGTTATATTATTGATCCTAGATCCTGAATATTAGGTCTAACTTCAAGCAATAGGTGTGAACCTTCTGTTTTAGGGTGATTTATATGTCTCTTCCTTGACGCCTTATTTACATTCGTTGAATATGTCATTGACTTTTTATATGATAAGGTCTAAACACTTTAAGTGATTGCTCTGCTATATTACACAATGCACTTTATTTAGCTGAGCTAATTTACAGACCATTCAATCGTATTCATGATGAACAACTCCATTGTAGATTGGCAAAAAACTGATGTCTTGCATCTATAGTTTTGTTATTATGTGGTACTATATTAATAGTGCTTCAGATCTGCTTATACACTTGTTTGTATGCTTGATTTTGCATTTTATGCTTAATTTTGATTACTTCAGGAACTCTGGGGAACAGATTGAAACATATATGGACTTGGATTATCAGGAGCTGAGAGATTGTTGTGAGCTGCGGTTCGTCTTCGTTTAATGGGCAAATCTAGAATGTATTATAGTTTTGGTTGTTTATCAAGGTTTACTATTTGCCGTTTTTTTTTTCCTCCCCTCCCCATCATCCCAGTCACAGACAGAGGATACATCTTATTGTGGATACAATATTTGGACATACAGAGAGTTGTTGATAAATAATGGCAGATATGGACAATAAAGTGAAGAGTACCGGAGGGTCAGCAGTACGCTTTGTTAGCTGGAACGTTAGAGGGTTAAATGGACCAGTGAAAAGAACTCGCATATTTACGCATATTAAGAGAATAAAAACAGAAATAGCCTTTCTACAGGAAACACATCTACATATTGAAGATCATAACCGACTTAGAAAAACTTGGGTTGGCCAGGTTTACCACTCTAGCTTTAACCATAGGGCTAGAGGTGCAGCCATTATAATTCATAAAAGAGTACAGTTTACTGCATCTGGAACGATTTCAGATCCCCAAGGGCGGTACATTATTGTATCTGGCCATCTTTTCAGCACACCAGTAGTCCTGGTCAGTGTCTACGCACCCAACTGGGATGATGTTAATTTTGTGAAAAAAATATTTTCCTTGTTACCAGATTTAAACACTTACCATCTTATATTTGGTAGGGATTTGAATTGTGTGATGGATACAGCTATGTATCGTTCCAACCCTAAAACTGTATCTCTTTTAAAAATGTCTCAGATTTTTGCTGGATATATGACTCAAATTGGCTGTGTGGATCCATGGAGTTTTTTTTCCTGATAAAAAAGAATTCTCCTGCTTTTCTTGTCCATCAGACGTACTCAAGGATAGATTATTTCATTACCGATAAAAGGTTTATCCTGGCAATAAAAAACATAGAATACTCTGCTATTGTCGAATCAGACCACGCCCCCGTAATTCTTGATATTTGTTTTTCTTATAACTATCCAACGCAGCCAGTATGGAGGCTAAACACGACTTTACTTTCAGATGAAAACTTCTGCCAATTCATATCCTGTGCGATTGACAATTTTCTACTAACTAATAAAACAGATTCTATATCACCATCACTATTATGGGAGACATTTAAGGTTGTAATAAGGGGAGAAATAATATCGTACTCTGCCTCACGTAAAAAAGAAAGGAAAAAAACACAGGAGAAACTCATTGAATCTATACAGAAAACTGACCGTCAGTATGCTAAGGCCCCAACGGCAGAACTATATAGAGAAAAACTTAGTCTTAAGACAAAATATGATTTATTATCAACAGAAAAAACAGAATGTGATTTAGTTTTTGCCCATGCCAGGTTTTACAAACAAGGTGAAAAGGCAGGCCGTCTTCTTGCTCAACAGTTAAAAAGTAAATCAGCATCTCGGCTTATTCCAAAGATTAGGAATACATCGCAAGAAACTACAGTAGATCAGATCTATTTTTCAGAAATATTATTCAGAACTGTACAGTTCAGAATTTCCACATGATGACTCTTTCATGTCAACTGCCACCAAGTCTTACACAGGCCCATATCACAGTTCTCCTGAAGCCAGATAAAGATGCCCTTGACTGTAGTACTTATAGACCTATTTCCTGACTAAATGTAGACATTAAAATTTTATCTAAAGTACTGGCCACAAGAATAGAGTATATAATACCAGGTATTATTTCACAAGACCAGACAGGCTTCATAAAAGGGCACTACTCCTTCATTAATATTAGGAAACTTCTTAATGTTGTGCATTCTCCTGTGTGAGAGAGTAATCCTGAAGTGATTATTTCTCTAGACGCAGAGTAGGTATTTATTTGCGGTATTAGATACATATGGATTTGGCTCAAAATTCATTTCCTGGATTCACCTGCTTTATCATCAACCAAAGGCAGCCGTAGTCACAAATAAGATAGTATCACAATATTTTTCCTTGTCTAGTGAAGTGAAGTGACATGTGGCCACGTGTGGTGACCCATACTCAGAATTTGTGCTCTCATTTTAACCAATCCAAGTGCACACACACACACACACACACACACACACACACACACACACACACACACACACACACACACACACACACACACACACACACACACACACACACACACACACACACACACACACACAAATGG
>CM040975.1:19165454-19208835 GCA_022985145.1 Pangasius djambal | reverse complement strand
AATATACCCTACCCTCCTCCTCCTCGCCCCCTGCCCCCATGTTTTTTTTTTTTTTTTTGAGTTGTGAGTAGAAAAAGTGAAAACTTTGTGAAAGTGTCACTGATTACTTTCAATGTACCTTGTTCTGGCAAAAATATAATAATAATAAAAAAAGAAAATATTGTAAGGGTGCATATCATTTTGAAAACATGTTTAAATAAATCTATACAATGCCCCTGTTTAAAAAAAAAAAAAAAAAAAAAGGACTGCAATTGCCATGAACAGTTTTGCACTCAAGTCTCCATCAGTGAACAGTGTTTAAGTTCAACAGAACAGACCTCATGTGAAAACTGTACACAATTGCACTATTTGTCCATGTAATACACAGTAATAGGAGGGATTTATTTGTAATCTGTTGTCACCCAGACATGGTTGGTTTCCCTTTTTTCCTTTCCATGGAGGATAGTTTCCCTTTTGAGCCTGGTTCCTCTCAAGGTTTCTTCCTCATATTGGCTCAGGGAGTTTTTCCTTACCACCGTCGCCTCTGGTTTGTTCATTAGGGATAAAGTCATACATTTAAAATTTACATCCTGAATGTATTTATTTCTGTAAAGCTGCATTGTGACAATGTCCGTTGTTAAAAGAGCTATATGAATAACATTGAATTGAATGTAAAAAAATGAAACCAAGATATGTTTCTACCTTTATTGTGAAGTTGCAACCTATAAATTAAAGTGATAAACAAGAGGAATCTTTTTAGGGGAAAAGAATGAAAAATAATAATGTACAGTAACCTGGTTGCATAAGCGTGAACACTCCTGAACTAATACTTTGTTGAAGCACCTTTTAATTTTATTACACCACTCAGTCTTTTTGAGTAAGGGTCTGTCAGTGCGGCACATCTTGACTTAGCAATATTTTCCCACTCTTTCTAACGAAAATATTCTAGATCCGTAAAATTGTGAGGGCATCTCCTGGGCACAGCCTGCTTTCAGGTCACCCCACAGATGTTTAAGTTGTATAGAGGTCTGTGCTCTGACTAGGTCATTCAAAACATTGATCTTCTTTTGGTTAAGCCGTTCCTTTGTTGATTTGGATGTATGCTTCGGGTCACCTTCATGCTGAAAGGTGAAGTTCCTTTTCATCTTCAGCTTACTAGCAGTCACCTGAATGATTTGCCCTAAAATCGACTGGTATTTGTAGCTATTCATGATTCCCTCCACCTTGATAAAAGCCGGGTAGTTTAGTGGGGCTTGGATATTTTTTTGTGAGAAAGGGATTCTCTCTAGCCACCCTACCCCGTAGCCCAGGCATGTGAAGAATAGGAGAGATTGTTGTCATATGCAGAGAGTAGTCAGTACTTGTCAGATATTCCTGCAGCTCCTTTAATGTTGCTGTAGGTCTCTTGGCAGCCTCCCTGGTAAGTTTTTGTCTTGTGCTTTTGTAAATTTTGGAGGTATGTCCTGTTCTTGGTGATGTCACTGCGGTGCTCCATTTTCTCCACTTATTGATGATGGCCTTCATGGTGCTTCATGGTACGTTTAAGGTTTTGGAAATTCTTTTGTACCCGTCTCCTGATTGATATCGTTTGACAAACGAGATACCATGCATGCTTTGTAAGCTCTTTGTGGACCATGGCTTCAGCAGTCAGATGAAACCAAGAAGACGTCAATAATATCCTACAGAAACAGCTGGTCTTTATTTGGGGTTAATCAGAGTAATTTCATGACAGGTGATGACAGGTGTATGATAATTTCTATTGAACATGAGATTGAATGTGATTGGTTCATTGTGGTTCATTCTGAACACAGCCACAACCCCAATTATAAAAGAGTGTGCATACTTATGCAACCAGGTTATTTTAACTTTATTTTTCCTATTTTCCCCTAAAATGTTTCTGATTTTCACTTAATTTTTGTATGTCGTAAATTCACATTGAGGGTGGAAAAATTTCTGACATGATTTATCTTGGTTTCATTTTTTACATCACAGAAACAGAGGTGTGTAGTCTTTTTATATCCATTGTACATGACAAGCCTAACAATACAATTTACATCTTTTTGCAGACAGAAATTCAGACTGTGGCAGTGTTGCAGATATAAACAGCTTTACTCTCGCAGCTGCACTGGAAAAAAGCACAATGAATTTATTTAATTCAAATGCGTACATCTGTTCCACGTGATTGAATTGAGTTACATTAACACAATTTGTTTTGGTACATCCAACATAATTTGATCATGTATTTTCAAAGCCCTGAATAAAATCAAACTCTGCACTCTTACCGTAACTGAGGAGTAGATGCAGGCCGCTGGCACTCTGCAACAGCCACATTACCGCTGCACTATTCTACCACGGGTTTTAATCACGTTCATATAATACTATAGTTACAGTTCCCATCAAGTGCCAACATCCTCCCGAAATTTTGTTTATATTAATACTATGTGAGTTGCTCATGTTCACTCTATATAATTCAATCAAGCTATTAGAAATATGTTTAAATTAAGTTTAGTATAAGCAATGAAATAAAGTTTTGATAAGAAACTTAATATTTTTATATAAACTATATGTAATATGTTATCTTAAATCTGACCGACCACACATACACTTTTTTTAATGTGTCATCTCTGCCACCAAAAGTAAGTCTGCCGGCTACAGGCTGCTTTAGTCAACACATACCTTACAAGAGGAGATAATTCACTTAAAACAGTCTGACCAAACAACAAGCATAATCACATGCAGGTCCACAGATTACTTCAGAAATCACCAAATGGTAAAACTCTACCACAGACAGCTTCAGAAGTTTTTTTTTTTTTTTAAATAAACCTTCTGTTTAGAGTGGCTTATGGCTTCTTGCCTTGACTTTGACATTTGACAAGGGCCACTCAGTCACACAGTGTGATGGTCAGGAGGAGTAAAATCACACAAAGATGACAGAGGGCAGGCTAGTGTTAAGCACTGCAGCAGAGCAATACCCTTTCGAACAAAACAAATGCTGCAAAAATCTCAATCTCCAGCAGTCAGTGGCTTTCTGTTGGTAGCAATGGGGAGTTTGGATGGCTCTGCAGCTCGGAGAATAGACTTGTGTTGCTGTTGGATAATGGATTCAGACAGAGGAGGGGGAGCAAGCGGAGTAAATTATCTGAGCACAATACACGGGCCACAGAGTTCAGAGTTCACAGTGTGTCTACTGGGTAAGTCAGCCCTAACCTGAAGCTGGCTGAAGAATCATGTGAAGCTGCGATGACCCCCTGAAGAAAATGGCAGTAAGATATTTGTCCAATATTTGTTTTCAATTTTTAAATTGTTATGGAATACACAATCATTCATTCATTTATTCATCTTCAATAAGTGCTTTATCCTGGTTAGGGTCACAGTGGATCTGGGAAGAAGCCAGAAAAAACCAACTTGGACACAGGGAGAACATGCAAAACTCAGCACAGACAGTAACTTGAGCTCAGGATTGAACTGGGGACCCTGGAGCTGTGAGGTGGCAATTCTGTGCCACTGTGCCATCCCTATTACGCTATCAAATCAAATTACAATTAGCCCAATGCTTAACACAGGAAGTAAACTTTCTGAGAGCTTTGTCTGATAAGAGTAGGACATTTTTCAGCATAAAAAAAAATGACATGACCTTACACTATATTACATTTTCATTTTAATCTTGTTGGCAAAATATAAAGTACATGCACATATAACTTCTTCTGCACATATAATGCATGGGTCATCCCAATGCTTGCCTGAAATGTTGAATTTATGGACTATACGGTTATTGTGCCATGCTGAAATTTGAACATCGTGTTGCCACAAGTATTAAAGGCAATGAAATGACAATCGGTCTCTCAATCACAGTATCAGGCTCAGCAGGAGTGATAGAAAAGTGCAGTATGAAGAATGAAAGTGTGTGGACTGACAGAAGTAAATTCTCATGTTGTAACAAATTGATTTAATAAGCAATTGAAGCACTAGTGTTATGTATACAGAAAACTATTCTGATACCAAAATCTGATGACAAACATAACATTAATAAGTGGCACAGAACTACTGCATAGATAAGACCATTTACTTCACATTTCAAATTGTAAACAAAGTAGACACAGGTAAGGTCTGATGTTTATGAATCCGAAAGAACTTTATTCCACTCTTGCTGTTAAAGCTGGAGCAGGTCACAGGTGAACTGATTCATCTCCATTATAGTATAACATTTAGCAAATCAGTGCTGGTTTCTTCTTTTCATATCATGAAATTGTATGTAGTCTTTTGTCTTCTCAATGCTCAAATTTATATAGAGTCTTAATGTGCCCTGTTCAGCACAAACATTGTGCGCTAATGATTGAAAGTAAAGTCCTCAAAGCTCTGACACAGGAAGCCACTGTAGCAAAGTGATCGGTGTAGTCCACAGGGATGCAGTCCATTAATAAATGTACAATTATAGGATAAATAAAGGTTCATGTATGATGCTGCAGTAGCATACTTACAATACATTAGGAAAAACATACAGTTAGAGTTCAGGTGAATGCACAGTATGTTCTTCTTCTTCTTCATCATTAATTTCTTATAGCTGTTTTTCTTTCTCTGTCTTTGTTCTGAAACACCAAAGCAATAACAACAAGTCAATTTCATAGCACAAGTAAAATCTCCAGTTTCAAGATTTTAGTCAGGCACTTTGTAATAGAATTTATTGTAATAGATCTTAATGGAAACACATTAAATACAGACACTAAAATGCTAAACTACACTAAAATCGCATATCTAACCATAAATAAGCCGCCAGCCTTTCTTCAGTGCCGTGAGAAGTAATTAGGGGTTTATCTGAAAGCGAGCACTTTTAGGGAACCTGATCTCCTTGAGGTACAGGGTGTCTGGCCATAACGTCAGCTGAGGGGGCAGCATGCCTCAATTTTTCCAATCTCACTTGTGTGCTGTGAGAGCCAGCTGGCATGAATTACTCTTGTTCACACTGTTGTTAACCTGAGGTTAGTGCCATAGGTACACTCAAACCATGCATTCATATCTGAATTCTTATGAGTATTTCATGATGTATAACTTAATGATATATAACTGTGGCTTACTATAGTCAAACTAACTGCTCTTGAAGGTTGAATGTGAGTAACAGTAATGTAGTGAGTAATACTACATCATTACAGCCATGTGCTCGAGCAGACACTGATTGGATTACCAAACTTCCTAAAGCTGCAGACAAAAGGACCAGTATGGTTATTGTGTGCGTGTGTGCGTGTGTGTGTGTGTGTGTGTGTGTGTGTGTGTGTGTGTGTATACCTGCATCTGTTAGTGCCTGGAAACATAAAAATGAATTATAGTTCAGTGTTATTGTATTACCTTAATTTATAAATTGCTTGTTCTTTTCTATTATCCCAATTAAACATAATTACATTTTATATTTAATTTTAAGCATTAATGCAGTAATCTAATAAAAGATGTCACATATTTTAATTCTTGGTGTATTCATTGAGCCATTTTCCCCGCATGTCTTTCGTTTAGAGTTGTAAAACAGATACTAGACCTTGGTCATATGGTTAAATCTTTCACGTAAGTGATGATTTAAGAGCTTTCACAGGGATGCTGGCATTCATTAGGATCTGAGGGGCATCCACTGATCTTAGACCAATGATCTAACTGGAATTTTAGGAATTTTGCAAGCCAGATGTTTCCAGAGCAGCACACAGTCATGTGGGATGCACAGTAATATGTCTCTAGCCTTCTGTGTGTGCTGATGTCATTTCACACACTCGCTGCCATATTCCTGACTTTTACTGACCGTTTGTCATGTTCATTCTGTTACACAGGAAATGCAATATAATAAACATATAACATATAATAAACAAAACTCTGATGCTATGCCCAACCTTACTTGTGCCTTAAGTTTCAGAAGCTAAATTAGTTTTGTTTTTTTAGATTGAAAATGATGTAAACATAAGCCAAACGTGTTACCTGTAAACATGTACTGTAAAATATTAGATTCACTGTAAATCATATTGAACTCTGAGAGCGGGTTGAAGTCCAGACAGTTACCTTGAAATTTATATGCAGTGACATTAATTTAAAACAGCTTGGTTGCCAGAGTATTTCAGCATGTAGTGAGACAAATGAACTCTAAAAACCTTTGAACGATTTCTATTTCAATGATACGATAGGCATACTTGATAAATAAATAATGTGGAGTGTCAAGACATTTTTAAATTTATATATCATTATGCAGCATAAATCCATAAATCTACAAAAATCACAAATTCAGGCCAATTAGGGAACAAAGAGACTCTGCTGTATAAAGGGTTATAAAAAAAATAATTTAAGGATGAGAACTTTCAGAGGTAAACACTTCTTTAAAAAGGCAAGGTAGTCTACCCTAAACTGCTTCATGTAATATCAGCAAATATCTCAGGTGTACTGTGTGTTACTCACCAGTCTTCTCTGGTTACTGAGGCAAAAGGTGCAGATCTGTCTGGGCTGGGAGTTCTCTGAGTCTGGGCTCGCATCTATGGTCTTATGGAGATGGTTGTGTAGAGCCCCACTGCTTTTGTGGCAGGGCTGCCCGTCTCCACATGCTTCTCCCACCAATAATACATTTTCCAGGTGAGAGATGTAGCTGGAGGCCAGCCGTAACGTCTCGATCTTGGACAGCTTCCTGTCAGCTGGTTCAGTGGGTATGAGTGTCCTCAGAGCTGTGAAAGCCATGTTCACGCTGTTTGTGCGGTCTCGCTCTCGAGCGTTCGCTGCATTGCGCTGCCGGGGCTCTGAGAATGGCAAGTGAAGATCAGTGGCTCCAACTGATGGCCTGGAGCCGTACTTCCGTTTGCGAGAGTCTGCTTTGATAGTGCTGTACCCAGGAGTGGAAAGATGAAATTTGTCATCAGATCCTGAGCTTTCGCTGCCGTTCTCATCGTCCTCTGAGAGAATGCTAATCTCAGAGTAAAGGAAACGGGCAGGAGACGGGTGAACCATGGCAAAGGACATTGTCACCTGCTCTGTCTCACACTCGCAGCCTTCCACCAAGGGGGACTGCGGTCTACCTCTTTTACCCAGTCCTCACACGGCCACAGGGAAAAAGCAACTTGTTGCCCCTCAATCCTATTCACCAACACACCAACACAAGACAAACTGTAGTCCTTCACTTAGTTAACAGCAGCACTCTGTTTGCGGAAATCCAACGGTGTCTTAAACCAATCCTGTGATGTTAGACTCAGTCGCTTCATGATGATTCAGTCATTATGAGTTCATATTCCTTCTGCAGATTGCTCTTTAAAGAACCAGTGTGTCAAGCACCAGCCTGAGTGGGTGAATAAGTGGAAAAGTATATAGTGTGTTGCACTAGCGTTCATCCCTCAACAGTTCCACGTTATTACGGCTGAGTGTTTCCTTATGCCTTGGCTTTATAGGGTGTGTGTGCGTGTGTGTGTGTGTGTGTGTGTGCGTGTGTGTGTGTGCGTGTGTGTGTGTGTGTGTGTGTGTGTGAGAGAGAGAGAGTATAGTAGTGGTGGGGGAGTGGCTGGGGACTGCTCCCCCTCTTTCACTGTAAACGCAAAATCCAGGGTGAAAATGCGATGGAGCTCACACACACTTATTGATTTAAAAGTGTTTCCTTCATTCTCCATCAGTTGAAACCTGACGGTCTTCTACAAAGTGTTCTATATCACTCTTTAAGATCTAAATGCTAAAAATCCTTCTCATTACCCCACAAATAGTGAACATTTATACTGCTAACAATACTTGTGTCTTTCGCACCTAAAGACATGCAGTTATAATAAACAGAAGTCATTACAGTTCCGGTTAACCCCCAAACTCCCATGAGCTGTCAATGAGTCCAAACAAAGATTCATTATATTCCAATGTAGTCACTGAATAATTCACAGTAGTTACTGAGTAATATGATTTTTGATGAATAGCACACTGAGAGTTAAAAGGTTAAAATAAACAAATGGTTGCTGAGTGTGAATACTACAGGCACGCCTATATTATTCATATTGTTTATTCATAACATTGGCTCTTAAATGTGCCGAGTGGTGACCTTGTTCACTAGCGCTGATTAAAAAGGAAGTGCTTCAGGACAGCGTGGCACGGTGGTGCAGTGGCTAGCTTTGCTGCCTCATAGCTCCAGGGTCTCTGAGCTCAAATTACTGTTTCTGTGCATGTTCTCCCTCTGCCCATGTGGGTTTCCTCCTGGTCCTCTGGTTTCCTCCCACCTCCCAAAAACATGTTATTAGGTGCATTGGGTAAGATAAATTGTGTGAACAAATGTGTGAATGTGTGTTGACTGGCATCCCATCCAGGGTGTATTCCTGCCTCATGCCCAGTGTTCCCAAGAACCACCCTGTCGAGGATAGGTGGTTAATGAAAGTGAATGACTGCTTCAGGCCACAGGAAGGTACTGAAAAGTGACAGAGAGCAAAGCCCAATGAGCTTATACTAATGTGAGCTTAAACCCGTTTCAGAAATGGGCATACTGATGAAAAGATCACTGAGGGCAGTAATAACTCACTGTTGGTTGGTGAATGGAAAGACAGTGAATGGCTTTAAGACAGTATCTTGGCAGCATCTAAAATCACAAATAATGATGGAGGGTGAGTGTTGAATTTGGTTTTGATTTCTCAATTTCACTACAGTGTTCTGTGCAGTTCTTTATTGTCAAACCTTTTAGGAATTCAGAATGACTTTACTGCTTAACTGACATCACCTGCCCTCAGGATGTTGTCACTCTAAACCCGATTTTCTTCATTATCCATTTCTCAGTGTCACAAGTGATATTTAATATCTCTGAATGAGTTCAGTAGCAGAGCCATGCTGTCAGCATCTGATTGCTATTACTCCCTCTGCCTCTCCAACTTCCTCCCTTCCTTCCACTGTTAAAATCTAAAAACTATTCACAGAGAACCCCCTCCCTCTCACTTTTGGCACAGGTTAGGGAGCTGTCAAAACTCGGAACTAATCCTTTGCACAGCACCGCAGACAGACCGACTGGCTCATTACGGAGTCGGCCGAATGGACGGGTGGACGGCCAGAATGCTGAGGGACAGGATTGTCTAGCCCTTGCTGGGGACATGCCAAGCTCACAAGCACCCGACCCTAATGGGACACAGTCTCTGCATCTGGCCCATTTAAAACCAGAGGAGTGGGACTGAGAGAAAGAGTATTTCACATGTCACAAAAGTGGCATAAATAGTTGTGAAATGTTATATCTCATTAGATAAATGAATAGCCCAAAGCAGTTTGAATATAGCAATGGAGCGGAAATAAGCACTTATAAGGTCAACTTTTTTAGTAGGAATAATTTGGCAACCCAAACCTCACTGCTTTGATGCCTTCTGGTAATTGCCTATCTGTGGCCTTGCTTTTTTGACTACCAGTCCCTCTATTTCAGGAGCACAAATGAAGTCAGTCCTCCCTGAAATTCCATGCTGTAATTGTCCCGTTACTCAGAAGCCAAAGAATTCAGACAGTAAGCAGGTCAGTGGGCCTGAGAGATGGAAAAAGTGAACTGCTCAGAACCTTGTGGAATCCAGTGCCCATCAAAGTCACTCTGACAGTCCTCATAACTTTATATTACCCTTTAGTTTAAACAAATGCTGTGCTTTTGACACTGACTATATTATATAAAAAAGAAAAGACAACCAGATGGACCTCATTTTAATATACTCAGGTTCTCGGTTCTTTAGTTCTTCAGGTTCTCAGCTTTAAGGAACTCTCAAAACTCTGGACTTCAACAGTCCAGTTTACAAATATGCTACCTATTGACAGCAAATGAGTTAAGAGTAATTGTTAACCCCTTGAACTCTCAGGGCTCTTTGCATGGTCCAGATTTACATTCCTCACGCTCATATCTACTTAACTTCCCTATTATTTTCACGGTACACTCTTCGAAAAAAGCTCAAATCTAGATCACTTAAGGTTTCTTCAGTTGTCCCTCTGTTGGAACCCTTCAGCCCCTAGAACCATACAGCAGAGTGTTTTCCTGTCAGAAAGTGTTCTAAACTGTAACTCTTTCATGAGGATAACAACCCATAATATGTCTATACAAAGAACCCCTTAAAACCAGTGAAGAACTTAACCATTGAAGAATAATATACTTCAAGATGAATAAATGAATATATTTAGACTTTGAATGGTTGATAGGTTTAAAAGAGGAGTTTCTTCTAAATAAGTTAGACCTACAACCTAGAAGTTGTAAAACTAAAATCTAAATTGGGGTTAGGGATGGTCGAGGCTAAACACTGTGCTCAGGGATTAGATTAGAAGCACTGAATCATTCTTTGTCGAAGAGCCTAAGTCTGAATACTATAAACTGTTGAACCTCTATTTTCTTACACAAATGTTAAGTGTCCTCATACCATACAAAAGAAGTCATCACTACTGACCCGTGAATCTTTTTGCTTTGCTGAAACTCCATAACCCATGCTAGGTGTGGTCTGAGTCAGGACCTCATCTTTGAAGTGTGCCTTGTAAAGGAGGCAGCTGGTGAGGGCAAAACCAACGGGGCCTTTCAGCCTGGCCTTGTAAAGTCCATTTCAAGCCTTCTTAAGTAGAGCCATGGGACCAGCCTGTTGCTCCACTAACAATGCCTCTCTGCTAATTTAACAGATCTTTAAATTCAAAGCATTCTCCTCTCTAGCCACTCTCCCTTATGAGAACGTCTTTATGTATTCCTGCACCAGGTGCCATACTGCATAATCGCACCAGATCAAGTCAAAGGTCTCCTACACTAGGTGAGGTAGAACTACTAAAATCAGCTTGAGTTATGTAGATTACCTAAACATAAATCTACTCCAAGCACCAAGAGAGTCTATTTTACAGGTAAATTACATATATATTTTTTTTCTCTTGATTGCAAAATGTAAATATAATTTAAAACAGCACTTCTCAGTAAAGCATCTGGTTCATATTTTTATATAACATTGATATTTTATTTGTCATTCACACATATAAAACAATGGGCTTATTTCTTCATAGCATGTTTTAGTTAGCAGCACTTCTTTAGGTTTCAGTGTGGTCAGTGTGTGGGGATTTTGTATGAAGAAACAGGGGCACTAAATTCAATAAACTTCCAGAGGAAATGACATATTTAGGATCAGATTTCCTTGTCAGTTGTATTGCTAGGCGACAGGAAATTTCAAATTTGTAGAGATTGTTTTTATTAATGGATATTAGCAGGCTTGGCTGGTTTCCATTTTAGGCTGAAAGAGAGGGGGCAGAGGGTCACATAAGTTTTCCTTATTACATTCAGCCTCATGGTTTGGAATATATTAGCTGAGTGTAGTAAAATTCCTGCTTTGTGATGAGTGATGCATTGTGATTAATTCAATGCTCTTGGAGGCACATGGCTATGAGTGAGTTTAATAAAACTGCTTGGCTGTATGTGCCTATCCCTTAGCAGGTCTTTTAGAGCTTTATAAGAAGAATAAAGTACAGTATTAATCCTCCAGAGAAACCTTGTTCAAAGCTCACAGTGCACTTTATCTTAAGTAAAGAACCCTAATAAAAGCTGTAGGTCAGGCATTATCACAAGTCAAACACAAAAATTTCATTAGCTTTCAAATCATATAAGAACATGAATAGATATAAATGAAGACTTGTGCCCCTCCCTCTTAGTAGTGCTGATTCATCTACTAAAGCTCTGCTGTTTGCTGCTTGTGGTCATTTGTAATGTAAGCAGTAGCTAACTGGTGGCTTATATCATCCCCACAGTAAGACCTATGAGCTCATGTTTTTGGCTGTGAGGCTGTTAGTAGAGATTAGGACCCAAAAATCAGTCATCCATTTTGCGTGTGGGGATTGGGCATGCACATGTAGTTTCAGAACAAATATTTGCTGGCACTTTTCACCATTCAGTCATATAATGTGCAGTTGTGACTGTCCCACTCAAGCTTTGGCTTCATAGTTGATTTTCTTTATGGTTTTTGGCAAACAGGTTATGCTGCGGTTCGCCAGGCCTAGAAATAATATGAAAATCCTTGATGTAAGCTATAAAATGTTCAAATGGTTTACAAAAGAGTTTGAAGTGAATTTGAATTTTGGAATTACAATGAATTTTCAACAGTGAATTCTCAGATTGTCATTGTACTATTAGGCACAATTTATTTAAGGAGCACTGATGCAATAAAATGTACAAATTATGTTTTTGTGTGTGTATGTGTGTGTGTGTGTGTGTGTGTGTGTGTGTGTGAAAGAAAGAGAGAGAGAGAGAGAGAGCACATGTGTGTGTGTGGGTGGTGGTGTGTGTGCACATATATATGTGTGTGTGGGTGTGGGGAGGGTGTTTCAATGAGGTAGCAGATTGAGTGCATATGATTGTCATTAAACGTAGAGCAAAATGTTTGACTGAGCACTGAGGAAATCCAAAAGGCAGAGCCTATATAAGTTGTTAGCTGAATCAGTTATTGCTATTGGTTGAGTATAGACCTCAATTTATTTGTGAATAACATAATTTCCTGTTCTCATGCTTCTCATTTGGTTATCTTTATTTGTTAAACAGACTGACAAGCAATGCCTCACTGGGTTGTCTTACAGTTTTGACCCAGAAAGACCTTGTGCATTGTGGGTACACTAGCTCCCAAAATGTTAATGCAGCCTTAAAAGCCTATTAATCCATTTTAAGACACCTCGACAATATGTTTCATGGTTGTCCTGTCTTATCTGAATTGCAGCAGTGAAGTTTTACTTAATCTGTAGTGTTTTTTTCTTGATACAAAATGACATATACAGTGACATCATGTTGTTTTGACCTTCACTCTTATTCTGTCTTCCAAGTGGATTGAGAATGAGCCTGGCTGAAATGTCCTCACGTTAACTTGCAGACACCACAAATCATACAATTCTGCTTGTAATGGCTGTAAAACTGAAAATAAACACACAGAACGAACAGTTTACAGCTCAAATCCTTTGCACGCTTGATGAAATGCAATAAATTACTCCCCAAAAACCTGGACTTTTTTCTTCACTGGAACTTGAGAAATATTTTTATTCTTTCCAGAGGTGAGACTCGAGATTTATATTGTACTGCTATGTGGCTGTCAAGTTCTAAGTGGAGTGGGATACAGCTTTAAGGCTTACATACAGTGACCGTATGAACTCTATGAAACTGTACAGTAAAAAACATCTCACATAGCCTATAGAAATGTAGTTCATAATGTCTAAGTGGCATGATACTATGATTTTCCTCCCATCTGTATTTGTATTGATATGTTCACACGGATCCAAGT
Source organism: Pangasius djambal (assembly GCA_022985145.1). NCBI lineage: Eukaryota > Metazoa > Chordata > Actinopteri > Siluriformes > Pangasiidae > Pangasius > Pangasius djambal. The sequence goes on along the minus strand of CM040975.1, from coordinate 19,195,645 downwards.
TTTCAAATGTTACCCAGAGGAAAGATCACTTGGCAGAATAAGGAATGTTCCATATTTTATTGTTGCTTTCTTTGTTGTGTAACTTGTACTACAATGCAATATTCCAGTTATGGTAGACTGTAGAGATGGCTGAACACAATGTCCAGCTTACCCTGTACTTCTGTATTTCTTTTGAAAAGAGTCGTATTTTTCTACCATTTTTGGTCACTTGGATATATCAGATTTTCTATTCCTGGAGGGCGTGTTCAGGTTCAGGGCTGTGCAGTTGTGCTGCTGGAAACACAGGTCCATAACTTTAGCTACTGAACCACTCAGTTATAATACTACTGTAAAGAGAAAAAAAAAATCATTCCCATTCAAGTGAAAAGAGCAACACAACGATTGAGTGATTGGTGTTCATTTCCTACGATCTGTTTCACTAAAGAGTCATGAACTAAGTGGTCTCCAAGCCTCACTGCATCTGGTATGTGAGTGTAGAGATGCCTAGTTTTGTACACCGTGAAGTAGGAGGAGATGGGGGCCACTCCAGCACATGAAATGTGCTACTGCCTCTTTTGTCTACAGTGCTCATAAAGTGCAACCACACATGCATGGACAATGAGGCTCCTTGTGAAAAGTAAGATGTTCATACAGAGCCTTGCCAATGGAAACATAAGTAGACAGAAAACCATGAGTGAGTCTGGAAGCGATTCTTCTGTTCATGGCAAATCCATCATTTACTGAGTTCTACATGGGTTGTGTCAACAATGTATTATGGCATATGATAATGCTTTGGGGTTTTGGAAATTTGTTTAACCTTTTCCCCTGTCTCAAAACTAGATATGGTCTTTTTCTACCCACTTGATATGGTGCTTGTCTGGCAAACTTCATGTGCATGGTTTTAGCATCATCAATAATGACCTTATTTACTTACCGGTTACAAAACCTACACTGGCTTGCATAAGTGTTCACCCCCTTGAATGTATCCACATTTAGTAGTGCTACAACCTGGAACTCGAATGGATTTATATCGTGAATATATGTAAAATAGATGATAATTATTGATATGGGAGGGGAAAACTATATAAGAAAAACAACTTAATAGTTGTAGTTGTATAAATATAAATATAAACACTTGGTGCAGTGTCATCCCTAAATTAGTTCTGGTGCAGCCAGCTGCCATCAGAAGTCACATAATTAGTTGAATGGAGTCCACCTGTGTGCAATTAAAGTGTCATGTGATCACAACATAAATATACGTTCCTGAAAAATCCCAGAGTTTGGTAAAGAACATATCTAAACAAACAGCATCATGAAGACATAGGAGTTATCAAAACAAATCCTGGATAAAGTTCTGGAAAAAATATCAATCAGAGTTTGGTTATGAACAAAAATAACATGCTGTGGAGCACAATTAATTCCATTATTTTAAAAATGGAAAATATGGTACAACAGTGACTCTGCCTAGAGGAGGTCATCCATAAAAAAGTCAGTGACCAATTAAGGATGGCATTAGTCAGAGAAAGAAACTAAGAGGGCTTTATGGAAGAGTGGCGAGTCATACAGAATCCTCTTTGGACGTTGCCAAAAGACATGTTGGAGACTCAGCAAATGTGGAAAAAATCTCTCTGGTCTGAATTGGACATTTTGGCTCAAAGTGTGATATCTGGCAGACACCCAACACTGCTCATCACCCTGAGAACACCATACCAGAAGTGAAGCATGGTGGTGGCAGCATCATGTTGAGCTTTTCCTCCCACTTCATTATTATAGGTTATTTTGTTTACATTCATGACACAAGTCCCAATTAAGTCAATTTTAAATATAGGTTGTGACACTACAAAATATAGAAAACTTAAAGGGCGTGAATACTTACACATGCTACTGTATAGCACACCATATATCATCCTATCCATAAAAAATGCAAACAAACCCAATTGCTCCAATTTTTGGACATATTTGAAATGAAAAGTGCCTAGATGAGAAGTTGTCCTTTATGTGCCATCAGATATGAATAATCTGATCTTCCTGATGTTATCCAGAGAAAATATCTATGATTGGAGATCACCATGGATGGGAGCAATGGCATGCCAGGCTTGTTGGTGATTCTGTCATTAAAAGCTCATTACGTTTGTGATGTGCTCTTCAAATTGAGACATTTATGAGGTATGCTGCTAAGACAGAAGGACGGAGCTGTCTGTCATCAGCATAACAACAGCAGGAGAAAACATGAATGGATGGCCTTAATAAGATGGTATGCAATAAGAAGACAAGAATTCCAAGCACAGATCCTTGATGTACGCTAGTTGTTATCAGATAAGATTCATAATCCTTACCCTTCTGCAAATATGCACTACACATTGTGTACCATTATTGGAATGGGCACATCCCAGCTAGCATCTTCTAAAAATGACATCATGCGAATGCTGTGCAGAAAAGCAAAAAAGTTTAAATAATAAATATCTTCTCTTTATTTCACTTTTGGAAACAATAATTTGTAGGATTAATTTTATTTTAGTAAATGTATTAGGTTATTTTTCAGTTTGCACTATTTTCTGTGTTTTATGGTTACTTTAAATATGAAAATCAAATGTTTTCATATACATAAACAAGTTTAATACTGTAGCAAGCAAAAGTACAGACAACTTCATCTGGAAATGCAAAGTAGGCCAGCTATTATTTTCTTAGCTGCCATTGTAATCTCTCATATTGTTTAATGCTGTATAATTTAAAGCTATGGAAAGCTTTTTTTTTTTTTTTTTTTTAAAGCTGTAGACTATCATGTCATTTTTGGCTGCCTACAATGGAAGACTAACTTCGACATCTTTTTTTCACACCAGTGTTTTAAATATCAGTAACAGGAGATACATAGATACAGCAGAAGGTATATGTATATGGTGTATATGGTATATACAGTATATGATGTATACACTGGAAAAAAATAAAACATTTGGATAATAGTTTTTCATAATAGTTTTGCTTATCATTTCACTGGTTTGGGGTCTTTTCATGTTTGTATTTATATTTTTCTTCTCTTCCTTGCTACTTTCCTTTGCTTCCTTGCTACTAATGTGAACCTAAGAGATTAAAAAAGTGCACATACAAGAACATTCAAATCTCTTCTCATTTATGCATGTCCTTACTATAATTCTATTTTCCATTTACTTTGTCATTATTTCACACTTTATTCCTCACTATAGTGCCATATGCCCTCTGGTCCATTGTTAATGAGTTACTGAATTTGCATTCAAAGTATTGGAAAGATTTTTCCAGATAAAATGTAACTATCATTTGAGGGTTCTTAGGCTACAGTTGGAGTACTACATGTTAAAAGAATATTTAAAATGCTTTCCAAAGGACTTTTGTACAACTCATCCATGACCTTTATTGTTTAGTAGAGCCCTATAACTCTGAAATAAAATGCAGTCTGTCCTCCCTGCCAAAACTGTCAACGGAATATGATATCCACTTTAGTAGCTCATGTATGTACAAAGCTAAAAAGGCCAATATAATAAAATCAAGAAATTTGTGAGTCCTACTCACATGAACTGAGATAATTTGGTATGCAGTGTCCTCTCATAAAATATCTAAATGACACCACATATAGTCACAGTGATTTAGAAAAGGATATTTAATTCACTTTTACTGCAGCAAACACTACTAAACTCTAGATGTATCATTTACAATGCCAATAATTACATGTTTAAGTACATTAAGTACATCCTTATATCCTACCAACTGACCTCCTTATTTAGTGTATGTAATCTGCATGCTGATTAGTAAATAAAGCTACAAAAGATTTTCTTTTCTATCACGCTGAACGTTGAATGCTGAACGCTGAACTGCAATTTTGGTGAGATCTACTTCTATCCTGCTGTGGTTTCCTTCTTTCACGATTAGCCTTTGATTTATTTCTTCCAAATCCTCATGGGTCAGCTGTTTGGTAACTCCACATGCACCTGGATTCCTACCAGAAAATTATCGCAGCTAATGGGTCTACTGTGAAAACGGTTCACAACAGTCACATCATAATATATAAAAAAGTGGGAAAGAAAGAGCAAATGTGATCTCTGTGACTGTGGCATGGTTGTTGGTACCAGATGGGCTGGTTTGACTAGTTCAGATACTGCTGATCTCCTGGGATTTTCATGCACAACAGTTTCTAGAGTTTACACAAAATGGTGTGGACAAAAAACATCCAGTGAGCTGTAGTTGTTGGTGAGAGAGGTCAAGAAAGAATGGCCAGACTGATTTAAGCTGACAGGAAGGCTAGGGTAACTTAAATAGCCACTCTTTAAATTCATGGTGAGCAGAAAGCATCTCAGATTGCACAACTTTGATGTGGAGGGGCTACAACTAAAGAACCTGAAGAAGTTTCTAGATTTAACATTGCAGTATTCTCTTCCCTACGTTCATACACAGTTATAACAGGAATTGAGAGTACCTTGAAATGGATAGGGTCACATAAAATTTATTTGTCTTCCTCCAGTCCACACTGGACCTGAAAATTGAAATATTGAGATCTTTAGGGAAATGCAGGTCTTTGGATATACTGCTTGGATTTCAGGTTCATTTATAGACTCATAAACAGCAAAAATGCGTTCATTACCTCAAAACACAAACCCTGAGGTTTCATTACTGCTTCAGGTAATCGTTAGCAATGCATTGGGCTCTTGAGTAAAGTTATGAGCAAGATGAAATACTCCAAAGGCAAACTGTCATATGGATCATATGGTGTGCACAGTCATCAAAGCAGGATTCTGAATCTTATGGTATACTGTGTTTCCATAAAGTCCTCCTTCTCGGTTGACTTTTTATTCTCATAAACTCTGTGGCACTGTAAATTATGGCAGTTTTATAAACCAACAATGCACTCGCAAAAGCAATAAAACACTTCATCAAACACCTGATGGGGAGGATACTTTTTATACTGCCTGCTATGCATAGTGTAGACCATTAAACAACTCCCCTTTTCTGTGATTTGATCCATATGATAAGGGACCATGTGAAAAATCTTCCCAATTTACTTACTGGGTTACTCTGGAGTTCTGTAGTAAACCCACATATTTTATGACTATTGCACGATACAGCATGTAGCTTTTGGGAAGACGTGATGAGATTTATGCTAACACACTTTCTTTCATGTACACTAGCTTTTACCTCATCCTGTGAATGACATATCGGTGAATACCATTTCATGATAGAGAAAAGTCAATCCCCCCCTCCCACTTTTCCTGTACTGTACACACATTATTGTGAATCCAGGAGGGAAACATATATCTTACAGAAAACAATGAACCAAAGCCACACATTCCATACAGTCCACTTGGGTTACAATTCCCATATTCATTACTACATGGGAAAGTGAGAATTGTATAAACGATACTACTTTTAAGGAATTTATAGCAGTGCATTAGTGATGATATTTATGTACATCCATGTAACTAAGAACACAATAAAGAATGAATGTGATATGTGGAACCCATACATATGATGCAGGGTGATACCAAAAACCTGAAAAAATACAAATAATCTCATATGGTGTGAAATCAGACCGGTCCAAGGGATTGATGATCATTCATGGACTAGATTTATAAAAATTGCATATATTTGAAATTTACTAACTGAGAAATTTGGCTAGAAGCTGAGAAAGAAGGGGTGGACCCATATTTTGCAAGTGCTAAGTGTCCTCAGGAGAGGACTAATAGTAGTAGGGAACAGCTGTTCAAATACAAAACCATTTTAGTGTGGTTAATAAGAATAGGGTCACAATGGTCATAAAATATCTTATAATAAAAAACAGTGGTTTTTGTGTGTGTAGCAAGATTATATTTGGTAGATCAATGTTGAAAACACAAGATCTTTCACCATAATTAACTGACACCAAATGAGGATTTTAAACAGAAATGAACAATTACCTTAAAAGAACAAGAAAAACGTACTGATGCACACAGGTAATTCATGTAGAACCATGCATGCTGAGTGGATAAGCTGAAACTATTTCTCAAACATAGATTTTTCTAGGGCAGCATTGTGATGCAGTGGGAAGCATTGCTGCCTCACAGCTCTAGGATCCGGCATTCGATCCTGAGTTTGGGTTACTGTCTGTGTGGAGTTTTGTATGTCCTCCCCATGTTTGCGTGGGTTTCCTCTGGGCTCTCTAGTCTTCTTCCCAATGTCCAAAAATATGCAGGTAGTTGGACTGGCTACATTACGTTGCCCTAGATGTGAATGGGTATGTACAGGGTGCCCTGCAATAGACTGGCATTCCATCTGGGGTGAATTCTTCCGCCTTGTGTGCCTGGGATAAGCTCTGCGGCCCTCACCAGGATAAAGTGGTTACTGATGATAAATGAATGATAGATTTTCCTGTTTAGCATTTATGAGTGAGTGAGTGAAGTGACTTGTGGCCAAGTATAGTGACCCATACTCGGAATTTGTGCTCTGCATTTAACCCATCCAAGTGCACACACACAGTAGTGAACACACACACACACACCCGTGAACACACACCCGGAGCAGTGGGCAGCCTTTTTTAGCTGCGGCGCCCGGAGAGCAGTTGGGGGATCGGTGCCTTGCTCAAGGGACTCACCTCAGTCGTGGTTATTTATTTCTGAGTTACAATATTTAAAAAAAGAAATCTGGCTTGACATCACTTGTTTTGTTTTCTTTTTTTCCCATCTGGTTGAGACTAAAGGTATGCATTGAGTCTTGGATCCTGCAGGACATGCAAGCAGCATTTTTTTTTTCCTTTCAAAAATGGATTATGCATTAGTAACTGCCTGGTCTGGGTTGTAGAGGTTTACATTAGAAAAGAGGTTTCTACATTATTTTGGAAAATAGAACAAATTAAATTGTTAGAAAAATCATGGCCAGGTACAAATAAAAATAATAACTACACAATTAGGATTGAAAAACAATCTCGTGGACATCTCTAGTTGAGCCCAGTTATGAAGTCAGTGAGGTACCTGAGGTTGAGGAACTGCCAGAGTCAGAGTTCACAGACCATACTAACAGTGCTGGGTTTTTCCAGTGTTTTTAGAGGCATAGTGGCGGGGTACACATTTTATATAAAAATTAAAAATACCCTTTCTGGGTTAGGCCATGCCTACTTCAGGTTTAAATCTGAATACAGATGCAGATGTAGATGTTAGTGCACCATGTTTGAAGCACTAAATGAATACACATGCAGGTAGTATCTTTTTGCTATAGTTCCTATATATTAGTCGCTGGTTGCTACATGGTAACCATAGCTCCAGTTAGTAAGTGCAGTCACACATCAGGCACCAAAAAGCCCACAGGGTTCCCCATAGCAGCTGTAATCCATCTGTGATTACATATTCCATTGTACAACAGTAGCATATTGTATATCATGTGATTTGTCCAGCATATACCTTTACATTTGAAGTGATTCCTGTCAAACTAAAGAGGAAAAATGGCTGTGCAACGGGCTTGTGTATGGGAATGTGGTGAAAAACTCCACAAATGTTTATTTGAGCTCTAACCATGTTTCCCTTTGCCACACAATCAATCAATGTGCCCAGTCAAATGTACTTCCACATACGGATGTAGAAATCAGCTATGGACCTTTATGACATCTGGTAAGATTTCTGAATGTCATAATTCTATCTGAATTCATGGGGCAAAAATCAGTGAATGTTATAAATATATTATTTACATGCCACTAAATATATCTGAGATATTTTACACAAGAATATATACATACTGTATACTGTATACATATGCATTGACAAAAGTTGTGTTTGTGTTTTTACTTTACTGAAGAACAAAACTGTACGTCTCAATACCTTAAAAATCACAGAACTGTCAGAAAGTATTGAAATTATTGAATAATATTGAGTATTGAATAATTCTTAGAATATTAATATTTAAATTAACATTAATATAAATCATATTAATATTAACATAATTCATTATATTTGTTATTAATAATATTTAATATATAACAATATATTAATGTTTATGAATAATTATTATTAATACACCATGCACACACATACAAACCTAGCAAGCCTGTTTTTAAGGGCTGGAAGGAAACCAGAGAGCCCGAAGGAAACCCATGTGTATATGGGGAAAATATGCACAGAAACTCCACAGAGACAGTAACCTGAGCCCAGGGACATTTACAAGGGACATTTATTTATTGTTTATTTAGCATTTTTGGAAGGAATCTCCTGTCTTCAAGACTTAGGGCTTTGCAGTTTCTTTGTAACCTTACTTTTGTCGTATTCATTTCAAGAGAAGGAAAAGAGAATCTGGTGCGGGAACAACTGTTTTTAACTGTTATAATGCAAGACAAGAGGAACTACTTTGTGTTGTGGGCACTCCACAACATTAAATGTAACTGTAATTGAATAAAATGTATGATTCTTTAGTAAAATAAACATGGTTAACAATGTGAAGAAGAATAGAACAATCATCGTTGATTATTTTCCTGTAACAGTGCATCCCATCATGTACTATTCCTTTCTAAATGATAATGGTGTTTGTGTACTTGAAAATGGTACTAATATTAAATCATAGAATTTATTGATTTATTGAAAATCTTTTATAAAAATGGATAATAGTGCTAAAAGCAGGAACAATAAAAACAGACAAGGTTTAATATTTTGCATTATAAGCATGCGCTTTTTATATTGGTCGCATGAAGTTGCATGTACTAAATAATAAATATGATATGATTAAATATGATTTTGATTCATAATACAAATGTCTGGTTTTGTTTATTCAGAAGGTGATGCTGTTGTTATATTTATTTGACTACCTAGGTTAACTGTCATTTTCCATATTTAGAGAGAGAAAGAGAGAGAGAGGGAGAAAGTGAGTGAGTGTAACGGGGGCACTTATTTTGTTCAGTATGACATCACCCTCTGATCTCTTTTTTTTTCCTTAAGAGACAAATTCCACTTAGAAATTACACAATGGAACATTACGGGCAGCTCTATAGTCATATTTTCAGTTTGGCTTTATGGCTTATCATTTCTAGGAGCGACATCTTCTTGTAGGTTTTAGAACCAGAAATTCTCAGCTGCGTGACAAAATCATGAAATAACAAAAATAACTGCCTCTATAATTTATTATTTCAATTTATTTTGTTTGTGGTCTAAGCCATACCCACTTGTATACACGCACATACACTCTAGACAGAACCATTTTTTTTTTCATGGCTTGGGTTTAATTCGGCCAGATCCAAACCTTATATTATGATCTCACTGAGACAGTGAACATTCAAACATTCAGAATACTCTGGTTTCCACCAGAGACAGTAGTAAATAATCCTCTGTCTCTTGTGATCAATACCTACCTCCATGCTTTATTTTCAAACATTAGAAATGTAATCAACTTTGTGACCTGATCCTTTTAGAGATCCCACCCAAGGCATGTAACAAAAACAAATGGAACAATTCCCCTTAGATATCAGCTGTACCTCAGACAGTCGTGTGCTGGTCTGCAGGGACGAGGTGTCTGTGTGAAGAATGTCTCAGCTCATTCAGCTGTACAAACAGACACAAGCCTGTATTTGCAGGTTAGATGCTGGTCTGGGGTCAGATACTTCCTCCATGTGCATTAGTCTATGTTATCATATGAGCAAACTTGATCCACATACAGATCATTTCGTATGTGGCCCCAGTTTTCCCTGTTCCCATCAGCTCGGCAGTAGCTTTTTATTACTGGTAAATGTGGTTGAGGTTTGTGCTGGAGCGAAGGATTTGTCGTGCCATTAAAAAGATTCAAGTGAGTGTAAGCTTCCACTGACTCACTGTCTGAGTGACTACATTTTATGGGGCATAATTATTTAGTTTCATTTTGAATTGTCTGTTTTAAAAATGAGTTTCCACTTGAAAATTCACACTGAAAACATTGCTAACTGACTGCCTTTAATGGTTGCCAATCCTTCACATTTACACATGTACAAACACAAGCCAAGACACAGTATTAGCCCTGTTGAATTTCTGTATTAAAATGGTTAGAGGTGCTGAACAGGCTGCTGACTTCATCTTTGTTTAATACAGCTGGAATGCTCTTGTCTCACCCCTTGCAGTTAAGCTTTAATTCATGCCTCTGACAGAGTGTAAACATAAGCAATATAGAAGGTGAAGCTTCTATTGCCTTGTAAAATATATAGTGGGAAATTCTAGCATTATCCAAACAGTAAGTCTTCCACATCATTTTATGTAATAAATATATACATACATACATATCTGGCACAATACAATGTAGCTCATACTACTCTTTTTTTACTTTGTCATTTATATTTCGTTAAAGTAACAGTATTTACTTATTTGGTAGAGATGTTTTTTTTTCTTTCTGATGGATACAAGGTGTACACAAACTTAAGTATTTTAAGTATTCATGACTCTAGATGGAATCATCTGCTGCTGTTTCATATCATTTCCTCAATATGTTATGAAAAAAAAACTTTTTTCATAAAAAAAAAGAAAAAACAACATTAATGTCTTAGCTGCCCATTACCAAGTGAAAAAATGAAGATACTAGAAGGTAAGTCAAGTTGAGAGCTGATAGCATAGTTAATCTGGCCAGTTAGCTAGGAACAACAAGGTTACAAAAAATCATGATAAAAAATTTATCCTTATATTCTTTTCTGGTTTGCTTTTCTATTTTTATTTTGCATTTTATTTTTATTTTTATTTTTTTTTGACTTGATAGCCAGTGGCACTGGAATTTAGGAGCCATTCTACATCAGTGTCTGAACAATGCAAAATGCTACTCAGGAGTCTAGGACAGAAACAAGTGCCTGTCTGGATCAAACATTTTTTTTTAAAAAATGCTGCTTTCTGTGATCCCTTCATCTCACCAATTTTAGAAGGCAGCACTCATATATCCTTTGTCATCTTACATGTCCTGTAATCTGGTACATTATCTTGGGTCAGGCAACCAAGTCTGGAAAAAAGTGGTGGTGGGGTGAGGGAGCAGTTTGTGGATAAATGTGTTACTTGTAATTGTTTTCATATTCTGTGATAACAATTCTGTAATCACAGAATATGCTTTTTATTATCCCCAACATTTAAGATGTTTTGGGGTTCGTTAGCATCAGGACTGCATTTGAAATGCGTCTCAAACCATTCCATTACAGGTAGCTTCATACAATTGAAGTGTTGCACTCTAAAGCATTGACTCATAAGACAACATAGACAGCAAGGTATCAAGGCAGCTGCCCTCCAGTTCAGACAGTTGTCTAGCGCATGGGTCTGTCTCAGTGCCAGCATCATCCATATACACCAATCAACCATAAAATTAAAACCACTGACAGGTAACGTGAATAACATTGATTATCTCGTTTCAATGGCACTTGACAAGGGGTGGGATATATTAGGCAGCAAGTGAAGAGTCAGTTCTCAAAGTTGATGTGTTGTAAGCAGGAAAAATGGGCAAGCATAAGGATCTGAGCGACTTTCACAAAGGACAAATTGTGATGGCTAGACGACTGGGTCAGAGCATCTCCAAAATGACAGGGCTTGTAGGGTGTTCCTGGTATGCAATGGTTAGTACCTACCAAAAGTGGTCCAAGGAAGGACAACTGGTGAACCGGGCAACAGGGTCATGGACGCCCAAGGCTCATTGATGCGAGTGGGGAGCGAAGGCTAGACCGTCTGGTCTGATCCCACAGAAGAGCTACTGTAGCACAAATTGCTGAAAAAGTTAATGCTGGCTATGATAGAAAGGTGTCAGAACACACAGTGCATCGTAGCTTGTGTAGCTGCAGACTGGTCAGAGAGCCCATGCTGAACCCTGTCCATTGCTGAAAGCACCTATAATGGGCATGTGAGCATCAGAACTGGACCATGGAGCAATGGAACAATGTGGATGGCCGCGTGCATGTGCATCGCTTAAATGGGTAAGAAATGGCACCAAGATGCACTATGGGAAGAAGGCAAGCCGACGGAGGCAATGTGGGCCCTTCATGGCAACAGTATTCCCTAATGTCAGTGGCCTCTTTCAGAAGGTAATGCGCCCTGCCACACTTAAAAAACTGTTTAGGAATGGTTTGAGGAACATGACAAAGAGCCTTCAAATTCCCCAGATCTCAATCCGATTGAGTATCTGTGTGATGTGCTGGAAAAACAAGTCCGATCCATGGAGGCCCGACCTCACTACCTGTCAGATACTACAGCACACCTTCTTCTTGAGAAGATCTTGTGGAGTCCAAGCCTTGATGGGTCAGTGCTGTTTTGGAGGCACAAGGGGGACCTACACAATATTAGGCAGGTGGTTTACTCTTATGGCTGATTGGTGTATATGTTACATTCACAGCTTGTAGGCACAGTTTTCTTCATGCCCAATGTTGTGGTGACAACAATGACAATTTTTAATCTTTCCACAGTGAATCACAGCAGAGTGAACCTCACCCCACCGACTCAGTAATGCTACTTTTTACATTTAAAATGAAGCAAGTTACTTACTGTAGCTTTAAATAAAGAAGTTATACAGTAAGTATTTAGGTACAGTTTGACATGTTCTGAAAATATGCATGGTTCTATGAATAGAAAGCAAAGTGTCCACAGTAAGTGGAAGAGTAAGCAAAAATAGAATAACACAAACCTGAACTGAAGCAAAGTTTCCTGTTTTCATTTGTCTCCGCTTTTACTCTACCACATAAAGCTATGTTATGCTGAAACACACACACACCTCCTATGTCTCATTTTGCCTTGTTATTATAGAATTATTTCATGCAGTCTCACAAAATCTCCATTCCAAATAACCATCTATCAAGCACAAATCTCACATCACTTGCTTTCAAACTTTACTTGTTTGTTTATTCACTACGCTGTCAGACCTTTTAAAATGTCACTAATTGTGTATTATGTTCATCAAATTGAGTCATATAGACCGGGGATTCTTACATTTCTTGCAGCCAAGAACTGCAACTGTAAAATAAATTCCACAGACCCACTCAGTACAAATTTATTTCATGAATATGTGTGTGTACACTACTATTTTGGTTATTTACTGGAGTCATAGAGCTTTTTATTACTGAACTTTCCAACAGCGGAACAAATTAGCTCCAAGTTTAACTTATTTATAGACCTACTTCTTTTTGAGTTATTTCGGGTTTGGATTAAACCCATTTAATTCAACAGGCCAAAAACTATAAGAACTCAATATTAAATATAACAAATTTGATAATGGTGGGTTGTGATTTCCACCAACCAACTTCGTGGACCCCCAGGCTATTCTTCACGGGCCCCTGATATAGACTATACAAAGGGTCTGGCCAAGATCTTACAATCTCACATACATAAAACTTCCTGGAACAGAATAATCACATAGTTTAAACTGCTACACAAACAATGTCGGTTAAATGTAATTACATATTTAAGAAACTATTTGAGTTAGTATCTGATTCAAGCACTTTGACTATTCGTTGTGAATTCAAAAATAACAAGAAAAAAAACAACAACTCCAGAGAGATAAAAGCACTGCAAATCAATCCATCATAGTACTATGTTAGTTGGAAAAAAAAACTCAAAAGGAATAAATAGTGCCCGGGTTTAGTTCTTTGCTTATGCACTCAGTGGAACTAGACCTTAAAAACTGCTGCCATCCAGTGTGACACCCACCTAGAATAAAACGTATAACCCTCTGCTACCTTGTTAAGCGCCCCATCACTAAAGCTACTTAAGACATAGTCTCAAGTTGCATGTTGTAAAAAACAAGAAGCATGATGAAGACGTATTTATTTATGATGTGGCATTGTGCATTATGTGATGTAGGCAGATACACTCCATACTGCTGTATAATCAAACGGTTTACTGCACAGACAAAAAAAAATGCACTTCTGATCTCTGCATGTAGAGGAAACCCGAGCTGTTTAGCTCCCTCTAGTGTAATTAACTTCAATTGTTCCTTGTTGGTTGGGGGGGGGGGGACCAAAAAGGTGAGCAAAGCCAGAAATTCTGAATTATTTCTAAATTCTAATTTAGATTCAGAGAATAGGTTGAGTCTTATGTATTACTATTAGGAGCTCACTGTTTTGTTGACTACATTGTGATGAACTTCTTTGCAAGGCTGTCAATAAGAGAACTGTGACAAAATGTACCAGCTTAATTTTAAGTAGAAATGAGCATTTCTCCATTCACAACAACAACAACAACAACAACAACAACAGAAACACAACAGGAATTTGTATATTTTGTTTACAGCAGTGGTTCTCAAAGTGGTGTCCGGAGATCCCAAGAGAGCCTTCATTTTTTTTCTTGTTATTTTGTTACATTTGTGGAAATCATAACCCACTATCATCAAAGTTATATGTATTGTCGAGTTCGTGTAGTTATTAGCCTATATGACTTGAACTGAATAGGTTTAATCCAAACTTCAACAACTAAAAAACAAGCAGGCCTAAAGATAATATCAACTTGGATGATGGAAAGTTCAGAAATGATTTGCGAACCCCTGGTCTACAGGGTTCTTATAAATCTTTGACCTATGTGAAAAATATAAATATCTTCCAGATCAATCCTTTCACTCCTTACATGCCATTTTGGCATTCAGTGTACCGTTAAAAATTGTACGTTTTGTTAAGTTTTAAACATTTGAACTTTTATGTAGGGTATATTACTTTTACACAATGTACTAAAAAGATCAAACTGTGTTTCAATACAGCATTTCAGGCCAAATTGTAATCAACTGCAAAAGCTAATAATCTACTGCATAATAAGATTACCCTTACTGCTCCCGAGTGGCGTTCACACTATCATCAGAAGATCGTGAGATCAACAGTTTGATTACGGACACAGCCAAATATATCCAGGAACAAAGGGAGCAAATTTGGCAGTACTTCTGGGTGGGAGGGATGGCAAACTCTCTCTCCTGTCAATCACAGCAACATTACCCGTCGTAGGTGTCTGTGAGCCAAAGATGCTTTAACTTCAAATGCAGCTGCAACTGCTGAACTATTATCATATAAATAAACAAATAAAGAAATAGGCTGAATACACTTTAAAATTGAGTATTTTGAGTAGTATTTTGACTTTGTATGTCAGAGATAATATTCTTCTTATACCACAGCAATTGGGCAGCGATTACAATTTTTAATGTGTTCATAGCTACATTTAATAGGAACATCCGCAAGACTTGAGTATTCAGAACAGAGGGGTTTGCGCTTTCTAATTTCTCTGTAACGTGACAATAAGTGTTTTTTTTTATTTCTTATTTATTATTAAAAGAGAGGCTGGAGTGGGAACTATATATAGCTGCTATGATGTAAGTGATAACAGGAACTAATGTGTCGGGAAACTTTCCGACTTTTTAAACTGTTTATTATTAGGCTTAGGCATCTGCCATACAAGTCCCTGTGAACGATTGTAACTGTTATAGGTATGATAATGTATTAGAGTGCAAATATATTAATTTAGCGTTTAAAACACCTTCCCACATTCCTACTGTGAACTCACATATGCGGAAGCGGGTAGATAGCGCTTTCCTCTGAGTGTTTACGGTGCCCCTGTGATGCAGCATGAGCAGCAGCTTGAGAAAATGTTGCGGCTGGCTTCATGTGTCTCAGAGGAACATATTAGGTTGACTTGGTTTTCGGTGCTGGGGCCAGAAATATTTTACAGGGGGTGCTGGGGTAACAGAACTGCCTAGAGCAGGGGCTAGTGTTGCTGCAAGCCAGGACTATTCTCGCCAAAAGGTTTCAGCACTGATCATGGCATACTTTAAAATTATATTTAGAAAAAATCTCTAGCCTAAACTATGACTCAGACAACTTGTTATTGATGAACTACAAACCGACCATGTCAGATAAAAAAAAAACTCAGGCCAAATGACAGTCACTATTACCATACATTAGAAAAACAAACAGGTTTCTCCTGTCATTGGTTTAGTGTATCTTGAATAATTGATAGGCCAAACCAACAAGGCATCAGCTAAGTTAATTTCCAAAAAATATAGATTTGTGTTCTCACCATTCAAAGAACAATACACATGTGGTTGTGGTTAATGGAAAAACGATTAATATCCAGCTGTTTTGCTCTTCTCAAGTTGACTGCTAACACTGCAAGATTGCTGGTATGAGTGTCACCACTACTATTTCTCACATAGTCCTTCATTCGATGTAGACATGAAAAGCTTCGTTCACATGTAGCTGAGGTCATGGTAATGTCACAGAAGTGCATAGGAGTTTGTGCCAATGAAAAAAAAAATATCTTTGCCCTAAATTGTATCAAAAGGTCACAGGTGGAGTTCATGATAGCCCCAGCTTGTTTCTTCCTTTCAATTAATTGCTTTGCTTGATGGAGTTCAGCAGAGGCTGCCTTCAGATGTTCCAAAATGCTTTTCCATTGGCTAAAGACACTTATCCAGGAAAGAATTGTGCTTTGGATGAACAGCCTTGGTTACCGAGGGTATGACAGGTTTCTGTAGAGAATCGCCTGTTCAGTTTCGTGATCATCTTCAGAACTGGTAATCTTCAGAATTTTCCAACTGCTGCCTTTGACCTGTTTAACTGTTTCATCACAGAATCCTGAGGGTGGCACGGTTTGGCTTTTCTCCTAACCTGCTGTGTCCCCTGCATCTTAATTTCAATTGGTCACTCAATCGCTCTCCCAGATCTTGTTCCCTGCGTCTGTATTGCATTTTGCATAAAGGGACTCAACAACAGAAGCAACTCACTCAGTTGCAGATGCAAGTTCTAAATCCTTGGACTGCATGTGATCACACAGAATTTCGGTGAGGCTGAAAAGACTCTCCAGCATAGTGACTTGCACAACAAATTGTCTATCAATTAGTCCTATCAGCGATTTTGCCTTGGGAGCCCAATGTGCATTTGAATGACCACTCACATCCATCAGAGTAGCATATATAGTGGGTAGAACTGTCTTTATTGCTTTCAGCGTAGAGTGTTGACAGGCACAACTTGTGTCTGTTCTACATGTAGAGAGCGCTGAAGTCACTGAACAACTTATGTACAACTGATCCTGAAAAAAATTTGCACCAGCAAAAAAGCATTTGCACCAAAGCTGGGTTTTGTACCCAGTCATCTAAGACGAGTTTTTTTTACAGAGTCCCTCCATTTTCACAGGCTCAAAAGTAATTTGACAAACTAACATAATCATAAATATTAGGATTATTTTTAATACTTATATGCAAATCCTTTGCAGTCAATGACTGCCTGAAGTCTGGAACCCATGGACATCACCAAATGCTGAGTTTCCTCCCTTGAGATTCTTTGCCAGGCCTTTACTGTAGCTTCCTTCAGTTGCTGCTGGTTTGTGGGACTTTCTGCCTTCATTTAGTGAAAATTTATTAACTATTACATTTTAAACCTCCTTCAACACGATGCAGAGTGCAAATAATATGCCAATTTTACTAAGAGAAGAGTATTTCAGGTGTAGCTGAAGCACCCCTTTCACTGTTGGTTATGCCTGTTTGGCTTGATTTTGGATTAATTAATTCTGTCTTGATTTTAGCTATTGTTGAATGACCTTCGTCTTTACCAATACTTTTTCTCGATATGTAAAAATTATATTTTATGATTTTTCTTCTTCTTCTCTGGTGGTTTGCAGGTCCGCGCGCTCGGACACGCCCACCTGGCCGTGGCGATGCTATAACCTGTACACTAGCGCACTACAGAGTCCTGTACAGAGGCAGGCCACCGGAGGTCCACTCACACTAATTAGTACGCTAGTATGCTGCATGGGACGTAGTCAGGAAGCACATGATCATCGGTGTTGACATGCAGCGCAGTGCCACGATAGAGCATGTAGACTAACAGAATTGCTGGCTTTTAACTTTGACGGTTTGATTAATTACATTAGTGACTCACAGACTCACAGGATCTGCGTCAATCTGAGGATCTGAGGATTTAGCCTGAGCCAGCTCTGCTTTATGCTCTGGATTGAGGATCTGCCTGGCTGCGTTTTCACCAAGCGAACAAGGCAATTGCATAGAAAAAGAAAGAAAGGTAGTGTGGAGTTTAGTCTACCGCATTACAGTAATTGTTTATTGTCATTTTTAGTTTAAAATCCCGGTTGTCAGAAGGCTAACGTGAATTAGCTCGCTTGCTAGCTAGCCTTGGTCAGGTTCAAGCTGCCGTCAAGTTCATATGGAGTGAGGAGGAAGTGAGCAGTTAGCTAGCTGGCTAACTGACAAGGCAACTTGTGACTCCATGTAGGGCTGTTCAGCTGTGTTTTATATTCCTGTAAATATTTATATTCCCTGGTAAAAGAGGGAAGACTAGAGGAGAAATGTAGTCACGGTTAGTTAGTCGGAGGTAGTAGGTGTGAAGCTGTCAGCGTTGTTTAGCTGTGTGTTTGTGTTTGTGTAGTTTGGTGGGGACTAAACTTCCCCACAATGTCTTAGTCTTAAACTCGTGGAAAGATTTGGCTCCTTAAACAAAACAAACAGACAAACAAAAGAAAACTTATAAAAAAAAAAAAAAGAGAAGCTGTAGGCATAGTGTTATAATAATAAAACCTACATTGAATTATTGTCAGTGGAAGGTCCTCACAAGCATATTAAGACAAACTGTGTGTGTGTGTGTGTGTGTGTGTGTGTGTGTGTGTGTGTGTCTCCAGTAGTGTTGTGTGCTTAAAGGCCAGCAGGAATCACAGATGTATAGGTAGATGATCTCCACCTCATTGCCATGGGGGTCATCGAGGAGAGCGATGTGGAGCGTAAGTACACGCTGAGCTCATATTTTCACCATCACATGACATTCATTTACTCTTTGCCTCTGCAGTGGTGTCCGAGCTGGTCTACCTTTTGATCTGACCTGCCAATGCACTGTTATGTCGATAAGATATGTCACACTGTTCAAACAGGACTAGGAAAACCATGAACAGAGGAAAGTTTTCACCCAAACTGACGCTGGGCCAACGTTGGCACAATCTGTATAAAGATGGCCAACATAGCCACCTGAAACAGACATTGGTCTATCTGCCCTTTTGCCTGTTGTCTTAGAGATATGATACTTATAAAGATACCATCACAATAGCACAGTAGTACGCAGGAAATGACAGTTTACAGCAGCATTCTGACATAAAACTAGTGTTTACAGCGTTATTTGTCATTCTGTGAAGTATTCTGTAGTGCGGTATTGCATCTGTCCACCTCAGCGTTTTGGCAGAATCCAGAATCATCTGTTTTTAATAGTGCCCCGCATACATTAATATACATAATAGACATCATACAGTCAGTGGACTCTGTACACCTGATTGGTATACAGCTCATCCCAATTTGTAGCGGTTGTGGAACAAAATGATTGCCTTTTTCCTCGCCCTGAAAGTGACTCTGAAAGCAGCATGGGCAATTCCATCTACTGTACATTATAGCAACCAGAAGAGAAGTTCCATGCTGTCTCAGTCTAGCTTTACATTGTCAAGCAAAAAAGACTTCCTCAAAGTGGTTAAATTAAAGATTGAATTTAAAGGTACACAACCCTGAGGAGTTTTTCCACAGTAATCTGAGCAAAGTTTGCTATCATGTCCATTTAAGCGTAGGGCTGTATTGCTGTGTCAGTCATGATTCACCATTGAAAGCTCTGCCTATTCTGGGCTTAGACAAAATCTGTATCTGGGACTAA
This sequence comes from Pangasius djambal, assembly GCA_022985145.1. Classification (NCBI taxonomy): domain Eukaryota; kingdom Metazoa; phylum Chordata; class Actinopteri; order Siluriformes; family Pangasiidae; genus Pangasius; species Pangasius djambal. Next base: position 19,176,102 of record CM040975.1, on the reverse strand, counting down.
TCGAGTCCAGATTTTAATTATTTCCCCTCACGTTTCTGCTGATATTATCATATTCTTCACATCACAAAACAGATAGATTTAATGGGAAAATTAGCTCTTCCCAGTGTATTGAGTAATTTGTTTTTGGAGGTATCTCCCTAAATAAACTGAAGTAGTACCATTACTTGTGATTTTGCATAAGACTTACATGTGCTCAGGACTAAATATGGGCAACTATTAGCGATTCAGTGCATTTTTACTTAGAAATGCCCTAGTTTAAGCCTCCACATACTTTACTTTGTATTAAACAGCATGTTCTCTCAGTAGGACTGTTGGCCTGCGCTATAATCACTGTAATCCACCTGGTGTGATTGAACACCCACATTAGTTAACAGTGTCTGTTGGTAGAGGGAGTAGGAGGAAATGTTTTCTTGAGAAGTGTTAGTTTGCAGAGCTCTTAAAGAAGCCCTACCTGCTTTTTGCTTTACAGCTGCAATACTAAAGCGTGTTACCAGCTGGCTGATGGTCACATGCCTTACTGTCATGAAACTTGAACAGGAACTATCCATTGAAATTTTGATCTAAGGCAAAGAAATGACAGCTTGTGACATTCTGGATTTACTAATGTCTGGTAAATATTTTTTATGACACTATTTTTATGCCAGAGACAAAAAACAAACTAGATAGTGGGTAGCCTGGGTGTGTGCATGACACTTGTGCTACAGAGGCATAATGGAAGCTGGAATAGACTTGTTGAGTATTTTGGGATTTCAAGAAGTAGGTCATATTGTTAATAACAGGGGATCTCATGGGAAATCTATTGTGATGATTAACCCATTAGTGTTTTTTTGTTGTTTTTTTTTTTTTTTTTTTTTTTTTTTTGAAAACTGATAATATTTCTTGTGTTTGTGTGTGTGTGTGTAATCAGAGGTGACCCTGGCTCTGCTGGATGCAGCTAATGATAAGGATGTGAGTGTACAGGAGCAGGTTCGGAAGTCCATCCTTACGCTGGGGAACCAGCAGCCGGATAAAGTGCTGTCCATGTGCCAGGACTACCTGCTTAAACACTCCAAGGTCAGGCAATGATGCTAATGTTGACTTTATGTGTTCCTGAAACTTGTTTTTGTTAAGAACACCTTCAAAGGACAGTTTGCCTTAAATCAAACATCTTTCACTGGCATTATCATGTATACTTTTATGTACTATGTGCATATGATTTTAAAAAGGAAACACACAGTCGTATTTGAGTCTTAAATAAACACCTGCCATCTCAAGATTTATCCCAGCCAACCAGTTGATCTGTGATTGAGAGACTTTTTTTTTTTTTTTTTTTGCTCAGAAATGTTTGGCAATGGAATATAAGAAATGTTCACTGATTAACGGTCCTCAAGGACTGTGTAAAATACCTTCCTACTGAAAGCTGACAATCCTGCAGTGAGCCATTACAACGAGTCTGTCATTTCCTTCCCACAATAATGTGACTCAGCATGTGATCTCTCTGATTATCTGTGTCACATTATTCCGCAATATTCCATGCGCTGTTTTTACTGGGGGGGAAAAAAACTTAAAATTAAATGTGATGGCTTTTAATGTTCGAATCAGTGTATCTGCTATACATATAAGAGCAAGGCTGAAATAACATGGCATAGCGTTTTTGATGGCTAGATGGATGACCAAATATTTAGGCCTTTTACGACCATGTGTTGTGTCTTAGAGAAGATTTAGCAGCATGCTTAAATGCAGAGTATCATACAGAATTACTTGGAGGTAAGGGATTTTACGATGGAAGTTTCTGGAAAATTCTGACCCAGTGTGGCTGCATGATGTAGACATATCTCTTTCTGCTGTGTTTAAGTTTTGAAATTTCAACGGCACAGACCTTTATGTGCTTTGTTAAACCTTGCATAAATCTTATTTATGTGCTCATTTTACGCTTTTGTTTATCTAATATCTCTAGATCAGTTTGCCGGAGGCTTAACACGAACCTTGTGTCTCTTGTTTAGCTGGTGGCAGGGCACAGAGTGGTGGTTCTGCAGACCATAGAGCTGGTGGTAAAAAGCAAGATTGAAGACATAAGTTACCCTAAAATAAAGACCACAATTTCACTGGCCTCAGATGAAATGACCAGGTCTAAGGTAATGGTTCATCATTAAAAAAAAAAAGAAGAAGAACAAGAATTGACCCACAATATAGGCCCATTTGAACTTTCAGAATGATTTTGTAATTTATTACTTTTACTGTAGTATCTCAGCTTTGTTTCTTCTCTGCAGGAAGTCGTCTCTGACTGGCAGCAGACGGCTAGTAATATTTTGGTTGCGGTAGGGAACAAGTACATCAACGAAATCATGGAGGACATCCTCGGCAAGTTCCAGCCGGGGGTTCTACCTCATTACTTTGTGGTCCAAACATTAGCCAGTCTCTCAGACTCCAATGGTACATATTTTGCCCTGAATACATCAAGAGTAACAAGGTTGTTTGCACCTGTTTAAACTACGTGTCTGTTCGCATTGTAACTCCATACGAAGCACTCAAACACATCTGCTGTGATGGATTTGTATTATTTGACAGATTTGCACATTCTTTCCAGGAGGCCTTGAATGTTGAATAGAGTGTTTACCATCCCTTTCAGCTGATGGCTTTGTTTCAGTTCCTCTCTTAACCTCATGTTTATCATACTTCACTGTCACTTGCCTCCTGTAAAGTTTCTGAATGACTTGTGTCTACTTGCAGTTTATGGCATGGTGCCGTTCCTCGGTGCGATCTTGGGTACCATGTTGCCTATGTTAGGACTGGCCAAGCAAGACAACATGAAGTGGGTTTTCTCCTCTGGTAAGCCTACCGTTAACTGAGGGCGGATTCATTTTAAAGATTAGATTCAGGGAAATGAAGTCGTCACAAGCATTAAGATGAAGAGTAGATGGATGCAAGCAAGAGAGCAAGAGCTCCTTTTTTTATAGATAAGAGTATTCATTCATTCCTCTTCCATAACTGCTTTATCCTGGTCAGGATCATGGTGGCTCCAAAGCCTATCCTGGGAAAACTTGGTGCGAGACAGGAATATACCCTGGATGGGACACCAGTTTGTTACAGGGCACCATGCACACATGCATTCATAGGAGCAGTTTAGTGTTGCCAGTCCACCTACTGGCATGATTTTGGGAGGTGGGAGGTAGGAGAAAACTGGATAACCCAGAGGGTTATATGTTTTTAGTTTAATATTTAGATTAGATTGCTGTTTAATACCGTTCACCTCACCTTTAACTTGACCTAACATCTTAGTTAATGATTATAATATTTGGCAGTGTGCGTGAAGTTAAGATTACTTTGTGGATGCAACGGAGTACCACTGATTGAGTGTGTGAGGATAAATAAGATTACATTGAGTCCACATCTTACTTCTTCTTTTTTCATCAATTTATGAATAATGCGTTATTGCAAAAGTATTTTTGTGTAATTGTATATTCACAGTTTTGAAGTAATTCTCATTTAGAGACTGGTCATTGCTGGTATTTATATATTTGTTTATATTAGATGTGAATTACATAACAACTTGGGCTCTCTACTCTGATTTTTTTTTTTTTATTAGGCAAATTTTATAAGTAGATTTTATCTTGGTTTATAATCATTTCTCTCTAACCCGAAACAACAACTCTTTTCACTGCTCTTTTGAAGTTCTCCAGCATTTAGCTTCAAAATATTGACAGACCTTATTAACTTACATGTATATCTCCTGCTAGGCATCTGTTTTTTTTTTTTTCAGTCTGTTTTTTGGGCTTTGCTTTAGCTGTTGAAAGATCCACACATCATCAAGTGTCCTTATTGCCCTTAGCTCTTTCACGCTTCAGCGAGAGCATCCTGGAGTACCTGGCCAACTTGGACAAAGCGCCGGACCCCACAGTACGCAAGGACACATTCTCCAGTGAAATCTACGCCGCCTATGACATCCTCTTCAACAGCTGGCTACAAAGCAGAGACTCCAAGGTACACTAAATTAGACAGAGCAAGAAACCAATTAGAGCTAACTCAATTAGCCAGTCAAAGAGAGACTGTTTGAGAAGAAGAGCAGGACTTAAGAGGAAGGCTGTGATGTAAATCTTATTTTTAGTTAGTAAAAATGTGCTATTTATCCTACTGGAAAGTCAGGACAGCCCCCATTTGTGAATTTACAGCACTTCTAGACATTTAGAAATCCACAGTGCAAACTTTACACTCTAATTCGAAGAGCACAGTGTTGTTTCCTCAAATAAAAATGTTTCTTAAATAAGAAAGTGATTTTGGTATTTGGAGACCTGTCTGTAAGAAATATGCTGTTGTCAGAAACTCACTAAAGAACATTTTCAGTTACTCAGTCAGTGATGTGTGTCTCTTCTCTGCATGGATTAATCTGTAGCCATTTAAGACCTTTTCGTCAGTAGATTTTTTTAAGTAGTGCCTAAGGCCATGACATAAATCCACAATGGCTAATCTTTCAGACTTACTCAATGTTTAAGTCTGAAAATACATGTTCATTTTTTCATTTCTCATTCTTTCATTTTAGGTTCATTTTTCTTTTTTTTAGTCTTTCCAGTGCAGCAGTATAACAGTATTTTTTTCCGTTACTGACAAAGTAATGATAATTTTTCATTTTTATGAAAAAGCAATGTTGCATTATACATTCATTGAGCACTTTATTAGGAACACATGTGCACCTGCTCATTCATGCAGTTATCTAATCAGCCAATCATGTGGCAGCAGTGCAGTGCACTAATATAATTGATTAACTAACCATAATACTGTCTTAAGTATGAAAGCACATTCAGCTGTTATACATTCAATAAATACTGCAGTGTTTCAATAAGATCTTTCATTTCAGAGAATTTATTAGAATTCATTTTGTTTTTATATCAAGGATGGCAATATCTGATCATTTATATTATAAAATATCTGATAGTAAGAATGGGTGTGTGCGTGCGTGCGTGTGTGTGCATGTACTTACCTTGCAGTTGCGTCTGAGCGTAGCTGAGGCTCTGGGGTTGATGAGTCACTTGATGGCCCATGACAAGTTGGAGGAGCAGCTTCCCAAACTCCTCCCTGCAATACTTAGCTTGTACAAGAAAAACCCCGAGCACTACATCATCAGCAAGGTGCAGCCCTTCATGACTTTACTGTGACCTGACTCACTGAAGCTCCAGTACACTAACATTGTTTCAGCACTTCATTTACAGTCTTGGCAGGTTTTACTTTTGATGCTTTTGTTTTGTTGCATCAGTGGTGATTAATGAGCAAAGCTATTAAAATATTAAATAGTGTAATCATTATCAGTCAAGTATGTTTGATTTTGTATACGTATGTTGTGTGTGTGTGTGTGTGTGTGTGTGTGTGTGGTGTATATAGAGCCTTTGCCAGGTCCTGGAGGCCTCTGTGAACATGGGCAGCAGGGTGCTCGAGACTCAGATGGATAGCCTTCTAGTTGTTCTGCACCAACAGGTTGCGGAAGTTCTTTTTTTTTTTTTTAACTTTTTTCCTTCTCTTTTTCTGTCATGCCTCCTCTCTCTCTCTCTCTCTCTCTCTCTCTCCCTCCCTGTCTCTCACTCCTGCTTGTGCAAGACACACATGGGCTGTGTCTAACTACAACTGTTTTGCAAGTAGTCTTCTCTAGCATGCTATTACAACAGAACAAGTTTTGAACAGGCTTGGCTTGTTTAACTAACCACTCAGCTCACATGTGCAAACCTGCCAAAACACAGAAAAAAAAAAAGATTAGAGTCATGTCTGAAATACCTTTTTAAATAATGAGACTACCTAATGGCTCAGTTTATCAGTATTCATTAATGCATTATATTTTGGTCACATAAGTTCAGGTTCAAGCACACTGAACTGTTTATGACGTTCCACCTCATTTAATGAAGAATAGAGATTTTTTCTTTTTTTGTGCTAAGCAGCAAATATTTGTCCAACTTTGTACCCTGATGTACTCTGATGTACTCTTTCAGGTGTGTTCACCTGTGGACTATAATAATCCTCCAACTGTGAAAAACCACAATGAAGTTCTGCGATGCTTCACCATCCTTGGTAGGGTTTTTTATTTTTTTTATTTTCAAACACTGTTACTGGTAGATATTTCAGATTTAAATGATTTGTTTCAATTTCATTCTCAGTCAGTGGATTTAATTGAAGCATTGCCCTCTACAGCATGTAAAGCCTGTGAGAGAGTGAATTCTAACTTCCCCTTATAGATTTTATTCCCCTTATGGACAGTTTACCGTTTGGACACAACATTTTTCAGTCCTTTGGTGGCTAAAATGTGAATGGTATAGAATAGTGTGAGTGCAGTGTGTGTTCACAGTCAGGTGACTGCTTCTGTAATGCAGTGGTTGGGGGAAAAGTGGATTAAGTTCAAGTTGAGTTAATCTTCAGACGCCCCGGCTCCTTCCGTTGCTGAAATTACATTTCACAAGTAGATGTTTGCCGTATTGACAAGGCTTTCCTAGAGCTTTTATAGAGATTTTTCTGCGACTGTGTAATTCCTAGTGGTTTATTTGAATCTGAAGCATACTAAGTAAGCCAGATGAATTTTAAATGCACAAGCAGCACAGTTTTTGGCTGTTATTTTTCTTGATTAAAATAATTGTGATTTCTAACTAAGGTTATACATTAAAGCGAATATTGAAAGTGATCTTTGAAAGATGGGTGTGATCCAAAATCAAGTGGGCATCTTCTAGTTAGATGTTTCTCCACAGAAGTCAAAATCATATATCACTGTAATTAACTGATAATTTTGGAGCCATATTAAATTGTTAGGCTTGTTTTTTTTTTTGTTGAGTGAGGAATTGTCACTGTCATTTTGTTTGAAAGCACACTCAATGCAAGATAATACCTGTATACGTTGTGGATTATAATACAGTCCTGTAAGTCCGAGTCCTCGTGTAATATTTGCTGCTTTGTCTGTCTTGACACAGCCAACACATTCCCAGACCGACTGATGGTGTTTGTCCTGCAGAGGCTGGAAAACAATAATGAGAGAAACAGAATGGGCTCCCTGGCTGTACTCAGACACCTCATCAACTCAACAAGTGAGACTCCGTCATCATCACATATTACACATAAGTGAGAGATTTAAGAGGCTCCTGATTCCACAAGTCAGTGCTATCTGATGTATCATGTGTGGGAGATGTTTCCAAGTTGTTCTTATTTAAGTTAAGAAAATGAGAAATATTTTTTATTTCAGTCATCTATAAAATTGAAATTATGTGCTGCATATACACACACACTTTTTTTAATATTCTTTTATTGGCTTTACTAAGATGATATATTATATTGCTCTATTTCTTGTAGCTTCCATAATGGAAAACAAGAAGCTTCTTATTCTTGCCAGTATGAGACAGCCTCTAGCTGACCACAGCAATAAGGTGACCTTTTCAATAACTGGTGGGTAATGTACACTCACTGAGCACATCATTAGGAACACTATACTCATACTGAGTAGGGCCTTCCTTTGCTCTCAAAACAGCCTCAATTCTTCATGTCATGGATTCCATAAGATTTTGGAAACATCCCTTTGAGATTCTGGTCCATGTTCACATGATTGCATCACATAATTCCTGCTGATTTTCAGGTACACTTTCATGCTGCGAATCTCCCGTTCAACCACATCCCAATGGTGTTCTATTTTATTCAGATCCAGTGACTGGGAAGGCCACTGAAGAACACTGAACTCATTGTCATGTTCATGAAAGCAGTTTGAGACGACCTTTGCTTTGTGACATGGTGCATTATCATGCTGGAAGTAGCCATTAGAAGATGGTAAATTGTGGCCATGAAGGGAAGCACATGGTCAGCAACAATACTCAAATCGTCTGTGGCATTCAAGTGATGATTGATTGGTATTAACAGGGCCACAGTTTGCCAGGAAAACATTCCTCATACCGTTCCACCACCTACACCAGCTGTGTTCTGTTGACACAGAGCAGGTTGTGTCCATGGATTCATGCTGTTGGCACCAAATTCTGACCCTACCGTCTGTGCGCCTCAGCACAAATTCGAGATTCATCAGACCAGGCTTCGTTTTTTCAGTCTTCAACTGTCCAGTTTTGGTGAGCCTGTGCCCACTGCAGCCTCAGCTTTCTGTTCTTGGTTGACAGAATTGGAAGCCGACGTGGTCTTCTGCTGTTGTAGCCCATCTGCCTCAAGGTTCAACATGTTGTGCGTTCTGAGATGCTTTTCTGCTCACCACAATTGTACAGCGTGGTTATCTGAGTTACTGTAGCCTTTCTGTCAGCTCGAACCAGTTTGGCCATTCTCCTTTGATCTCTCTCATTAACAAGGCGTTTCCATCTGCTACCACACGATTGGCTGATTAGATAATTGCATGAATGAGTAGATGCACAGGTGTTCCTAATAAAGTGCTCAGTGTGTGTATAGATTAAATTTAAAAAATCAATTCAATAAATTTAAAATTTTACCTGATAATTTTTGGGGAAAAGATTTTTTGTATTTAAAATTTTTAGACAAAAAAAAAAAAAATCAAACTGCACACATTGGATACAGCATCTAGATGTTTTGGGGGTTGACTTGTCTGTTTATCTGTGCAGGTAAAGAAGAGAGTTGTGCAGGTCATCAGCGCGATGGCTCACCATGGATACCTGGAGCTGGAGGGAGGAGACATGCTTGTGCGCTTCATCATTCAGCACTGCGCTCTGTCTGACACTTACCATGTGTGTAGCTCTGTTAAGTTTTTCACTTTGGACCCTCTCATGTAGCCTGCTCATTCTACGAAGAATGGGACGTGTTGAGTAAATTATATATATATATTTATAAAGTGGATGTCTTTTGGCGTCTTAATAACCACTGATTACTGAGTTATTCAAGCAAATAATACCAAGTATTAAGTATTTTACAGCATGACGCCAAACCTGATGAATCCTGATGTATCCTGATGTATAATATTATTACTAAATTTGTTACTACTCTATCCTGATGTATAATAATTAATATTAAATTAATATTAATATTAATTAAATGAATATTACTAAATCTGTACAGTATAATGAGAATTTCCCCATCTTGGTATTCTGTGAATGGTAGTGGAGAACAGTCTCATGTCTTGTATGAATCTCGTAATGTAAATAGCCTAAATCAGTTGTTGTGAGATTGTTATTTTAGTATTTTGTTCATCTGTGTAACTGGAGGATAATTTAATGAAATGGAAAACACTCTTTCGTTCATGCATTCTATTTAAACCCATTAGAGAGGCTGCTTTTATAAATGGACAGTAGACTGTGCCAAGTTGATTGATATCGTTATTCTGTGGAAATGCTAATGATGTCGGATTGCATTGCAGAGGGGACAACGTCCCGTAGATCCAGAGGAGGTGACTAACGAGGCACTGAGAAGCATGTGTGATAACACACTCCATCTCTTCACTACGACTGTGGGCCGCCTGACTGATGTGAGAGTTACAGACAGAAATGCACACATTGACACATGGCCGGAAGGTTAGGAATGGCTGTAATACTGAATATGCATGTAGGCTTAGTAGTAATTATCACTGGTGAATGTTAACATGAAGAGAGGAAGTTTATTTTATTGTTCAATACTATGCACATAGGATTACAGTGAGAATAGCAGCTAAGGTTGAATAATTCAGTACAACCTGCATTATTGCAATTTTCTATAAAGCGAGACTAGCATAATAGCAAGGTTAGTAAGCACTGTCGTATGAGTTACAGAGCAGTGTAATCTGTATGACACCACAAGGAAGGAACGTCATGAACGTTTAACCGTAAATTGTACTTTCAGCCAGCATCGGCAGCACCAACCCCTAATAGCAGTGTCTGTGTGTGTGTTTGTTCTGGAAGAGGTCTGTTCGTTCCCTGTATAGCTCCCAACATTAACAGAGGACTGATGACAGACCACTGTCATCACGCTGGCACTCGGGGAGTTGTATAAAGTGTGGAGACAGAGAGGGTTATTTTTAGTGTCTTTGTTTTGCGGTTCTTTACATGGGACTACATAGAGAGACGCTATGATCTTATTCTGGATTAGTAACTTGGCTTGTCATTTAAATGTGACATTTGTACTTTCAGTTAAGTTAGAAAAAAAAATCTGCTGTTGCGGAACAGGAGAATCCTGTGCTGTGTCTGAGCCATGTTGACAAGTCAGTTTGTGTGCTGTAGGTGCTGTGGCCGATGCTGCTGTGCTACCTGACCCCGAGTCAGTACTTCAATGCCACCACACCTCTCTGCAAGAGCCTTATTCTGCTGGCCAATAAGAAGCGATCAGCCCAGGAACCCAATTTCAGCATCAACTTCAGTGCACCAGGTGAGTACCAAATATCAAAGTAGGTACTATGCATTTTATACACACACACACACACACACACACACACACACACACACACACACACGTGTCATCAAATACATGCACATAAACCCAATCATGATGTCATCGATGAATGCAGCTCCAGACATTTTTAAGTGCAGAGGGCTTTTCCACTGGCTAAGCTATCCTGTGCCGGTTAAACCAGGCCATCGCATAAACACACACCCTGGCTCCACAGACACTCGCAGCTCTGGCCAGGTGCCTTTTTTTGCCTGCTTTTTTCCACTTCTTTTTGGAAGCAACATTTCGCTTACAGACATTTTGTTTTTATTAACAGTTGCTTGGCTGGCCAGTACTGTCTGGTTCTAAT
>CM040975.1:19118817-19156890 GCA_022985145.1 Pangasius djambal | reverse complement strand
TTTTTTTTTTTTTTTTTTTTTTTTTTTTTCTCATCTCATTCATAAAGAATCACTTTAAAGCAGAGTCATTGTTGGGTGATTGTATCGGTTTTGGGGAAATTGGTTATACTTAGAAGGATATTTCTTACCTTTTCCAAAGTAAATGAGTCAGACTGCTAAGCCAACACAAGGTTCAGAAGTGTTCAGAAATGACCATTTGGCATGGATATCTGCAGAACTGTCCAGTTGGAGTAGAATAATCATAACTAACCTGGATCTGGTTACCTAGAACTCTCATATAAGCCCAAATCTAATTATATAGTAGAGCATGCATCACTTTAACACGTCTGACACCAATGTGCCACAATAGTGTGCATTTTGTTACAGTGGTTTCCTCTTAAAAAAAAAAGCCATCACTACTATAAGAGATGGGTCATATAATGGAATCCAGATGTGTTTCAGCAGCTAACAGCCTCTTCTCTTTTTCAGGCCTTATATGCATACACCTTCAGTGCCCTTCATGAACTGCTGTGCAGTGTTCTGGCCAGAGATTTAAGTCCAGATGGTATTCAGACTATATTCAAGGTAAGCAGAATTCCACACTCATTATCTTATGAAGTCTTAAATTTAATAAACCCTCGTTTTTGAGTGTTTTTTTATTTTTTATTCCAGCATATAGAGAGCTGGTTGAGCTCCAAACAGGATCATGAGCGTGAGAGAGCAGTGAGGACTACAGCAGAGATGCTGCAGTTCTACCTGGACAGTCTCAGTGTTAAGGTGTGACATACACTCATAACAGTCGAAAATTTGGGTTTTCTAAATTTTTACTGTTATCTCCTATGTTAGAATAGTAATGAAGACATTAACACTGTGAAATAACACATTATGCAGTGACCAAGAAAAGTGTTGATATGAGACAAATGAGAATTATTTATATTTTAAATTCTTAACAGTATTCCTGATGAAGCTTTGCGTGTAATTGGCATCTTCTTAACCAGCTTCAAGAGAGAGCATCACCCAGGAGCTCCAAACCTTTCTCTGAAGTTTGAAATGAAAACAATGGGGAAACAATTTAATTTTAAAATGTTAAAAGTACTCAAACAAACAAGTGAAATAAACACATACATGGACTTGTCACTATTCCCAGATTTCAACCATAAGCCTTCATCAAAATGTCTTTAAGACTATGAAAAATATCTATTTTCAATCTTGTGTGTCTAAACTTTCGAAAGGTAGTGCATCAACAGTAATGGTACAGCAGATTGTGCTGGTAGTAATTTGCTTTAAAATTAATTTAGTTCTTGTGACTTATGATGCTGAGCATTTTAGTTAGCCAGTTTTTTTTTTTCCACTCATGACTTCATAGCCTGTATTTTTGTCACTTCATGCTTTGTAACACTGTATGAGATCATTAGGCAAACTTTCCAGACAACATCTGAATTTTTGTGCAGACCTTAGTGACATTCCATAACCTTGGAGCTTTGTTGGGGCGCCTGGCCCCACGCTGTACGGACCCCAATGCTGCGGTGCGTAGGGCTGCCATAGACTGCATTTACTCCCTCTTACACATTCAGCTGCGCTATGAAGGTAACACCCTATTTTATAATAATACTCCCTGTATTATTCCTACTTGATACTGATTGACTGACTGTACTTATTGATCATTAGCCCAACAATCTTTCCAACACTGGTAATTTCTTTGTGTTTTCACTTTTCACTGTTTGCTTATTTCTGTGTCAGTGCATTTATTAGGCTTGACTTTGACATTTACTTGACATATGAGAGTTACTTTAATTAGAGGATTTGATATTAATCTGGGGAATACATTAAGTTATTTTAAATGCAGTTCCACGACGCATCATCGTTTCTGGTGGATTTTTGACATTAAACTTTTCGAACTTCAAGCTCTTGCTTAAGTATAGCACATTAGGCCATGGACACTGACTAAGATTTTGTATGTGAATAAAATGCAATTGCCCCAAACCCCCACCCCTCCCCCCATCACTGTTTCTTTATTCATGTCTATACCGTGCTCTTCAGGCTTTTCACTGGACTACAAAGATGACTCCGTTGAAAGTTTATTAACATTGCGAGAGAAACTGAATGACCCTGACCCCTCGGTCCTCTATAAAACCTGCTCTGAACTCACTAAGGTAATAAATATATACTGTATATCATGCAATTACTACAACATATTAATGGATTTGTTAAGAAATAATTCTTTTGAAAAGGTTTTCTTGCCTTCACGACTCTTTAATATTCTTCATATTTCTTCTGTTTAATATTAGTTTTGGCACTGTAAGGTAGACATTGCTAGTAGACAACAAAAGCTAATATCTACCATTAATAAAATAACACACTGTTTTTGAAACCATTGTTTCGGTTAAATTCACTGGTATATCCTTGTGTAATGATTTTGGAATTCCCCTTCCTATATAGACCAAAAATGACACTATTGCCTGTAGGGCAGTGGTGGCTGAATGGTTAAGTATCTTGGTTACTGCTCAGAAGGTGTGCCAGGGGTGCCAGGCTGCCACTGTTGGGCCCTTGAGCAAGGCCCTTAACCACATCTGCTCCAGGGGCACCGTATCATGGCTCACCCTGTGCTCTGACCCCAGCTTCCTAGCAAGCTGGGATATGTGAAAACATACTGCATTTCACTGGCTCTATACTTGTACTCTGCACAACAACAGTAAAGTTGTATCTAATCTAATCACGATGAATGGAACAGTAGTCTTGGCACAGCAATGATAATATGTGCCCAATTATGCCATCGTTATCACTTTTCTGACTTGTTAAGATTACATGATTTATGGCTTATTTATGATGCTAGTTTCTGTGTCTCTATCTTGCGGCAGATCATCAGTAAACGTCTGCCTCAGCAGCAGCTAAACACACTGATCTTCATGCTGTTTGAAGGTTTGGTGGACTCGCAGTCCAATTGCTCCAGAGCCTCCAGTGTGATTCTGAACACACTGCTCAAAAACAGAGGGGCAATGCTGCAAGACCTGGTAATGATACTTACAGTTATTGGCAAGTTGTGTAAAAAATTGCTAGTCTTAAATGTTTTCCCTCTGTAGGTCGTGTTAATGAGCGCAAGGTCAAAAGTCATATGCAGTGCAAGCATATTTTGTATATGCTCACTACTCTGCTGTTCACTCCTCGTGTTTGTGCGTGTTTGTGTGTCAGGTGCCAGAGATGTTGGAGGTGCTGCACATTCGGCTGCAGGTCATCTCTGAAGAGCAAGTGAAGGTTGCAGTCGCACAGTCGATCCTGATCCTCGCCACACAGCACCTGCAGACTGTCATAAACACACTCATTTCATATCCTCTTCCTTTCGACAGGTACAGAATATTCAGTCTGTTTTCCCGTTATGGTGTGTTGAAACTTTTTTTCACAAGGCAAGCGTGTTCTGGGACTGGATCTTGAATGTGTGTGTGGTGTCCCTCAGTTGGAGCAGTGAGATGTGGATCGCTCTGGGAGCTGACAGCACTGTAGCCCGGCAGATCATGGAGATGATCATGGAGAAGCTGAACGTCATTGTACCCTATGTGGATAAGAAGGAGTCCATACTGAAACCAGGCATGACCAAGGTGGCCACCAATCAACCGTTAGCAGTGAGTGACTCCTTCTGTATGTTTGGATCCATCTTCTCCACTGATATCATTTAGAATCAGCCATGCTGGAATTTTGCTATTTAATACACAACTAGTAAAAAATATTACAGAACTCCAGAGAGGGTTGCTGATAGATACTGTCATGACCACATATGTGTGGTGGTCTGGAAAAACTATTGGATGATGCTGTGGGGTAATTCTGGAAACCGATCAAAAGTGATAAAGTCTGCTTTTGATCAAATTTTAGTTTTTCTGCAAACATTACATTTTGACACATGTACATTAAGAAAAGATGCGTTGCTTTAGCCATTTGTGTGCAAATATCAACTCAGGTTAGGAGCCAGTTTAAGAAAAGCAGTGCCAAATGCAATGTGCCTAAAAATGACTGCATCCGTGTCCTTAATTGTGTGTAGATGACGTATAATTGTGTGTGTAGATGACATGTGCCCTGCGTGAGATGATGCTGAATGGACACACTGAGGAAGCTGTGGTCAGTCTGTTCCCACAGCTGTTCAGTGCCCTGCTGGTGCGCATGGGCTCCAGTGTTGGGGTTCAGCTGCCCAAAGACATTAACAGCAACAGTATCAGAGCAGAAAGCAAAAGCCCCAGCAAAAGCACCATCACCAACTTTGATGTCTGTGGGTGAGTCACACCAGTGTAACTGTGCATAACTTGAGTTCAAATCCTTTAGTTTCTGTAGTTCACTAATTTGTAAAGATGTATTTCTGGTTTGCCCATGTAAAGTGGCGCATGATCAGGGCTATAAATAACACCTGACAAGCATATGTTCAGACGACCAACAGCTGTGGATGTGAAAACAATCCATTGCCAGTCATCTTATTATCCAGAGATAGCAAGTTTGAATCCTGATGATACCACAGCCATCTGTAGACAGGAGCAGTAGCGGGAGCAATATTGGCCATGCTCTCTGAGAAAGAGGGATGGCATGCTCTGTCTACCCTGTCAATCACAGCAACACTAGTCAATCATGGGTGTTTGTCAGCTCATGTATGCTGAAGATGGCAGATAGCACTTTCCTCAAAGTGTGGTTCACTGCCCTGTGATGCAGGCTGAGCAGCAGCTTTGAAAAGATGTGGTTGGCTGGCTTGTCTCGAAGGAAGCACGTGTTAGCTTTCACCCTCCCTGACTGGTAGCTATTGTATCATGGGGAGAGCTAGCAGGTGGGTGGGAATTGTCAGATGACCAAATAGGGGAGAAAAGTGGTGAAGTAACAAAAAAAAAAAGGCATAATAATTTTTTGCATTAAATACAATGTCACTGATGCAGTATGGAAATTAAGAAGCAAATGTTTTTGTGTGTGTCCCCTACAGTACAGCAGTTGAAGCCTTGCGCATCCTACTGGCTCGAGCTCATCTGGATGTTGTAGTAAATGTGCTAGACCAGGACGCAGTGTGGGACAAGATGAAGCACCCTCAGCAACATACAACGGGGGTCTCTCTTCTCTCAAGGTATGCTACCTAAAGCCCTTATAAATAACTTCTGACACATTTGTTCATTTGAAGTGACCAGATTAGTATAATGAGCAATTAGTATTTGAATTGTTATCTGGTTGAGGTAATGGGTCAGGAGTAATGTCTTGTATGAACCCTGAGTATTTTTGTCTCTTTCAGAGCAATGGCGAAGCATGCAGGTCCACGAATCCCAGCTATAGTGGAGAACCTGTGTCCATCCCTCAGCAACATCTATGAGTGCCAGAGAATTACAGTCACAGCTTTCTTCTCCGAGGTAAGAGCTTTGCAGATGCCTTTTGTGTTCATGGATTTGAGCCTAATATTGCCTCAATTTATCAGTGATTTTTGGACATTCTGAGCATATGTGGATAAAGTGATAAATATAAATATGGAATAAGGAATAAGGTGCAGAAATGAATCATGGTGACGTTCAACACTAATCACGTTCAACTGCAGTTTAAAAAAATAGGATACCGAATTTTCAATAAGCTAGTAATTTCATGTCAGATTTTATCTTCCAAAATTCAATTAGGAAAAGTTTTTATGTACCCTTTGGTCCATCTGTATTCTATTGCTATTCCGTAGTTGATTTGTTGTACAAAGTGTACAGTGTTTTTCTTGTCAGAGTCTTTTCCACCATTGTTTGGTTTAAATTTTAATAGCAAAAGTCAAATAAAAAAAGAAGCTTTGTGAATATTACAGATAAGTTCTCTTTTCATTACCTATGACATATCACTGGCAAACATTTTAAAGCTCTAAAAGATTTTTGTGTGACATCACCCAAATTGAAACTAACCAGTAGACAAATACCAACACTGCAGCAGAGTATTCAAATGGAAATTTGGAAAAATAAATGTGCTGACATCTGCCTTCTTTAGAAGCAGATAAACCTAACTTTTAAATGAGAATATAAAAACCTTTATCAAAAGTACATTTTTTTTAACCAAACCACAAGTCATAATTGTTGGAACCCCTAGAAATTCTTATAAACAAAATGTAACCAAAACATTCCCATTTATATTTTACTTTAAGTTCACCATATTGTTTAGAAACTCTTAAGCAGTCGTCCGTGATATGAGGTGACATTAAGGCCAGACAGTTTTCCATAACCTCTTCTACCCATCTTTAAAAAGGGTGCCAATAATTCCTGAGCTGGCTATACAGGCAATACTTTCTCATACTGTAATGCTGCATGGTTAGTTATTACCCTGAAAGGTTGTGTTTAGGTTAAGTGAGAGTGTGAGAAATTAGAAGTCATTTGAGATAATTGGCCTAGACACTATTTGCTTCGTGGGTTAAGTCTAATTGATGACCCCAGTTTTAAAGTCCTAAAAAAGATTAATGAAAATTGCTCAGTGTTTAAACTTCTTAGAACCAATTTTGGCTCCAAAGCACAATGACACAAATCCCTCTCACTTTCTCTCTCAAGCTGCTTAACCACCATGTGGTGACTGAGTTGATGATGATTGATGTATTGATGAACAACATGATGGAGAGGATTTCAGACCCATGTTGTACTGTCCGTATGCTGGCCATCAGAGGCCTGGGGAACATCGCCGTTGGCTCACCAGAGAAGGTACTGGGATCTGATCTACAGTCTGGGCTGAGAAAGGCTGCACCACGTTAATATTCATCATGTTGAAAATTGCTGATTGTATAATTGTATAAGAACTAGCGCCCATGGGAGACATGTGTACGGCTTATGTAAACATGTAGCCAGTTGGTTACATGCTTTCGTTGTTATGCTAAGAGGTCAAGATTTGATTTGTATCACCATTTCTATTTATGTAATGCAAGAGTAATAGATATAATACACTAAAGTAATGTCTGTTGAGAATTCACCACATACTCATTTCACCATGTCTAGGTGAATAAATATGCTAAGGAGCTGTTGGCAGCCATGAGTTCAGGGATGGAAGAGAAGGATGACCCAGGGAAACTCATCACTCTTGAGGCTATGTCTGGCATGTCCAAGGTGTTGCTCTACCTGGATGAGAAGAATGTCCATATGCTGGTAGTTTACATCTTCATGAAGATTAAACCCTTCCTGGAGAATGTGAGTGAATAACACAGAATGGCTTTACTGGGATTTAATGTGCTACATATTAGCTTATTTTCACCAGGATATGCAAGTACACAGCAGTATCAGTTAGTTGAGCTCCATTTTGCCTTACAGCTTCAGAGCATCCTTTTTTAAAGGCTGTGATACCGTTCAGAATAATACCAAATGGGATTTCGGATGAATATTTACTGAGAATGCACCATTGTCAAGTTGAGCGGCTTGAGTCAGAAGGATCCCTTTAATGTAGATGGAGAAAAACTAGTAAAAGACGACTTTACATCAGTTTAAAGCATTGCCATTTTTCCTTTACAAATGGTTTACAAATCTGTTTATGAGTGAAACTTTGTGAAGCTGAAGCTAATTGGTTTCCATGGATCTGTGATCATTTTCTGACCATGACTCAGTGTTATGGGTTATGGCCTACTTTATAGTTTGGCTTCTTAAAATTTATTCACACAATAAAATGTACGCGTCATCCATCATTTAAATACACAGTCACCTTAAACTACATTATCTTAATCTTGACTGTGTGCAACAGTCCTACAGTACAGTTTCCTTTCTGCATTAGTTAAAGTTTCTATGAGAGAATGTTTTTAGAATCCATGTGTACCAAACTATCAGCCTAACACAATTTCAATCCACAAACCTCTTAGAATTACATTTTTAAATGGATCTGTGATAACCTCTACCGCTTTGGCGATGTATCCTTCAGGAGAACGATGAGATCCGCTGTGCTTCCATAATGCTGTTGGGGAACCTGTCGAGGTTCGGCTCAGGGGAACCTGTCTTTAAAGATCAGATTCATAACGTGTTGGTCAGTCTGCTCCTGCACCTCAGTGACCCAAGTGCGCGGGTCGTCAAGGTCAGTGTTTCTCAGAGTTCATGCTTGAGGACTTGCTTTCACCACAAAAAAGTTGGTGAAATAGTGATAAACCGTGTGTGTGTGTGTGTGTGTGTGTGTGTTTTCAGGCATGTAAATATGCCATGCGTGTGTGCGCTCCTGTCTTGGGTTCCGAACAGATCACCAACATGTTTCAGAACCATCTCCATGAAGAGAAGAGCCTTCACTATGGCGAGTTCATCAACGACCTTGTCAAATACCTAGTGAGTTGCTTTGTCAGACACGTTTATGAACATATCATCAGGTCAGAAAAGTTACTGTGTACTGTAAACTTTTTTCTGGATTCCAGTCCACTCTACATCTCAGTAAATTATGATGTTAAACATAATTCTACTGGGGTGTTTTCAAATGCTGTTTATAATTTATTTCTTATATCAAATCTGTGGTATTTTCATGTCGTAACATCTCAGGAAAGAGTTGGCTAGGAAAGATGCCTAATTTTTGAAATCAGGTGTTATTTTGCATAATTGGAGCAAATACTTAGACAACACACACTTGCCTTGAATACTCCTTAATCAATACTTTAATCAGTCAGAGCCACTGGAACTGCAGCTTGCATTTGTGTCTCATTTTCCTGTACTATCTATCAAAGTCTTTATTTAAAATAAACTGTGGTTTTCTCAAAGATTCAAGACTTCCCAGGAATGCTTAATTTCTACCATGTCACAGTCATTCAGTTCTTCAAGAGCAACTGGGCAGAGATTCGAGCAAGTGCTGCTATGTTCATAGGTAAGATAATCCTTGTACTAATGTCAAATTGATGATGTTTATAGTAAGACAATGACACATGCTCTTGTGCATGCTTGTCAAGGTTTGTACACACATTAGAGTTTTACTGTCTAATGTTACATTTCCATGCGCGCGTGCGTGTGCGCGTGTGTGTGTGTGTGTGTGTGCTTTTCTCGATTTTAGGGTTTCTACTGGGAAATTTGCCTGAGGAGCACTTCTCCCATATGAACATGGGGATAGTGACTAAGGGTAACTAATATGTTATAAAGTACATCACCACTGTGGCTTTGCAGATGTTTACTTGTGGCATGCACTAGTTTTCTTCAATATGGTGTGTTTCATAAGTATTAGCACACTACTAGCACTCTAATGACTTTTCTATTGTACTCAAGTAGATCAGAAGTTGTAGTATCATCATACAGACACACATTGGTTGTTTATTAGTGATGTAAAATAATCAGACCATCAGAATGACCTCCAGTACACTGTCTGCCTTTGTCCGGACAAGTACCTAAAGATGACAAACCATAATATAAAACACATGCACTCGCAGTAATAATGAGAAAGCAAGTCAATTTCTGGATTGAAATTTCCAATCAAGTGTGCATTTCATGTGCTGAAAAGAAAACATAAATGCACTGTATGCTTGTTGATCACTGGATCATTGAGGCTTTTCACATAACAACTTTATTCGCTTTTCTCTCCTAGCGTTAGTCATGCTGCTACAGGATCCAGATCCTCTGGTACGAGCAAAGGCAGCAGAAGCCATGGGGCACTTTCACTGAACAGTCACTCACCTGAACTTAGCCCATTATTGTTGGTTGGAAAAGGTTGACAGCCTACATGTTGTACTTGAATTATCCCTTTTAGTGACCAAAGACTGTGCACTACTTGCAGAAAGCAAAGATAAACAGAAGCTCTGTAATGTAAGTCCAGAGGCTTGGAGAATTTTGACAGGTATAGGTATAGTAGTAATTCTGTGTTGTGTCCCTACTCATCTGTAATAGTTTGTATAAAGCTACCAGAATCCCTTTAAATATTGGACATCTAGAGATTAGATTTCAAATAATTTGTCTTTATTGTCCATCCTAGACATTGTGTATAATTGCTGTTGACTGAGCTGACAGAATACACCCACTGTTTCTATTCTCTTTTGGTAATGCTTTATTTTGGTAGGCTGATGCCGTGTCCTCACTAAACCACAGCAATAAGTTATAGGAAGGGTGCAACAAGATACTGTTCTCCACACTGACAGTTAGGAGTAGTGCGCTGAGCAAACGAGCTAGCCTTTTCTAGCATAAAGCATTTGAGGTAGCAAAATGCTACAAGTTCATCTACTGAGGTGAACATATTTGTGTTGTGCTTCCTCTAGACCCCAGGCAGAACCTGTAGACAAATTTGACAAAGTCATGCCATAACAGTGCCAAAACCCTAGAACTGTGTAACATGCAGTGTTGTAAACTGAGACAACAGTGAACATTTCATACTCATTTTTAATGCAGTTCAGCTGCTGCCAGTGGAATCTCAGTAGTATTTTCATATTGGACAATGAGATGCTTAATGAATACAATTGTTGATAACTCAATAAATTAATACAATTGATAAATGTAGTGCAGTGAAGCAGGTTTTGTGATTTCCATGTGAGTGTTATAATCATGATATTTTTTTTTTTTTTTTTTTTAAATACATGGTCCTTATTAATCCAGGTTGTTATTAAAACAAATTAAATCTGAAAGATGGATAGCTTCTTATGAAATTCATGCTATCCAAGCAAGAACTCTAAACTCAACTTAACTCAGTTGAAATAATGAACTGGACTCCTTAGACTGCCACTTTCTGACAGGACAGTCCTGTTGATTTGAGTGTAGATTTGTTGATAATTGCTTTGGTGATTGTGACATTCACATCTTTCTGAACTTTGTCCTGTTTAGTTTTTGAGAAACCTTTTTATGGATGATCATGGAATGTGGGCTGATTCATTAAAGTTGTTGAAAGCACACCCAACACATACGCATTTATTCTGGATCACAGCTGATATTTTATTTCCTGTACATTCAGTTGTCCTGTACATTGCAGCCATGTATTTTCCATTACATACCTATTAACATGGATAACACACATTATTTCTTAACATTGAATGTTAATCTGAGCTGCAAGGCAGATCTCCTAAAAATAGCTGAAATTTGAGTCACAAGTATTAAAATGCATCTCTACTGAAAACAGTCAGTTTGTCAGCAATGTACCAGATCACTGTAGACAATTTTTGGAGTCTACTTTGCAGTTATCGTGTCCTCCAAAACTGGGAATAGCCCATGTAACACTACAGAGCTCTGGGTTGTCTGTTAGCTACTAGTCAGTATTCCCTTATTAGCATTACTAGCCTGTATTAACTATCATTCACTGTGTTCGTTATGAAGATTTTGTGTAGTTTTTAGTTTTTATTCCATTCAATAAGCAGCACTAACTTCTCATTTCTCTCTTCTGGGTCATTTTCTTCTTCTGTGTTATCTCCTCTGAATATTCCACATCCCTGCCTAACGGGCCTGTAACCTACATGCCTCTAGCATGGCTGAGTTGTTTTCCTTCACCATACCATGGACTGTTTATGGTCGAGTCTGCAAAATTAACTGGATTTGCATTAATATGCAGCTCTGATGTTGTTGACTGTTTTCTCTCCACCCAGCAGCCATCTTGTTTCTCTTTACTTAGGTTGGTTTTCCTCCATAGATCCAATAAGTGGTTAGCCAAAAGAGCCATGCTGCATGTGTCTGAATCCCTTGAAAGCCAGGATGGGCACCAGCTATGTGCCCACTGCCTTGGCACTGACCATCTTAGGTATGCAGTGTTTGACTCCATCATCGCCTGTACTGACTGCACAGCAATGCCAACATGGCACACACAGCTGGCCCCTGATTTGCTATAGGATATGTCCTGCAACCCAAACAGCTTGCTAGTCAAATGTCCACATCCAGCAAAGACTGATAAGCACAACAAAAAGAAAGTCCCAATGACAGACTCTAAACTAGCCTTGGCAGCCAGTCAAATGATGGCAGCAGCCCAAGTAGTATTAAATGGTGATTATGCAACCCACAGCACTGAATGCACCCTTTTCTAACAGTGCCGGTCATGACCGAATTCACTATGCCATAGTACAAAGATTTTATTGATGGCTTTAAAGGGGGAGTTGGATAGTCCCTAATTTACCTGTGCATGAACCGTGTGGGGTATGTTGTGGCTAATACGATAGATCACTAGCAAGTCGGGTGTGGCCATATGCCTGCTGTTGATGAACAGTTGCCTTTAGGGTTTGGGAGCAGTGCCATAGGGGCCTGGGGGAGGGTGTGTATGTCACACTGGGGTAAGATCAGAACATGTTAACCAGCCTTAATTGAGGGCAGTCCAGTGGCCTGAGACATTGCCATGTGTGGTGGTTTGCTCAGACAAGGTTGTGTCAGTCAGCTATATCAATCAGAGAAGCATGAGCTTGAGCAGCTCTCTCCACAAGGAAACACTCCTGAACACAAAGGACCCTAGTACATAAGCCTTAGTGAAAACTGTTCTGCAAATGGCGCACATCTCATTTGCTGGATTCAGTGTATTGCACAATTTCCAAGGTGGTAACTCCTCATCTACACTAAAATGGTATTTGGCCATTTCTGTTAACCACAGCACCATGGACAGCATCTCTCTGGGGTCTCATATGCGTATTACTATTATTATTGTTTTCTGAAAGGGGGGGCTGTGCCTCCATTCACCATGATTTTCTAGGAGCCCGGCATGTGCTGGAATCCCTTGGGGCCCCTCCTTATGTGCCTATGCAGGATGCTGACCTGAAATGGGTATCTCTGAAAACTGCAGGTGTTAACTTGGGAAACTGGGAACTTGGGGAAATTGTGGCCAGTTGACACTGAAGTGACCTTGTAGTTGAAACTGGGATTCTTGCCCAAGGTCACATCACCCAACTTTGTGAATTGGATAATTGACCTTGGCACTTTAAATGAAGGTGAGTCTGCAGAGCATTCCTTGCTGTGCCTAGTACATGCCCTATGGTATTGTTTAGACTGGATGATGCTCAGACCAACTGTTCATCTGCTAAAGAGGAAGGATATGTCATAGCAGAGGCTGGCTCACTGGACGGTAGATGCCATCACCATGGCCTACAGATGGGCTGGACACCCAGTCCCTGCTGTTAGATGCCACTGTATAAATAATGTCTAAAAGAGACCAAGCTAATACGCTAATAGGCTTGCTGAACCACTACACCTGGGGGACACAGTATATCTGTCTCTCTTTGAGTTTCATACATGCTTTACTTCAAATGCCCTGCGAGTGTTTATATGGAAATGAGAGCAATTTTCTCATTTCCGCTGCTTTACATAATGGCACTGAAGATCATTTGAGAATGAAAAAACTTTGAACAAGCTTCTGTAGAGCAAATTTGTCATGCAGAGGATTAAACATGCAGATGAGCATATAATGCACAGCTTAAGCCTGCTAGAAATACATTACGTGTAGTCACCTGTTAAAATGATATTATCCATATTTACTGTAATGTATCCTCAAAAAAACCTTTCTTAAATCTGCCATGCAAGTGTTGCTTTCATGCAAAAATATTGTATGTAAGTGTAGATGTATATATTTGTCTCTGTAGGTTGGTCTACACCAGTAAGCTGTAACCACTAGATGGACCTAGAGCACACATTTTCTTTTTAAATTTTTCCTCAACATTCAACGCGAGCTACAATGTAACTCAAAATGCTGTCACGAAATGCCTGAATTTGCATCAGTTATTTATCCACTGATAATTCAATGGACTGAAAAGTCAAACTAGTCATGAATATGCCATTTTAATCTGCAGGCAAATACGTTCCTTTAATCCTAAATGTTGAGTTTCTAAAGGTTAGAGGTTGAACAGGGAATAGAGGCCCTATGATGTGTGTGTGTGTATGTGTGTGTGTGTGTGTGTGTGTGTGTGTGTGTGTGTGTGTGTGTGTTGGGGTGCATGTGTGCTTACAGTCTTGGACAGTCTGACTGTCCTTGTAATCAAGTGGATCTTCCCGATAGGCATCCTATTGACTTCTCATGCATAGAGATTAGGACTCATTTACACCTTTATAATGTTTATTATGCACCAGGATAAATGATGGCAAAATATAAAGGTCATGTATAGTACCTGTTTTATTTTCTTCAAGTCCAGTAAAAAAACAAAAAATAAACACAAACACATTTCCAAGGGTAAGGGTTAAGTCTGTCTGCATACTAAATTTTGCCACCTAAATTATGTTTAAAGCCATTTCTCCTGATAGCAATGGTTTGTTTCCTATTAATAATACCTCATACCTTTTCCTTTGCATTTTTAATGTATTTATGTTTTCGTTCTAAGAGTGTACAACTGAAGAAGCGTGATGATAGAAAAAAATGTTAGAAGCTTCATAATGGACAAGACAGCTTTCCCCATCCAACACAGTTTTATATGTTGAAGTCAGGGCCCTGAGGTGGTCAAATTCATACTGTCCCATTGGACCTCCATTATGTCTTTAGTAGATGTTAATTTGCAGTGTTCTTAGATGGTTTATATTGTGCTTAAAGCATATTTGAGCTGGTCTTTAGCTTAATAAATTCTCTTTCTTGCCTTTTTACAATGAATCCCATTTCAGCTACAACACGTCCTACAAGGCCATTTCTTATAAGAAAGCACTGAGTTCTGTGCCAGACAACTGTGCCAGATGCTGAGCAAGCATTTGACTAGATTCTTACTCTTAAGGAAATGTATCTTAAAGAAATCACCTTTAAAATGCAGGCAGTATTTTGGGTCTTCCGTCACATTTTTCAGTCTGGTTTCTTAAAAAAAAAAGCTTTAGCAGCTGTTCTACTGCTTGCTGACAATATCTCTATTTATTTATTAATGCAAAATAACGATAATGTATCGGTATGTTAGTTTAAACATTTTTAAACTTCTCTCTTAGAAACACAGTATAATTAATTGTCATCCAATACACCAACCACTAGCATACCTGGTTTGGGTAGATAGTGTCTAATGTCTAGTGCTGGTGGTAGAAGAAATACATGAAATACCAGGGTGGTGCAAAAAGGTATGATGAATTGTGTCCTTGTAGCCAAATATACATTTTACAAATATATACACACAGTCCAGCTACATTTCTATACACCTAATTTTCCTGGATAGGCTTTTAAATAATATTAAATGTGTGTGTCAGAGAGAGTGAGCGAGAGAGTAGTTAATATGTGTAAGCTACTCTCTGTCTCTCTCTCTCTCTCTCTCTCTCTCTCTCTCTCTCTCTCTCTCTCTCTCTCTCTCTCTCTCTCATATATATGTGTGTGTGTGTGTGTGTGTGTGTGTGTGTGTGTGTGTGTGTGTATATATATATATATATATATAGAGAGAGAGAGAGAGAGAGAGTATGTATGTATGTATGTATGTAATGCAAAAAATCATGTCGATCAGGTTAAGAGCTTCAGTTAGTGTTCACATGAAACATCAGAATTTGATCTCTGTGACTTTAACATGGTTGTTGGTGCCAGATGGGCTGGTTTGAGTATTTCATAAACTGCTGATCTCCTGGGATTTTCACACAAACAGTCTCTAGAGTTTACACAGAATGGTGCGAAAAACGAACAACACTGAGTGAGCTACAGTTCTGTAGGTGGAAACGCCTTGTTGAAAACAGAGGTCAGAGGAAAATGACCAGACTGGTTCGAGCTGCCAGGAAGGATAGAGCAACTCAAATAATTACTTACAATTGTGATGATCAGAAAAGCATGTCAGCGTGCATAAAACATCGAACCTTGAGGTAGATGGGCTACAATAGCAGAAGACCACATCAGATTCCACTCCTTTCAGCCAAGAATAGAAACCTGAAGCTACAGTGGACACAGGCTCACCCAAACTGGACAGCACCTGTGTTTTTTTTTCTTCACAGGCTTCAACTAATAAGTTTCTTCAACTAATCCCCCCCCCCCCCCCCCCCCTTTTGGTGTTTGATGTAAACTTTAACTGAAGCTCTTGGCCTCTGTATGATTTTATGCATTTCATGCACGCACGCGCACACACATACGGACTACTTGTGTCAAAATCGGTGTCTATCAAAAAACTGTCAAAATCAAATGAAATACATGTAAATAAAACAGCAGAATGATTTTAATATGTGATATCAAATCAAAGTTCAAAGTTCACATTTCCTGCCACTGACATTTCAAATTCAAATTTCCTGTCACTGACATTTTCTGCATTGCAATGTAATTCGGTGTGTTTTTATGGACCACAGTACCTCTTACAGGGTTAGAAAGCACATATGTGAGTGCTTTTGAGATTACTGAACACCACATAGTGTGAGAAAAATGTGTGATCATTTTGGCAGAGTGGACAATGGGATAGGATTAATTGCCCAAAGTAGTGTTTAAAAAAAAAAAAGAAAAGAAAAAACATTATACAAAACAAATCACATGGCAGGATTTTCAGTATGCAACAATTGTCTTATTCAATGTATGGTGGAACGAAAATTCGTAGAAAATGTGATTTATGACCAAAACTGTGATTTCATTGTGATACAGAGTTGTAATGATTTCAAGAAATGTGAACTAGGAATTCTTTGGTAAATTACAGCTCAAACAAACAAATAAATAAAATCATTCTAATGGTAAACGAAAATTATATAAGTGAATAATTTTTTTTATTATTACTAAAAATAAAAATAATCATTTGTGTCATTTGTTCTAATCTGCAACTATTCAAATTCCTCTATTGACAAGCTCAGCTTACACTCGTAGAAAGGTTAAATTAATCCTTTAAATTAATTTTTTCATTAATACGTAAATTTCTCTTATAAAGTGCAATCAGCTCAATGTTTGACTAACAATGGAAAACTTTTCTAATGGGCAATCTCTTGCATACGTTTCAATGATCAAGAAGGGTGCTGCATATCGGTTCCTTTCAGCAACCTGGCTGTCTAGAAACACTGCATACAACTGCATTGAATTATTCAGTCATAAATAGGCCCACGGCTTACCAACATTACATCAATGCACCATTGCTGCTGTCAGAAAAAAACAACTTCATCAATCATGAATGCTTCATTTAAGTTAGTAAAACTGGCAACTTCTAATGCTCTTCCATTACATTCCAGCACATTGTATTATTGTAATAAATGTGTCTTATGTGGAAGTAGATTCTATAGTATTATTTCAGGTCATATTGCTAGGTATAAACATGCTCTAGTTATAGCACTTTTTCTCTGCATTTATAACAACGTTCTAATCAATGCACATCAGATGAGTATGTAAGAATTAAGATGTTAAGATGGGGCTTAGTTTCTATCTTTTTGTATCTCTGCTAAAATTACACTCATTTATTCCTCTCTGTCAGAGGAGGAGAGTGTGACAGAGCATGTGTGTATGCGGAGTTGACCTGGCTGTGTGAGGACATATGGGTCTAATCTAGAGCTCAATTGCTTTGGCTCACATGTGATAGTGCCCATCAGTTCACAGCCTGGAAAAGAATGGGAGAATATTCTCCCACAGTTCAAGCCATATTATATGCTGGACCTGCTGTTATCATTACACTAGACGGGTGCAGGCCAGAATTAATTGTCTGCTTCCCAGGAATGAGAAAAGCTCAGTCCTTGAGAATAGTTCAATTTTGGTGTATGTAAACTACTTGCCTTCTCTTCCATCTAAGGATTATTGACCTTCACTTCCTATTAAATTCCCCCACATCTCATTTCATCTCAAAGTCATTTCTTGCCTTTCGTGCTCTAACATCTACAGTACATATTCATCTCCTGGTAGTTGTTTTTGCTATTTTTACTAATCAATGATTCATATACATAAATGTATGCTGTATTATGTATATGTAAGTACATAGGGAAAGCTCTGATTTAATAGTAAGTCGAGTTCATCTGTGTTTAGTCGTAGCTAGTTAATAATGTCCTACTCTTAATGAGAAATAACCAGCCATTAATGCTCTCTTAATTAACAACCAATCACCCACTTCTTTAAACTAATTAAACGCCACTTGAACTACTTAATTCAAACGCCTCTTAAAGTGTTTTAGTGGATGGAGAGAAGCACTATCCCTCAGGGAATGCGGGGAATTATTTTGTCAGGAGGACATTCTCAAAATTAGTGCGCTTCTCCAAATTAAATGTCTGCTTGATCCACTCAGAATCAATTTAAAGTGTCATTGCAGTAGAGGACATGTCGTTGCTTGTTAATAACTGCCATATAATGAATTGGCCCTCGGATGGCCAAACTCATCATGGTTCAGGAGTGTCGTCTCATTGTCCGTCATTAATACTAATGATGGCGAGATCTGAGGAGGATGAATCATAAACGTATCACTGACATCAGATGTGATAGAAATTACTATCTGTGTAATTGCCTTAATGAGTCAAATGAAGTGTCATTTTCTCAATATTTTAGTGTTAATTCAATTGTTGCTGTATGGATGGATCACTCCACCCTTCTAACACAAACGTACACACTAGGCATGACTAGCAAGGACAGAAGAATGTTATAGAGAACTGGAGCAACTGAAGGAAGAAGTGTGAGCAATACAGAAACTGACAGAATGGGACACAGAAGACAGAGAGTAAACTAGTGAGGACTGTCTGCTTAGAAGATTCCTTGTCTGTTTAACTATCTGAAATATGTCAGCTATTCTCTCATTTCAAACTGAGAAAGGAAAAGCATGTAAACATGTATGGGAATAAAGAAAAAAAAGTCAAGCCTGGGTTGGATGATGGAAGTGCCCTACTGTGTTCAGGTCTAAAATAAACACACACCCGCTAGGTACATGACCATGTGAGACTGAGAGAATGTAAAGTGATGCCTAGCACTACGCATGCTGGCTGACCTCTCCTACCAGTCCAGCTTCTTGTTAGAAAAAGAGAGACGAGGAAAAGCAACAAAACTGAATGAATCCTGTCCTGGTCTTAACAGTACCATCAGCTTTGCATGTACAGTGCTGCCTGCTTGTTAGTGTATTAAGACCTGAACCTTCCCTCTGCTCCTCTCTGTTGGCCCTCAGCATGCTGCCATGGCCAGAGGTCATTCCACACCAATTTATACTGATGCATATCAGCCCTGTCAGTCCTCAGCCTCTGAACAGGGAATAATTATAGAAGGAGCATCTGCTTTCCCTGAGAGGCTGAGACAGGCAGCTTGGACACTCCAAATCATGTTTCTTTTTCAAGACAATTGGATTGGAAGTGAAAGAGAGGGAGAAATACCGTGAGAGGAACACCTGGTGAAATCTTCCCTCAGTGATAGCTGCATATGTTTAATCACTTCACACTGGCACTAATTGGAATAATTACCCGGAATCTTCCATGAGAACGAGAGCGCAGGATATCCTGGGGAGAGAGGAATCAGGAGGATAGGCTGCCGCCGCACATCATTTAATTGTCTCTGGTACAGCAAACGACATGGTAGGCAATTTGACTCGAGATTAATGATAACGATCTTCATTGCTAGCTTTAAACAATTTAGGAACAAAAATGATCTTTGTTTAATCTAGAGCGATTTGATAAGGGCTTAGGTGAAGCCAGCAATTACCCTGACCACTCTTCCATCAGATATTTGAGGGCCTAAATTATAGGGAATAACTGTCACCTTGATTGTTAAGCTTTCAATGAAGGTTTGTGACACAAGTGACACAAGCATTTACTTCTACATTTCTACTTCTAGATCTAGATGCTAGTTAAAGTAGATTCCTGTGTAATCTGTTTCAGTGATAGTGCTTTTATCCAGTCTTATGAAGATGTCCCTTTTCATACATGCACCTATGCAGTTTTAACATCTGAGACATGTGGCACTTCCTTTCTTGCACTGTCATCTTCTTCAGGCTCTCGTTCTCAGACAGAGCTTTTTGTAGGTGTGCGCATGCTGTTATATAATATCTATTTGTATTATATTTGCAGGTGAAATCTTTTGCACCGTCATTACAGGCTAGACAGCGTAAACCATCTTAAGACACCAGTGTTCCCAAAAGCAGGAAATTTGAATAAATTAAAATAATAATAATAAACAATAGCTTATTGTATGCTCACTGACTTTCACTAAAGAGAGACATCAGAATGGTGAGAGGAGAATGAGACTCCTGCTGTAGATAAAAATAAATGTGATGAGTCCAGATGTTGTGCCAAAGGAAAGCTTATTAGCAGAGCTAAGTGTGTTAGTTTCACTGCAGGTATTAAAACATCCCCAAGCTTGGTAATAATATCCACAACAGACACTAATTACAAAAAAAAAAAAAAAAAAAACCACAGCTTTTTGCTGTTTCCTGGATCCAGCAGAGACCTCCAGCCAGGGAGCATGTGAAAAAAGAGAAGGGTGAATAAAATAGCTGACTGTAAGTAATTTCTTCCCTTGCTTCTAGTATCTTTCTCGCAGTCTTTTGTAAAGAGTTCACTGTGAGTGCTGGATCCTAAATCTTGGTTCTAGACTTAATTGTTGGGCTTTGTTTGTGGTGGCTCCTGAAAAACACTGAGAAATGACTCAGCACTTAGGTGATCTGGCACTGTAACCTGCCCTTTGAAACACACAAGTGCAGTGATGTATAACGTCATTCCAGTGCTGAACATCCTTCATTAAAAACTAGCTATCCATAATTATACTAATATCTGACAGCCGCTCTTGAATGCGCTAGATCATGTAGCTTATTTTCATATAGTCAGAGAATATAAGATAGAGAGAGAACACACACACTATATCTGTATAGGTAGACCAGCAGTCTGTCACTTCACTTCACTTCACTGTTTGCATTTCTTATGAATGTGTAAAAACCATTTTAATTAGAGCCTCTTTTGAATTAGAGGCTGGATAGTGAGTGTGTGTTTGAGTGTGTGTATGAGTGTGTGTGACACTCAGGTCTTTATATGAGGGAAATGCTCGTTCATCACTGTCTCTGGGGACAAAAGGGACCTGTAGCGCATGATAAGCGGCCCAGCCTTCCACATGGCTGCTGGAATACATCAGTAGCCGAAAGCGCACACACACACACACACACACACACACACACACACACACCCCTGCATTTGGTTGCAGGGTGAACACACTCACAGTCATCCAAATGGTTAGATGAATACATTAAGGCACTCACACATACACGCGCACACACAAATCTCTGTTAATGAGCACTGGATGCCTGATGCTTCCCTGTCACTCTTACCCATCAGCACAACAGACGCAGACACACACACACAAACCATCTAGTCAGCCACTGACACAGAGAACGGCTTTCATCTGGTACCCTCAGAAGCAATAATTGCCTCTTATTTCACCCTTTAACAACAATATATAGACAGAAACACACAACCATACACTTTTAAAGTTTTATTCTTGTCTGTCCATGATTTATCAATTCATCTTTCATTGCCAATCCTGGTCGCTAGTGTGTGTGTGTGTGTGTGTGTGTGTGTGCGTGTGTGTGTGTGTGTGTGTGTGTGTGTGTGTGTGTGTGTGTGTGCGTGCATATGCTTTTGTACATGAGGGGGTTCTGTAATCAGGATTAGCAGGGAGCACAAGTCTTATCAGGCAAAGTCAGGCCTCTAGGGCTGCAAGTTTGTTTGGGATTGATATAGTGACTAAATTAAATCTAGATCCCCCAACAAATACTTGCTTCATGGTGCCAATAATTGCTCAACTTAATGCCCAACGATTATACAGTACCTTATCCCATAGGAAGACGATCTCATAGCCTCCCCTCAGTCAGTACCAACCCACTGCCCACCTCTAAATCTCTCCATGTGTGTTTGTCCTGTATGCTTGAGTAATTGGTGTCTGAAGTGGTGGCCTCTTTGTCATTAAGCATGCATAAGAGGCTCTTGCTCTCTCTTTGTTCTTCTCTCCTTTGTAGGTCTATCTCAATATTAAGATGTTGAACAGGCACTTCAGTGCAATTTGGGCTAAGAGCTCTCAAGGAGGGCATAAAGAGTGAACAGAACAGGTTAATGAACATGTTCTCTTCACATAGAGTACACTAGATGGAGAGCTAGCTGGAAAATTATTCCAAATAATTGTGCATACAGTATTGAAAATTTTACATGGCTCTTCCAAAGCAGAGTAAAATGCAACTAATAAGTGAAGTAAACTTTGTCTTACCAGTTCATCAGACAAATAAACATTTTCATTTTTGTTACATTTCAAAATTTGGCTCTCTGGGCTCCCGAGTGGTGCAAAAGAAAAGTGCTTGCCCTATCATCCAGAGATAGCAAGCCACCTGTGGCTGGGAGCCAAGAGAGCAAAAATTGTCTGTGCTCTCTCTCCCCTTTCAATCACAATGGCACTAGCCAATCATGGGTGACTGTCAGCTTGTGTGTGGAAGAGGGTAGATAGTGTATTCTTCCAAGTATCCTCTGCTGCCCTGTGATGAAGCATATACAGCATGTGGTTGGTTGGCTTCACATGTCTCGGAGGAAGCATGTGTTAGCCTTCACCCTTCCCTCCCTGATTGGTAGCTGTCATATGCTAGAGGTGAGCTGAGTGCGCCAGCTGACCAAATTGGAAAAATCAGGAGAAAAAAACCCCCAATAAATTCTGTTTAAACACTTACGCACATGCACAAAGACCTTTCTTTGGTGTTTGGCAGGTGAGGTGGGGATATTACATGGAGGGTATTCACAGATAATAGGTTGCATATGTGTGTATCAGCTGTAATAGCTGTTTTTTGCCACTATTTTTCACTATTTGTTTCAAATTTTTCAAACCAACCGGACTTCTTGCGGAAACTGTGATGAATTTATTGGTTGCACAATTGCACTACTTGTCCTTATAGCGCACAATAATAGAAGTGATTTATTTATAATCACACTATCCGTTGTACCCAGATGAGGATGGGTTCCCTTTTGAGCCTGGTTCCTGTCAAGGTTTCTTCCTCATATCATCTCAGGGAGTTTTTCCTTGCCACTGGCTCGCTCATTAGGGATAAATTCACAGGGATAAATTCACATATTTACAATATATTTTTGTGAATCCATTTATTTCTGTAAAGCTGCTTTGTGACAATGTCCATTGTTAAAAGTGCTATACAAATAAAATTGAATTGAATTGAATTGAAATACACAATAAGAAAAAAGCTGAGTATTTCTATGATGTGCCCCAACCCCACCCCAAACCCTCATTTCAAATCATGCAGATTCAGCTTCACCAGATGGTTGGTCCATCAGCATAAACAATAATGCCTTACAGCTTTAGCAGAACTGGTCACAATGAACTAAGCCCTAAACATATGTACATTTGAATAATCAACCATTTATGACAAATGTTGTATATACAAACAGTACAAAATAAGGTGTTTGCTGTTTCCATGCTATAACAGCAGTGAGAGCTCCTTTAAGCCTGAGATAAGCTGGGCGAGCGCAGTCCAACACAGGCAGGTGGATTAGATCAGGCACACCAGGCAGCTTTCCCTCCTCTCTCACACACACACACATACACACACCACACCACTGTCTGCTACCACTGTCTGAGTAACCAGCTGGGACATTCACCCTCAGGACTCTCTCTGAGACAACACAAAAGAAAATTTTTAGAAAAGCCTTGTTGTCCTCCCCTAGTTGTGGCTTACGGCAGAGTTTCCCACCTGACTCCTTGAGAATCTCCAGGCGGTCCATATTTTTTGTTCTGTTGCAGCTCACAACCCAGCCAGGTAGTGCGTAATTTCCAGTTTTTGAATAGGGAGTTGGCGTACAATAAACGTGTATCTGTAATGAGTCCATAAGGATCTCAGTCTTCTGCCATAAAGAAATAGAACTCCTCAGAACTCCACAAGTATCTCAGTTTTTTTTCAGTGACAGAGTTCCATTAGGAATCTTTGTGCAATAGGCTCAGTGTAGCTTACTGTGATGCCTCCATTTTGAAGCACCTCAGCCAAATGACATCATGGGGCTGTAATCGATAGGTTGTGCTGAAAGCAATACAGTTTTTTTTTGCCAGTTTAATAGCTTTGTATCCCAGTTTATTACATCACACGGAAATGCTCTCTCCTTGTTGTCCGAGTTTTGCTCATGTCCCTAGGCTTCTGTCTGATGGCTAAAATCAATCCCAAAACCACAGAAGGATGATGGTATTCACCAACTTGGGATGAACAATTGGGTCTGGGGAGATGTGAATAAGATTCAGCTCTCTGCTCAATTCTGCCCCTTTTCTCCTCCCATTCCACTTCTCTTTCATCCTGGCAGCTTGTCACAGTACCTTGAAGAGATGGAAGGAGAGAGGGGAAAAAAAAGATATGGGGGAGGGGAAAAGGAATGAAAGACCAAAAAAGAGCAAGCAAAAAAGGAAGCTGATAAATAGCTGGTCGTAAAGCTGCTGTAAAAGGTGTTGATGGTGAAGTGAGACCTGATGGTCAACGCTGTGGGAAATCACACTCATACAATCATCTGCTGCTGAAGAAATCACTCAAAGGCCAATAAAGACTAGATCCCAGAGTGTGCTAAAGAAGCAGGCAACTTTAGTATTCTAAGAAACCTCTAGAGGAGTTGTAGAAATATAATCCATATACATACATTATAGTTGCAGCTGAGTGTACAAATATGGCATTTATAATTAGGCTTTAATGTCTTTGATATATTGTGTTTGTGACCATATGGATGCTTGTCACTGCATATGATGACATGCAGACAGTAGCACCTTTGGTGATAGTAGATAATCGTGATAGTAAGCTTGGTTAAAATACTGATCTGGAACCAAGATTTTTGGATAATTCTTGTGCTAAATTGTACAACAGAACTCTAAGTCTGATTGGTACTGATCTCCTTAGACAGAAAAATAAATCTATAACGAGCTTTGCTCTTAAGCAAAAGCAGCTAATTACAATATGTAATAGATTTAGACCATTACTTGGACTTGTACAACTTCTGTTTAAAAAAGACTTTAATATATGCATTCTGTTTGGGCAGAAAATTATTGGCCATTCAAAACCTTTAATTTTTGGATTTGCTATATTTCGCTTGAGATAGAAAGGGAATTTGAAAGTATCACTTTGTCATCCATCACAGGGAAAACCAAAGAGCGTTCGACACAAAAGATACAGATGGTTGTTAACTTGAAAAAGTCTGCAAACCTTTGGAGGAAGCTGGTGTGAGGTAAATAAGATCCCAGTGATGGCAGTTTCAGAGTTGCACAGTTTAGCTGATTCTTGTGGTTGTCAAATCAACAGTGAAACACTACCCCATGACAAAAGCCCTTCCTGAAAACAACCTTCAAAACCTGAACTCCACCAAGCACAAATGTAAGCACAAATGGAGTCATGTTGTGTCACTAATTGCGGTCAACTTAACTTTATGTCCATGCAAAAAAGTTGATATAAAGGCCCATAAACCTTTTTATGAGAACACCAGGAAAAGGTGTTTATATTAAATCCATCTTTAGAACACACTTGTTTAGGGTAGGGTATTTGTAGTTCATGATTTATAGTCATTTTCATAGGCTTGTACTTATTTCCTTTATGAGTGTATTAATTTATGTTATTTAATTAATAATTTAATTAATTTAAAAAAAAAATTTGTCAATGGGCACTTTGTGTGCTCAAAGTAAACTGCTACATTAATAATAATAATAATAATTATTATTATTATTATTATTATTGTTGTTGTTGTCGTTGTTGATGTTATTATTATTTTTTATGTAACACTTTACTTTGAGCACACAAAGCTCATCACATCTTTCTGTTTCTTTTAGAGCGATGTTGCTTCAGATTAAAACTATGGTTGGATTACATCTGCTGTGGTAAAATTACGTGGTGATTAGATCATTGTATATTCTTAAATTGCATGATTCTTTTATATTCTTTGTATAAACATAATCAGATCATATTACCTGTCCTTGCTTTCATCCTGTCCAATTTGATCAGACAGTATATTGCAATGGCCTTGCCTTGAGATGCATAGTCAAATTGGATCTGCAACTTTTCTCGTTAATGCCGCCGATTTTGGCTACTCGATAATAAGTCATCTAGTCTTAATCCATATCACCTCACAAAGCTTTGCATAATCAGGCAAAATCTTCAGGCTGCAACCTCATCACCATCACCGCTCAGCGGCCATGGGGTGATCGCATTAGTATGGGTAATGCTGTCCGCTTCATGAGGAGGTGCAGTAATGCGTTGCTTTGCCTAGAATTCCAATAATTAGCTTGAGCTCCACTGATCAAGGACCCTGAAGTCATTGCACAATCACAGCAAGGTGACTTCATTGAGATTCCACCTATGTCCTTGGTTTATCAATATGATGCTGACAGATTGATGCTGGAGCAGAAAGGAGAGGTGTAGCTAATAGCAGTACATAAAACTATAGGTAAAGCAAGAACCACTTGCCACTTCTATTTTAAAAAGGTGAAAAACTGTGAGCTTGATGTGATGTCGCTGTTCAAACTGTTGGTCAATTGTATCTGCAAATAAACTATATTATTATCAATCTTGTCAGAGTTTCCTGTGAGGCTTCTGAGGAAATCTCTGCAGCGATATTTGCAGCTTCAAAGTAAGAGAGACACACTAGACTCAACGCAATATAAACAACTGTATATTCCTAAGGTTCTAAGCAATACATCATTCTACTCAGAATACTGTATTTCTCATGGCTAGTAAATGTAGCCTTTTGGCCTACATTTCAAAGGCTCATGGACTGAGTGGTATAGTCCCACAGTGAATATTAGGGGATTCTGGATTGATTTTAGATTGAAGCATTGATGTAGAAAGCAGTGGTTGAGGCTACAATCTTAAATGGATTATTATCTATTATAATTTATTATAATGTATCAATTATTATTAATAATTTATCAATTATTGTAGATTATAATCGTCATCATCATTACTGAAGTACAGGTAGGCCTCCCCCAAATTCTGAACAAAGTTGGTCACATATCATTTAGAGGATGATTGTGGTATTATAATCCACAAACTAAAACGAATAGTATAGTATTGTATTTTGTATATTAAATTGTTGCCTTAAGAATCGAAATTGTATCATGTCATGTGAAAGTCGGAGGTTTACACACCTAGTAGATTTTCTGCTGTTTATTTAGATTTCATAATAATCTATAATAACACATAGCAGTGATATATGCAGCATGGATGAGCTATTGGACAGGTGAAGGTTTGGTACCTGTGTTTACACTTGGGCCGTGGGCTTGTCCATCCCTAAATTGATAAGACTGCTGCGATTGTGATTGCTTGCAACCCAAGACCAAAAACAAAGTGTGACAGATCCTGGGACTGGCGGGATATTATTGTCGGGTTATGCCTAATTATTCAGACCATACCAGCTCACTGACTGATCGCATTAAAAAGCGTGCACCAGATCCTGTCCAGTGGTAGAGACAGTGCCAGAGGGCCTTTCTGGGTGTCGTAGTGGCTCTTTTACCACACACACACACACACACACACACACATATATATATATATATATATATACGACACTACGACACCCAGAAAGGCCCTCTGGCACTGTTTCTACCACTGGATATATAAATATATATATATATATCTTTCTTTATATTTTTTCTCTCCCAATAGTAGAAAGCAGTGAGCAAACTGGAGAGCTACCAAGTTGTCTGTTTTTAAAAGTTTTATGTTATTGACTGACTACTGTGCCAAAGGCACAACTGAGTAAAAAATCAGTTGTGGCCTAATAAAAATCTCATGTGCACTCTTACCTTGTGTTCTCTAAATTGGTACACTACCCTAACTACCATTTTTATATCCATATTAACCTGGTTAAATAGTTTCATCAGTTTGCTTGGCTGTTTCATTGCAAAAATACAGCTAGGTAATGCAAATGAGCAGATGTTGAGAAATTTTGAGCTAGAGTTGAAAAATGCCACACTTTGAATGTCACTTGTTTATATTGTTACTATACTAATTTGTTAATACGCTCAAAACATCCTCTCTTTCTCAACGTTGGCCTCCAACATTGATTCACCGTATATAAATCGCAGAATAGCTGCTGACAAGGACCAACATTTGCTCCTGTTATTTCTACTGCCAATATGAAGCAGGCTGATGCCAGTGTTGAGTTAATAAAATACACTTACCTCATGCCATAGGGAAGGGACTAGGGAAGTTAGTTTTTCATATTTTGTTATGGTGTACACATCAAAACCATGGAAACGACCTACAGCCATATACTAACTTGTTCTCAGAACTGTAAGTTAGGGTCACCTCTTGTTAATTTTGGGAGATCTCACGCCATACTGCAGTGATCTTTTGGTGTTAGCAGAGTGTGTTTAATGAGTTATTAGACTAAGATGGCCTACTTGATCTGAATTAGGGACCAGATTCTGGGCCTATAATAGGTCTAGGTTTACAACATGGAACCTCTGGAACAACATACTAATTATATCATCAACTTCTCTTCCTTACTTGAATGTGCTTATCCATTAATTTGCTATGCCATTTATTCAATGTCTTTCTGATATCTTTAGCTTTGTGCCACACTCTCACCATAACAGTGCACACTGCGGCAAATTTGTTTGATTTTGTTTTTTTCTGATGACACAACCATCCATTCACAGCTTCTACTAAACCTTTCTCTGTGCTATTGCTGTACAATGGGGAGCTTGCTTTTATTGCTATTCTGTAACTTCTAACTATAGACTTTAGACCAGAAGTTCTTATTGTCTTACACAGTACCTCATTCTCAGCATAGATAGCCAACAGCTTTATTCTTTCATTCAGTAGCTCATTAGGGTTAATTAAAAAAATGCAAATCAATTTAGCACTTATTGTATGTGAATGCTGTACACGGTAAAATATCTCCCTTCACTTTTAGATCGCTCCTTTAATATTTTAATGTTATAATACTATAATATAATATTATAATACAGTGTCAGAGACCTTCTTCCAGTCCACATTTCTTTTATTTTTATGTTTATGAGGTATGATGTCACACAGTACACAAAACCCAGATACTGCTGTAAGGTTTTGGTACGTTTTTATGGCTCTACTTTATATTCTCCAACTCTAACTGAACTGTTTAACACAGTCTACACCAGGATCTTGCATCTCATAATATCACAGCTGTTTGCACATTTATGTGTGAAACATATAGTTTACATACAGTAGCTCATCTTATGCAAATGTTGCAATTTAATAACTGTTTAATAGTCTTAGAGCATTGATGCAACATACTTTGCACCACTAAGTGCTTAGTCTTTTCTCTCAATAAAACTGCCTTAATGGACTTTAACAAACATTACCAAACTAGCCGTTCTGTTAACTTTTCAGCATGGCATATCTCCCATACATAAACTATTGACTATGATATAACCACAGCACAGTAACAGTAGCCCTTTCTTAAATGGCCTGTATGATCAAAATTCTGAATATACTGCAAACAATTGTAGACTTTTCCAAATAACCAAATTTTACCATAGAACAGTGAGCCAAAATTGAAATCCACCACTACATTACAAACAAACCTTTTGTCTTGTGTCAATTTGTCAACTACACTTATTCACATTGTGCTGGACTCTAGCTTTCCAGGACACGCGCACATACTCGCCACTTGAGTTCTCTCCTGTTGGTTCGAGGTGAAATATTCTCACTACTGGCTGGCTTACCAAAATGGTAGGCTGCAGTTCTTTGCTGCAGGTATCTCATCAACAACCAGTAGAGTATTGAAAATATAGTCTGTTTTTAGCTGTGATTGGATAATGGAGAGAAGAGAGAAAAAGATCTGGTAAACAGGATGGACTTTGGTTTCTGGTTGGAGGAAAGCTGTGTACACCTGTGTTACCACTCCTCACTGGAATTTGTTGCTGCCATGTTTTCAAACTCACTTCTTTTGCCTGGTTTTTTTCCCTTTACATATGCTTATGATCACTACTTATTCCCTACTTTCTAATTAGTTGTGATCTGTCAGTACATTCACTTGTTGCTGTTGGGTTTACTCGTGCTGCTAAAGTGACTGGGCCCCATGGAGTATGCTGAGAGTAGTTAGAGTGTATGAAGTCATGTAGGGGTGATTTATTCTGATGAGCCCATGGGCCCTTGTCTGTAATGTCACTTGGATTAGTTTTTTTTTTTTTTTTTTTTTTTTTTTTTTTTTTTTTTTTTTTTTTTTTTTTTTTTTTTTTTTTTTTTTTTTTTTTTTTTTTTTTTTTTTTTTTTTTTTTTTTTTTTTTTTTTTTTTTTTTAATTTGTGTACATTCAGGTGACTGTGGTGTTTCCCAAGCCCCCACCCCCACCCCCCGCTGTTGCTTTTAAAGGCATTTATCTGTTCATCTTTATATTCATATTCACTGCTACTCCTATGCCCATGTGAACTCTGCAACATATGAATACTCCATCAATTATTCAGTTGCTGAATAATACCTGAAGCCCTTTAAATTTACATTGCTTCTCCAGATTGCTTGACTGACTATAAGTCTGCTCCAGAAACTCCAAAACTCAGACTGTTCTCTTAGGAAGATTCAAAAGGTGATCAGAAACACTACCTTAAAGCACAGTGCCACATTCACACTTTTTTAAAATCCCACTCCATAAGTAACAAAGCTCTCCTGCTAAATGATTTATTTATAGAAAAGAACTATGGTACTCTTGTGATCACAGAAACTTGGCAATGAGATGGTGGGCTAGCTGCTATGTACCACAACACCATGAAAACTGAGGACATTCCTTTTCATTATGTGTTGTCTTTTGAATATATGCCCATAAAAATAGTTACCCTTACAAAACAAAATAACTACAGTATAACTGTAGTACAAAGAAGTACAACTGCAGTAAAACTGCAGTGTGATTGTAGGTTTTCCATATAATGAAGTGAAATGCATGTATACTGCACTTGTATTGCACTGCAGTTATGCTGTAATGTACAATGTAGCCAGTGCTGTGGTTACAGTACTACTGTATATACAACAAGTAAAACAGTGGACCACTGCTATACAACATTAAAAGATGCAGATGGTCTGTTTGTGTGTGTGTGTATGCATGTGTGTGTGAAGTGCTCAGAGCTTCTGTAAACCATAACAAATTCCTTCATTTGTTCCACTAATAGTATTGATTTATTGGCTACCAAAACTGTTACAGTGTTTTCTGCTTATTTACACTAGGCTGTTTGGTATACCTTGCTGGAGTTTTGCTTGGTGATTTTAAAAACTGTTCATAATGATTGCATCTGTAACCCTTTAGTAAAAACCAGTGCTACTAATTAGCTAAAATAATAATTAATAAGGGAAAAAGACTCCACTGAAGTAGCTTCTTTTATAAAACTTTAATTTCATTGTACTATGTTCTGTTTTAAATAATAGATTTTATATAGTTTAAATATTTCTTAATGGGCAGTGCTTTTATATTGCTGCTGGTGTAAGAAGTGTGGTTATGCTGCAGACTATAGCCCTGCCCCTCTATGTGTGTGAGCGAGCGCACAGGTGAGAGAAAGGAACGTGAGCAAAGCACAGACGATTGCGACCAGCTAATGAGCAAATTCGCTAATTTTCTGAGAAATAATAATTACAAACACGGGTTAGAGAAAATTTAGATGTTGGTGCAATGGAGAACTTTATTCAAGTTGTCTTGGTGAGTTACAGAAAGTTTCTGATCTGCTCAGAATGTTAAAGTTTAAACTTAATGTTTGTTTTAATTCAAGCCAGAATTTGACAAAGACACATAATCTCGTAATGGTTATTCAGTTAACAGCAACACTGACCAACATTAAATTTAACATATTGCTTCATATTCACTGGCATCCCTTTATTTGTGCAACACAGTAATTATCCTCTTATGGGTTACTCGATAAAAAATTGGCGAGCCAGACAGGAGTCTATTGATTTATGACTCAAATGGTAACTGTATGGAACAGCTCTCACTGAACTAGTTTAGTTATTAAATTAGTTGGTTAAATGAATTAGTTGAACTTTAAGTTTGCACATACAAACCTGGAGACGATTTAATCTGAAAATGTTAAGATACCCAATAGATGTCCTTAAAAGGCTTTCTGGCAAACCAGATGATCAAATTATCAGCTACCTTAATTCTTTTGGGCCAATTTCTAGGATAATCTGGATTACTGATACACAGTCTGAAATCTACCAACAGCACATTGTCGAATTTGAAAATGGATAAGTAGTTCAGTCATTACGAGATATCTTTCATTATTGTAGACAGTGCTCTACCAATCCTGACCTCACCTACCTTGTTAAGGCACTAGCAAGTGTTTACACCAGTATAGCTGACAGTGGCCTACTAGCTCATTCTTCTCTGATCTAAACATCATTGCCAAAGGGAGTGGTAAGCAGTTTGAAGATGTATTGAGGGAGGAGCTTGCAAGGATCAGCAGATTTTTGAGTGATGAGGAATTTCCTCTTGAGCCTCAAGAAGAAGCCCTACTTTCCAGAGCAACCTCCAGATCTTTGATGACTTACTGGCAGGCCCAGTCATAAGAGCAAGTCCTGTTAAATCAGCCAATCCTCACACTCATTTCAGAACGGATCCAGGAATAACAGCACAGCCTGAGACTTTAGCCCATTCTGAACGCCCAGAACATCCTTACAGCTAGCCCCAACAATGTAAGTTCTGTGAATTATTGCTGAGCATGTAGTCAAAAGTCATGACATCACTTTATCACTTCACCCTGCCTCCAAGTGGAGAGAGTTCTCTGGTAGATTGCCTTGTCCTAACTTTGAAGCCAATTACGAAATGGTGTAGCAATGCTGAACTTTACTTGAATGATCCAGCTGTATCTGATCTCCAACTGGTCAGGAAAATCATTGAAAGCTTGTTATCCCCATCTGATGATGTCATTAAGCCTCTAAGCCTTCACGATCCACTAAAATCTTATCTAGACCTTCTTGATGCATAAAGTGCAGTGGAAGACAGCGATGAACTTTTTTGTGAAGTTTTTAAACACTCACCAGAATGCAGGTGAAAAGGCTTCCAGCTACTTGCAGTACTGGCAGACAGCTCTAAACACTGCAGCAAAAAGGGGCGGCATTTCCGCTAAAGGTGCACACAAGCATTTGCTGAAACAGTTGGGGTTGCTGGAACAACTCCCTATGTCACTCCATCTAGAGCAAAAGAAACATGCCCCGCCTACCTCCTCAGAGCT
The DNA here is from genome assembly GCA_022985145.1 of Pangasius djambal. Taxonomy (NCBI): domain Eukaryota; kingdom Metazoa; phylum Chordata; class Actinopteri; order Siluriformes; family Pangasiidae; genus Pangasius; species Pangasius djambal. Next base: position 19,124,071 of record CM040975.1, on the reverse strand, counting down.
TTTGCTCCTTTTGTGTGTTGAAGATAAACAAGCAGCAAAAGTTAACAGAATGAAGCAACATCTAGGCTTTTTCAAGCAAGAGACACAGGCAGCTGTTGCTAGTGTCCCAACAGTCTACCAAGATGAACAAGACATTCTGCCCTTGCTTGATGTCTCGTCTTAACTGACAACTTAGCAGATAGCTGATCTTCAAGCAAAGGTAGCCTCACTTACTACTGCAAAGCGTTAAAAGCTATTAAAAGCAAAGGAAAGCAAAAGTAAAAGAGCCAGGACACAAGAGATGGTAGAGGAGAGATTACAAAACCACAAATACAAAACCAGTTTTCCAGTACCAAAAAAGCACCAAGCCTTAGTATTTTTTTTTTTCATGTGGCAAGGATGGACATATTGCTAACGTGTGTACAAATGCATCCAATACTGTACTGGTGAATGAGAAGAAGAAAGAATCAAAAGTATTGCAGAAAGCTTGTGAGGAAAAATATGGCTGTCTCACTTCCTCTAATCTAAACTTGGCTCCTGTTGAGGGACTAACGGGTGCCAGCATTTTTAAATCATGTCCCAATCCATTTACTGAGAGAAAAGTATCAGTGAAAATCCACCATGCTTATCAGTCATAAACTACCACATGGTTTTGTTGGAGCTAAATGTACAACTACAGTCACTGTGTGTGGGGCAGAGTGTAATGGGTTGTTTTACACAGGTTCACAAGTCACCACAGTTTCCACAACAGTCACTTGTCAGCCATTCCTATTAAGTCCCTTAGTCACTTTCTTTAAGTAGAAGGCGTGAATGGTATACCTGCCTCTTACCTGGGGTATGTAGAAATCTCAATACAGTTTCCAGAGGAGTTAATGCCTTCCAGACCTTAAATTTCCACTCCTGCCTTAGTTGTACCCAACAGCAGTTTTACTTGTGATGTACCAATTTTGATTGGGCACAAACACTTTGGACACTCTTTTTGATGAGTGTCACTAAAATGAGTCCACTTGGTACACACTGATGCAGTATGGCTACTGCAATGTCTTAAAGGCTCTTGAGTTGCGGAAGAAGCAGAGTGTGAGTAGGCAGATAGGTCTAATGATACTATGAGGCCGTACTGCAGAAATCCTTCCAGTTTGCCAGAAAATAGTTGTTGATGGTTTTATCAGTGCAAAGTAGACTGCTACAAATGAATGGGCTATGACTGAACAGGTGCAAACATCATCTTTGCCTGGTGGAGTTTTTGTGGAGAATTGTCTTATCTCTCTGCTAACAAGGCACCAATATATATTGCCTGTGATCATAAGAAATGATAATGAACATAATGTGACCCTGCCACAATGCTGTGCAATTACAGCACTCAGTAACCCTGATCAGTTCATTGAAAGCATTCAGGCAAATAGTCAGAAAGTTTAAATGAACTATTCAGGCCTTTGTAAGCTCTATTAAATAACACATCCTCATGCTAGTTCACTAGGTTGGGAACTAAGAGTACCATCAATCTAAAAACCCTTTGGGGAGATTAGTACAGTAATAAAAAACCTTAAGAAATTTTTTTTTTCATAAAAGCAAATGTTAAGTACTTGGTGAAGAGGTAGGTTCTCAGTCTTCATTTGAAGATAGCTAGTGACTCAACTGTTTGGACAACCAGGAGAAGTTTGTTCCACCACCTGGGTGCCAGGACAGAGAAGAGCCTTGATGCATGTCTACTCTGAAGGATGGTGGGTCCAATCAAGCAGTGCTAGAGGATCGGAGAGAGTGTGGTGTCGGTGAGGTGTGGGTGTGATAAATGCTTTAAGGTAGGTGGGTGCTAGTCTGTTTTTGGCTTTGTAGGCAAGCATCAGTGTTTTAAAAATGATGTGGGCACCTACAGGAAGCCAGTGGAGGGAATGTAGCAATGGAGTAGTATGGAAGAATTTGTGGATGCTGGAAGCAAGTTACGCAGCTACATTCTGGATTAGTTGCAGAGGTCCACTGGCATGCAGGGGCAGATCTACCAGGAGTGAGTTGCAGTAATCAGTCTTGAAATGACAAGGGACTGAACAAACACCCGAGTGTCCTCTGTGGATAGAATTGGACAGACACTTCTAATGTTGTAGAGGAGGAACCAGCATGAGCAAATCAAATTAGCAATGTGAGGTGAGAAGGACAGTTGGTTGTAAATGGTTACCCCAAGGTTGTAAGCAGTGATGGATGGTAAGAGCTGAGTTTTCCAGAAGGATCTTGTGGATGCATCTCCAGGGATGTACAGCAGCAGTGTGGTATTTAAACAGTGAGAATAGTGAGAATAGTGACCTCACCAAGAAAGTGGTTATAGAGTGTGAACAGAAGAGGACCCAGCACTGAGCCCTGTGGGGCACCAGTGGACAGTCTACAGTGGAGACTCTCCCCTCCATGTCACCTGATATGAGTGTCCCTCCAGGTAGGAAGCAAACCACTGCCATGCTGTGTCATGAATTTCAAGACTCATGATTTTTTACTTCTAATATCCCATTATTCTTCAAAAGAATTTGATAAAGTGAATGCATATGACAGCACATGAAGTCAGGTAAGTGTTGGTCTATACCTTGCTGTGTTTAAAATTTAATCTACACAGCAATGCTAATATACCAATCATTCGCAATAACTTATCTACATCTCTGGGTAATATTAGTGTGTTAACTGTCCTTGACAACTGTCAACTACACGTTTTTAACTTTAGCACCATAATCACACTAGTCTTGTTTATAGATATGCTTTAATATGAGAGTGTGTGCAAAGCTTCTCTGCAGAGATGGAAAGAACTTCTCGGTTGCTAGTCCAGATAATTGTCAGGGACCTGTCACCAGGGCAGCCCCCAAGACACAGTCAGGCAGCAGATAGTGCTCAGGAACATATTTCCTCTCCCCCGTCTCCATCGCCTCCTCTTGAACACATTCAACCTCCATCCCATCTGATGCCATGCCTTTTCAGGCACTGAAAAGGTTATGCCTGTATGAAGCAAGACAGTTTCCCCGTTTCTTGTCGATTGCACGTGAAGCTGTTTGCTAACGCAATGTACTTACCCAAGTAAAATTTTATAATAAGAAATCGCAAGCTGTGACTGTCACATGTGTTCTGAGTTTGTCTGTTTAGGAAGTTTCATGCAATTTTCAGTGGGTAAGTGGAGCAAGCAAGAGGGAAAAGGAGCTTTGTATTCCAGTCAAGATGCACTATTACAAATGCAGAATGTTTTGGCAGGACGTGTAATTCCAAATACACTCTAGTGTATGCTCATGGCCTTCAGCTAGTATAGGAGAGGTTTGCTCCTAAATGTTGCATTCATTTTGATTTTTTTCCTAAAAAAAATTTAATGTTTTTTGTTTAAAATGGCTTTTTGCAAAGAGAAAAAACTCCAGTGAGGAAAAAGTCATAATTTTTTGTTTATTACACCATTATTTTTAATGGTTTATTTTTCTTTTATGAATAATTATCCAGGATATGGCAGTGAAGCCAGTACTGACAAGCTGGACTCAGCATGAAGCTTGTCATCTTTTAGTGTGATGCTATACATGAGGAACAAGAGTTATGAAAGGATTTGCCATAACATAATGGCCACCACCTGCTATACACCCCTTGGCAAATACAGTGCATACAATATGCTGTAATATAAAAAGCTAGAAAACTATTCGTTAGGCCATTTCCAAACAGGTATGCCAGCAGTTATACTGATGTCTTTCTTGGTTAGGTTTTTAAACAGCTGAAAGTAGAATTTCAGAAGTTAAAACTTTGAAGAGAACTACATACTTTTGTAGTTTATTTGAAACATTTGTAATGATGTGCAAGTAGTAAATTATGGTATAATTATCAAACACAAGGTGATAGAATTGAGGGAGATGAGTTGTATTCATATACCTTAGTGCTCTCTCACTCAATCTCTCCCTCTCTGAACACCAGGCACTGAGGTTATTCATAATTATCATGACTGGATTTTACAACTATGGTAACAGAAAATTTAAAACTTTTCATACCCAGATCATATTTCTAGTCTACATTCAAGGAAAGGCTAAACAAAGAAACAGCTCTGTGTTTCTATCAGTCCTAATGTGTATAAAAAGCTTATTTTTACAGTACAGTACTCCATATGAGGAGAAAATGAAAGTCTTTACTGTGCATATTGCATGATTACAGGGAGGGGGGGGATCTATGCTCCTTTTTCTTTTTTGTAAAATCAGGTGGAAGCGGATGTCACAAACTGTCAGTTATTCTAACAGATTCACAGGGCTGCACAGTGTGCCTGCTCAAATCAACAACAGGAGGCATGTTCTTTATATGGTGCCAATTCAGGGAAAACCTTCCCCAGATCCTTTACCCTATGAAGGTCTTGAATTTTGAATATCCAGAATACCCCAGTCAAACTGTGACCTAAATGAAAAACAAATGCCCTTCAGATTCTGACTTTACATGTTGATGAATATTCAGTAAGTCATCTTTACTTTGAAACCTGTTTTCTCATTTTGCTGAAGATTCCTAAATGACAGAGAAAAAAAAAAGATCACCACATTGGTTAAATCATTTGGTTAATTGTACTCTTACTTTTGTAACAGGTGTTTAGAGGATAAAGAATATGAGCTCAGTGATGATGTGGAGCAAATTGGATAATTTTGATTAATAAATACGCAACAAGATTTTTCCACACAATGTGGAGCATTTGCATTATTTTCAGACTGCTTCATAAAATATTTTCTCCACCTACTGACATGCCCTAAATGCCAGGCAAAGAAAGCAGCTCATTTACTTCCAGTACATGTTAGTGAATGTACTGACAGGTTATAACTTGTATTGGAACATACAACTTGTGATGTGCTGTGTTTATTTCCTTAGAGAGCTTAGCTGGGCAATGCCTCTCTATTTTCAGTTGTACATCAGAGCAATATTTGTTTATAAGGCAAAAGATGTAAACTGGGCTTCTCCATTAAACTGCATATTACACTGTACCCCTTAAGGCATTTATTCATACCTAAATCCCTTATTTTCCCCTGATGTTATCATCCCATTTAACTTGTTGTATTGTTCCTTTATACAACTTGCAGGCATACTCATTTGTGACATCTCATTTACAAGTTATTTTCTCACATTGGTGATGGTGGCAATGGTGTCAATAGGCACTTTTTATTGTAACCATTGAGAAGCTGAGTGTCACGGCGAAAACGAGGCGGATTCAGGTGCGAGCAACTCAGACTTTAATGAGCAAAAGGCACCGACGGCAGAACAGACAGAGGAAAAAGTCCGTGGGTGGAAATGGTAGCAGGCGTCT
>CM040975.1:19096394-19118717 GCA_022985145.1 Pangasius djambal | reverse complement strand
ATCCTCAGGGAAAAGAAACAAAAACACACACGGAGCTGAGAGCGCATAAACACGAGACAACGAACTGACAAGGACAGGAACAAACACAAAGGCTTAAATAGAGTCGGTGAGTAGTGACAGCTGAGAACAATTAACTAATTAACCGTAGTGACAAGGGACGGCCAGAAGGGGCCGGTGATCCAAGAACCGTGACACTGAGGACTTGCATTTCCCTTTAATTTGCTGCACATTGTATTGCATTTCTGTGTTGTACTCCATGACTTATGTTGCATTCAACTAAAGCATAGTTGAAGTCGAAAATTTCCAAACTTCAGCTAGGAAAAAACAAAGAAAATGCCTCCTAAACTTGGGATATATACTCAGAAAGTTAAGAAGATGTCTTCAATCCAGAGTTCAGCATATGATGCCATATCAGTATGGCTGCTCATACAGACAACAGTAAATAAAAAGTAACACTTTACAATACAGTTCAACAACTAATAGGTAAGGAACTAAGCAGGAACAAATGAGTAGTTCTTTGTTAACACCTATCTTATTCCTAGAAAATACTAAGAGCCAATAGATAATTACTCAGTAAGTATGTTACTAGGAGTTTAACTGGGTCTTATATTTCTTCTGATGAACTACTAGCTAACTATGGCTCTTTTATAGTAACTACTGATTAATTGCTGATCATATCGACATTAATCCCCAATAGCCATTGACAGACACACACACACACACACACACAAGGCTCCTTAGACCTGAGAGACACTGAGACACACTATGTACACATTTACAATACATCAAGATTCCAAGCCTAACTGAATGCTGGTTTCTAGTGGCACAACTTTGCAAGGCACAAAGGCTGGATAGAGTGATGGAGGTAACATTCAAGTAAGGCTTTACATTGCACAAGACGTGCAAAGAGTTTGCGTGTATGCTTTACAGATATATTTTTGGCATTTCACACACATTACATGAGTTTTTGAATCATTTCCTCCTGTGCAGATCTGGTACCTTTCACATTTTAGAGCTGCTGCTGGTGCTGCTGCAGTTGGAGTGTCAGGGGGTTCAGCCTGGCTTTGGATCTCCCTGACAATGGTCATATCTGGTTGTGATCTCTATTTGAGGCTTCACAAGGGCCTGACCCAGCTGTTTCTCCTCCAAGTCCTTTTGCCACTGTTCCAAACACTGTTGATTTCACACCAAATGACAAAAGCATTGTAGGTGCTTCCATCAATGATGTTGAAAAAAAAACAAAAAACACCATGGGCCAACGTGCAGTCTTTTATCTGCAGCTATATGTGGCAGTGACTTTGTCCAAATTGTCTACCCCACCTTTGGTTTCACTGTAGTCCAGAACCATTTCAGGTTGTTGTTTTTTTGTCTTCCCAACCACTCTCAGCTGCATCTTTAGGCATTGTGCTTAGCAGAGGACCTTTTTGTTTTTCTTGAGGCAGTATGACACAAGTCCAGTGGTGTCAGGAAAAGCAAAGATAGATGAAGTAACATTTCTGTTCCTGTTTTCAGTGAGCTCTTTTGGAAGCTCTGGAATGTTTTGTCTCATGGTCCCTTACATTGTGGGCTTTCTTTTCAACAGTTCCTCCCCAAGCATGTAGGATGTGAAGAAAATGTGACCACATAGTCCAGCTGTCAAATCCAGGATGACATTCATGCTCTGGTTCTTTTCCGGGTCACTACCTGGAGTTTTTCCCTGTGTAAATTTGCATTTATATAAATTTCCAAGCATAGCTTGATTCTACATCACAGACAGCCCATATCTTTATCCCATATTTTGCAGGTTTGCTGGGCATATACTGGCGAAAGGGACATTTTCTTCTAAAAGTAACAAGGAATTAATCAACAGTTATGTATGGGCATGGGTTGTAGAAAAGAGGCAATTGCTGAACCCATCTATCCTAGACACCTCTTATTGCCAGCTTGTCATATTCCCTTCGATGTATTCTTGTATCACTTTTGTCAAATCATATAACACTTTGGAGAGCACAGGGACACTTAAACAGATTAGAGTAGGCTAAGAAATGATAACCAGGCTGAAACATTACTGTAGGTACATAAAGAGAATGTCACCCCTTTGTCACCCATGTTTAGTACCATAACAGCTCACGTTGTATGAATCACTTAAGAATGTTGGTTGCATGTATTTTAACTATATGTAAAAGAGTTTAAACAATAAAGTGAAACTCATTAGTAATGACGGAAGTGTTACTGTGTAGTTCTTCAGTAGTTAATGATGATGTGGATCAGTATTGTAAAGTGAAGCACATCGAAACCCATTAATGACTGACGTGTTATTGTGCTGTTCTTCAGTAGTTAATAGTGATATGGAACAGTATTACACATGATAATTCATTACTAATTTGGATTATTCAAAATAATATTTTACAATCAAATTTGAAAGTATGTTAATGTAGAATTTGTTACTAATTGCTACATTATCAGTAGTTAATCAGTACATTAATCAGTATAAAAGAAAAAACTATAAAAGAGCCCTAGTTAGCTTGTAGTTCTGCAGGAGAAATGTAAGACTCAGTAATTACTACTTAAGACTCAGTTAATTACTGCATAGTTAATAGTGAACTCCTACGAACATACTTACTGAGTAGTTAACTAGTTGTTCTTAGTATTTTTCAGGAATAAGATAGTGTTAATGAAGACCTACTCATTTGTTCCTGCTTAGTTCCTGCAGAGTTACCTATGAGTTGTTGAACAGTGTTGTAAAGTCTTATCAAATAAAGTACCACTTCTCCACTTTAAATGACATTATAGCAGTATTTGTTTTAGTTTAGTCAATGTACACACATGGTTAAATCTATAACACTTTCCATACAGTTTTGAGAATGTAAATGAACATTAAAGATTACTCATATCACTCACATTAGCTGAATAGCATGTTGCTAACAAAAGACAAGCAAATCCATCTTTTCCAATTTCGTAGCTCAAAAGCACAGAGGTCGAAAATTATGTAATTCTGAGCACTGCCTTGCTTTTTATGAGTTAATTTGAATTCACATTAATGTCAGGAAAAGTAATTAAAAAGACCACTGAATTCTCTGCAGGCATGATCTTCTGTTTGAATGGGAAAAACGTCAACTTATGCCATGTTGCAGTCAAACTGCTTGCAATGACTTGTTTGTCATGGCTGTGTGCATGATTGGCCACACGTTTCTCCATGGTTGTCCTTTGCTGGCTGGGATTAGCCCACCCATTATATGTCTTGGCGAGTGGTGTCATTGAGACTACAGACTGTCTAAATATGACAAACTGTAGTCATGATAACACAGTAACAAATGAAATGCAAGAGTAGCACAAACAGAATGTAGTCAGCAGATGGATTTATTTTCAGCCGTAAGGTAATGGTTGCCTTGGTAAAGAGCAGAGGGATGAAGTCACCAGACATGCTACTTCCTGTGTGAAGTTGCTCAGATCTAGGAGCCTTTAGTGCTCCAGGTGATGTAGAAAGTGTTTCTTCCTATATCTTATTTCCTATATAGTCATACATAATTGGTCTCGGTCTTCAAACAACTGAAGCATTGAATCAGATGTACTCCTGCTTGTTAGTGATAAAAACTGGCAGCCACACTGGGCCATTGCAATTTAGATCTGACACTTTTGTTGTAAAAAAAAATGTATTTCTGCATTATTGCAACTTGCTATGATGAGTCAAAATAAAAATATCAGGGACATGGAGATTTAGACCAGTGGTTATTTAGACCACTGTTCAAACAGCCATACAAAGCATTCACAGGGACTTAAAAACACAAAGATTAAGCAATGGCAAGTTAAGAAACAATGATATCATTTGTCACCATCATTTGTGTCAGAGTAGGCAGGGTACATATAAATTAATTATATGCAAAAGACAAAAAGTTATGTGGTCATCGTATCAGTAATGAAAAACATTCCACCTGAAATTCATTGGCAGTAAGAAAGGCCATTCATTCCAGCAACGGACGATAGTGCATAGGATGTAACGGATGTCAGTGTGATGTGTCCAATGAGTGAAATGAATGAAACGAGTGGAATCAAATGATGAAATGAAAACCACAGTGGCCTTTTGGAGATACCTTTAACCTAGCTGCTGGTGGTGGAGGTAGTATTGCAGACCACTGAAAGGGCTGGGTACGTGTCTTTAATCTTGGTGTTTTTTTAATATTTCACTCACTCATTTTCAGCAGCTTTATCCTGGTAAGGTTTGTGGTGGATCCATAGTCTGTCCTAGAAACGCTAGGGAACAAGGCAGAAATACACCTTAGGGCATCTCAGGGCACCATGCATACACATTCACAGCTACGTGAAATTTAGCATAGCCAATCCAGCTACTGTCATGATTTTGGACAGTGGGAGAAAACTGGAAAACCCAAAGGAAACCCAAATGAACATGGCAAGACTCCACACAGACAGTAACCTGAGCTCAGGATTGAACTAGGCAAACTGGATCTGTGAGGCAGCAGTGCTACCCACCGCACCACTGTGCCACCCAACCCAGATTGGAGAAAATTAACAAACACGAATATATACTTGAGAAAATGTTTAATTTTTGTGTATCAGAGATGCAGTGTCCCACTATGCTTTAGTGTGATATATTACTCCTTGCATGTTTTATTCATTTTATATATTAATTTTTTCTTCATTTTCATGACAAATATCTAGATTCTAGATAATTCTAGAATTGACAGTAGCTGTGAAACATACAGAGCAAAGGGTTGGATTGTATTGACTCTTTCCAAAAACTCATGAACTCCAACTTGTTACATATAGACGTATTAACCAAGAGCTGTGAGAGTTTTCTTCAGTTTTTAAATGTTTTTAATTTGAACAGCAAGTGCAGTGGAAATGATTTGTTTATTTGTGTGTGTATATGTGTGTGTGTGAGTGTGAACAGGCAAACATATTGTCTCATATGCACCATCTGGAGAAAGACTGTGTGTGTGCACATGCTGATGCACCATGGGAGGTTGTGAGTGAGCCACACCTCAACAGAACTACACTCCCATTACTAATCAATGATTCTGTCATCAAGAATCTTAAGCACTGTATGCAAAATTCGTGCAACGAATAACCAGTTTATTGTTTTCATAAAAAAAGGATCAACCATTGTTTTTTTTTTTATATAACGTAGTGCAACTTCTCTGCTAGTGAAACTTAATAATAGATTCATATAGAATGGTCTTTTATCTTCTAAGGGCAGCAAGCAAGAGTTTATGAGTATAGTGGAACATTTATTCATGAATACATCTTTTTCTTTCCATTGTAATGACTAATTTCATCATCCATATTCACCCTCTGTTTATTCATTATATTCCATGCATAATCAAGGCAATCATTCATTAGGCAAATCACATGCAGACAATCGCAGCATGCTCTCCCAGTCTAAATGCTGATTGTTTAGAGCATTAAGGACAGAACACCATCACAGCTCAGCGATATCGAGCATCAAAGCGCAATGCAGAACCATGCAGTCCAGCTTGTTAAAACTACTTGTTAAAACTTCTCAAACACTCCCCGTTGTCCTCTGTGTAGCTGACAGTGCTATATAAGTGTATTCAAAGTTGTATGTTTGTACAATTCTGAGCTGAAAATGCTGCCACTACGATGGGACTCTACAGAGCTGACTGCTGAGGGACCGCATAAGGAGTTGCCCTAGTGATGACCCAAGCAGTTCAGCACTTCATTTAGAGACAATATGGTGCTCATGAAGCCACGGGACATTAGGAGTTTTAGTACTATGGCTGAGAACATAAACAAACCAACTCAGCTCCATTTCACCATGGCTTCCTTTATAGACTGAAGCATCTGTCTTCATAAACTCTTCATCTTGTGTTACCCTTGATGAGAAGATACTCTCTAAAGAGATAGATAGCACTGAGCCAGTCCACTGTGATAAGGCATCCATTGCATGCCATCATCAATCTCCAAGTGAGCTTATCTGTATAAGGGTGCAGTGCCAGCTCATTCTTCTCCATCTGACGCTTGCCCACTGACATTGATAGACTCTATCGCCCACTTAGAAAATAATGAAAATGTTTTTGTTTGTCTATTTTGGCTGTAGGGGATTAGGAAAGAATGGAACCTTGAAATGCAGGATGGTTTTGCTGCTTGTTGAACTTCCCCCCATGAAACCCATGTCAACTTTGGTTGTAGTCTTGTGCCATTGTGGGAGACATGGAAGGAATAAAATACAAGGGAGTTTGCTGTTATTGGAAGATAGTCCACGAGTTGGTCTGCTGATATACTGTACGAAAATATTCCATGATGGGATTACTATCCCAAAAGGGGATTATTTTGTAATAAAAGCACATACTGAAGTGTTGTTTCTTTCACTTATACCACAGCAATTTGCCAGCAATTGAAATTTTTAATTTGTTAATGAATTACTTGTCTTGCTTTTTATCCCTTTATGGTTACATTTAAGTTTGTGGAATGTCTGTGAGACAATTTAGATCATGTTACTACTTACATTATAAAAGCTATAAAACAGTCATTCCCTCATCAGACTCTCTTGAAGTTAATAAGACAAAAAGCCAGTTGCATTACTGGGTAACTGGAAAGTGCAAAGTCATCTGCCCTGAAGGCTCTCCTGTGGCGGAAAACCTACTGACCATTGCAGAGCGATGACAACTGAGACTCCTTCCATAAATGATATATAAATGTCTCCTTACAGAAAATCCTGGTTATATGTTTTTCTTTGATAAATAATAACACTTTCAAAACAAAAATCAGTTTATCATTAGACTATGTGGAGTGTCCATCATACACTCGGCTTGTGCAGTGGCATAGTGGGTAGCACTGCTGCCTCACATCTCCAGGTTCCCTGAGCTTGTGTTACCATCTGTGCGGAGTTCCTGTGCATTTTCTCTGGGTTCCTGAGAGAAAGCCTTCCAAAAACATTTTAGTCAGTGGATTGGCTATGCTAAATTGCCCCTAGGCATGAATGAATGTGTCAGTGTGTGTGTGCACAGTGCCCTGGGATGGACTGAGTGTATCCCTGCCTAATGCCCATTGTTTCTGGGATTGTCTCCAAATTCACCGTGACCCTGATCAGGAAAAAACAGTTATTGAATGTGAGTAAGTGATCTATCATACACTTCCCTGTGAATGAGTTGTTGTATTATGAGTGTATCCATGTAAACGTATTTACAGGCAGAACAATTGTCAGAGCCAAAATGCTATACCAGTCAGATTTGAGAATTCAACACTGTTGCAATATAGGTTCGGGACAAAGCTGTGCTTGTATGTGCTTGTTTTTTCTTAAGGTACACTTATGACTGGGAATAAACAGAAAGTAGAAAGAATGACAGTGACGATCAGACTTTGTGACAGTCAGGGCAAGCGAAGGAACTGAATTCATGTGCATAATGGGAAGGATGAGTCATTTGACCAAGTAAAATCTCATGAGGTGTCAGGCTTTTGGAAACACTGCATATCTGGTTATAATTTGTGATTATTTGATTTGATGTCAGTGATCTGCAATTGTTGAGAGAGAAACCAGTGAATAACAGAGTGATATGAGTATTTACTCACAGCTCAGCAATGCCATCATTGACCATGACCACAAAACATCGCCTCTGTATTAGCATTAAATGCAATAAGTGGCACAACTTTGCCAGCTCATTTCCCATATTCTGTGTGCCAGCATGCTCAATGAAGTTAAATGAACTAATTATCTTGCCCAGATTTCATGCTCGGGAGCAAAGAGGTGTTGCAGACAGATTCTGACTGAGCTGAAAGAGCTACAGTGTCAACGATATAACAGACTACACACACACACAGACACACACACAAAGGCCAATAGTATGATTTGGTGTACAGTTATGAGATTCACTGCTGCAGTGCTGCAATTCATCTGGACTCCACACTTGAGTGTTTTCCAAAAAAAAAAAAGGCTTGTGCCTCCTCTTGATTTTTTGTTGGTTACACAGACTGCATACTGAAGATTTTTTTCTTGGTGCTCTGATTCTCTGAGTGAGGATTCTCTTGAGGAACAGTCTTTCGAAACAAATTAGCTAATCAGGCTAATCCTACTGTCCACATGCCCCTTGTCAACAGAGCACATGCTCTGTGCCACACACTTCTCAACTTGTCCATTTATCCCTTCTTTTACTGTTACTTCCTTTTCATTTCATAAGTTGTTACTCATTCTATACTCAGCACCATGTGTGTTGGTGCATTTTATACCATCATTCAACTTGCGATGCTCAACATGCACAATTTCCGGATATGAATTAATTCAATGGAAGGGTCAGTTGAAGTACATTTTTTGTTATGTAATTCAGGGTAAGCTAGAGAACTGTTCTGCTATTATGAATCTGCAAGTGTAATATAGCAAGTAATCAATCAGATTACTACCAGTAGTCAATAATACCACGACATAGACCAAGAACTCCTGCTGAACTGTTTTATTCCTTGACTGAATTGTTGTTTAATAAAATAAACAAATAGCAGAAGTCCAAGTGGAAAATATTCAGACAGAACATGTGCTTTATTAAATTATTATATAATATTTGTGAACTGTTGAATTGTAAAGGTGATAATTAGTTAAATCTGTTTGTATGCATGGGATTTTAACTAGTATAGCTGGTGTTTAACTGGATTGATCTTAGTACAATTGCCAATTCCTTTGGAAGATCTAGAAGACAGACAGACAGAAAGACACACACACACACACACACACAAGCCTCTCTGTTATAAAACTATTTCCAGCCAAAGTGTCCAATTATCAGACTCACTCAGCTGACTCTTCACACATGGAGAGCCACACAGTGAGTCCGCCGCTCCAAGATATTCATTCTTTTCTCTCCTTTTTTTTTTGCACGTCGGGGACACAGTGTGAGAAGAAACAAAAAAAAAGGAGAGAGCTGGAGAAAGTGAGAGATGATGGGGAGAATGGGTAAAAAATCAAACACCATTTTGCATAATGTGGCTTTTGTAGCCATTTCAACTTTCACATTTAATTAGTGCTCCAGACTGCCAGGCTGAGATAGTGTGCGTGCATGTGTGTGTGTGTGTGTGTGTGTGTGTGTGTGTGTGTGCGATTTTGCAAGATAAGGGGGGTTTGCTGAGTCCCTGGCTGACTCACGTTTCTCTCCAGAGACAGCTATATGACAAAAAAGATTAATGCAGTCCCCATCCAGCAGACCCCAGTCCAGCACACACGTAGGTGACTTTCTTAGTTGCTACCCATAAAACACATGCTGCAGCATGCCGAGGGACACTGCTGTCCAGTTGGTCCTCAATGGATAGAGGCCAAGAAACAGGTCAATGGCATATACAAGCTGTGCCATCAGTGTGTCACATGACTGTGACAATATACAGCCTGCATTACTCAGCCAAATTAGCTGAACTGGAAATGTACGATTCTTTTATTATTTGGATCAAATAATTTCCATTTTCACTAATATGCTAAGGAAATTTAGATATTTATAAAGGAAAACATTATTGACAGCTGTATTTTAAAAACTCTTATCTTAACCTAGTAACTAAATGCAATTCCCAGGCTCACTGGAGAGATAAACGTATGTGTGTGTAATATGTGTGTGTGTTTCAGCGTGTGTGTAATAATGTCATCACCAAACCTGTGTGATGCTGGCACTCCCCTGACTCTCCACCTCTCCCAGCGCAGAAGGATGTAACCGCTGATCAGTTCTGACACATCATTGTTCGAGTGTCGGCGAGAGGAAATGATACCTCAGTCCTCTCATTTTTATCTCCCACTAAAACAGAATTTCTGAGGTGTTCAATATGTTACTCTCGCTGCGAGGGATGTCAAGTGTCTATAGAA
This sequence comes from Pangasius djambal, assembly GCA_022985145.1. NCBI lineage: Eukaryota > Metazoa > Chordata > Actinopteri > Siluriformes > Pangasiidae > Pangasius > Pangasius djambal. The sequence goes on along the minus strand of CM040975.1, from coordinate 19,108,933 downwards.
ATGCAATTTCACTGATTCAAGGCAATTACCATGGAGGAGGTTCAGATGATCTTTCCTCATCAGTAAGAAGACAGTACAAAGGGGCAGATGGCAGCAAACCCTTGTCAGGGATAGCGCTTGAGGCGAAGTTCCTCTCCTAGCTTGCCTGACACTCTGCAACAACGATTTTGATCACTCAGGCTTTAGAAACACTGAGCAGGGGGGAATCCTAATTACTCCACATTGCTAGCATCATTCTCAATTTGCCTAAGAAAAATGAGCTTGATGCTGTGTTTTATCTTTATTCTTTTCAGTGTGTGACTTTGGTGCAGTCCAGGGCATTTTGGCCTCCAGTTCACTAATGTGTGTTATATAGTGTTTCATTTGCAGTCATCAAAAAAAGAGGGGAAAAAGTGACAAGGTATGTTTTCACTCTTAGCCCAGCACTGTGTGTGTGTGTGTGTGTGTGTGTGTGTGTGTGTGTGTGTGTGTGTGCGTGCGTTTTTCAAGATACCTGGTGAGAACTGGACTCAGCAGTATTTAGTGTTACTGCGACAGCAGGCCGAGGGACAATACCCAGCAGTCCCCTTCATCAGGGCACTGAGCCTTCTGTTGCTGCTCCTGGTGGTGTGTGTGTGTGTGTGTGTATGTGCATAGGGCAGCATGGGAACAGTACAAACATAGACTTATTTAAGATAACCTGATTGAGGAAGTGAGCTCTGAGCCTTGTGGTAGCTCTTTAGATGACTTGCTCTGACTCGTCGAATAGAAATGAAATCAGTGCCACCCTCAGGCCTGCATTATTCTGGCACACTTACATTGTAATGCCGGTTTCTGTGTTACGATGAAGACTGTTGCAAGATGGTACCTCTTGTATGTCCAATACATCCGAAACATTTGTACTTCACAGTTTAACAGAAAACTTCACAGCATTTTTAAGTAAAGTCAATGCTGAATGCATGTTATTTATAGTTTTTAATTCCTTCAGATAAAAAAAGTCTACATACAGAGCAAAGGAAACAGAAAAAAAACTTTGTAGTGACCTTTCAAATTAACAAGGCTGTGCAGATTACAGAATCAAAGGAAGTGACAAAATAGTTCATTTAAAAAAATAATAATATGCAGCCTTTTAATCTGATATATACAGTGCACAATCTGTTCACTATACTAAAGGTTCTCATTTATTCCTCAGGGAACACCAGCCATTTGACAGTTTCATTTTGTTCCAGTTCTTAACACAAGTGAGACAGCCATGTGTAGTCTAGAGCTTTTAGGTGTGTTTCAATTCAGAATAAATAAAAAAAAAAGTTAAACAAAATAGGCAGAATTCAGAATAAAAATATGAAGAATAAAACTATGGCTTGGTTGTTTCTCCATTCCTTTGCTGGCCTTTGGTTTGATCATCCTCTCAGGTAAGCGCAAGATAGCAGCCTCCCAGCACAACTTTCTTTCTCCTCTTCTCCACCTCCAGGTCATATCTTCTTCTTTTGCATGAAATTGTAGCTTCCTGGATTAGTTTATGCAATTAATATATACTTCCAATTCATGTAGAGCTGATGCCAGTATTTCAGAAGGTGCACTCTTCATATCCAAAAGGTGAAGACTTTTTATTTAAGTCAACACCACTCCTTTCTGTTATTAGAGGCAGTTTAACGTCATGTGTGTGACGTAGTGAGCGGTCAGTGAACCTAACCACAACTCTGCACTACAGAAGAGGAAGGAGGAAGAGGAAGGGGGAAGAGGAAGGATGAGCAAACTATGCGCAAACTGTCTGCAGATATTAAGGTCAACATATTCATAAAATGTTATCAGTTTCAATTTCAAGAATTAAACGATTATTAACTGAATTAGGTGGATTTAGAAACACGACACACATTGAAGTCTCTTGTCTGTATTTTGCAAGCAGTTTGTCATTTCTGGTCATCGTTAGCACTGTAGCGACAGGGAGACTTGTTACACCGTTTTCTTCCCTTTCTTTCTACAACAATAATTTCCTCTCATATCTTACCGAAACATGACGGTTCACCCTGGACGCAAAAAAGAAAAAGAAAACGAAAAAAAAGAGAGAAAGAAAGAAAAGAAAATTAGACGGAGAGATGAAGGAGAGCATCAATAAATCATTCTCGCGCGGCGCCGTTCCCGGGAGGTTTCGGGTGGATTACATTAAGCGCTTCCCCTCACAGCGCGCCACCTGATCGGCGCGCGCGTATAAAGCGCTCAGTGCTGATCAAGCGCGCGCACATCCACACGGCGCGGAGGAAGAGGAGGAGGGAGGAAGGAGGCAGCGGACGCCAGAGATTTATGCCTTCCCGCCAGCAAGAGCCCTGGAAACGCTTTCGTGCTTCACTTTTGCGCTTCGATTTTGCAAAACCGGCTGTGTGTTGTATTCTTTAGGAGGAGTCGCATTTCGCTCGAGTGGTAAAACACCAGCGGCACGCGCGCGCGCGCGCACGCATGCACACACACACACACACACACACACAGAGAGAGAGAGAGAGAGAGAGAGAGGCTTCTGCCGAGGACGGCTCGCGTCTTCCTCCTCCTGTTCCTGTCTGACTGTCCGGTTTGGCTACAGGATCTTTGAAGTGTCCTTTTCCTCGTTTCCGGTTCTGGCGTGGATAAAGTGACAGAAGCGAGCGTAGTGGAAGGCTCTGTGTGTGCCGCGCGCTCTAAACATGCCAAGGTCTTTCCTGGTGAAGAAGGTGAAGCTGGATGATTTCTCATGCGCGGAGCTGGAGAGAGCCTATGGCAGGTCAAGATCTGACCTGAACCTGCGGATCCACGACAAAGGTAAGTTACAGTCTCTTCTCGCACATTTCTCCCTCGTGCCGTGCGTTTCTGTGAACTCAGCACTCTTTATGTGGCTCTGAGTGTAAACGTGCCGCGATCGGTGATACACAGAACCAGGCGTTGCTACTTTAATCCTAAAGCCTGAAGTTATCTCATTCAAACTAGTGGCATACATTTTAACAAAACCTATTTGAACAATTCTCCTGTGTGTAGCGGTGTTTAACTTTCCAGCCACTCACGAGCTCTTCGGCAATGGCAAAGTATAAAGTCATCTTCACATCAAAGGATGCATGTATGTATCACTCTATTTATTTCAACAGCTTGTGTGGAACACAGGCTAACAATGTCTTCTAAAATATAGGTTTTGTCATATTTAATACCTGTCGTGATGTACTGTTTTGACATACTTTTTGTCATGTGGGTTTGGAGGTAACCCAGTTGCGCGCATGCTGACAACCTGCTTTAGGGCGTTCTCAGGTCCACTGCTTTTTATTGGAGTAACTCGCGTCTATAATGTAGAGTGCCGGTCAAATAGACGGTCAGTGCTCCTGATATACTGCAGTGTGCATGCTCCATCAGGCAACCCCAAGGCATGCCATTCGTTATATGGCTGGACATTCATTCATTCATTCATTCATTCATTCATCCATCCATTCATTCATTCATTCATTCATTAGTGTCTTCCGAGGAGAACGTTGCTTTGCAGCTTGGATACAAATTAAAATTGGATTAAAAAAAAAAAAAAAAAAAAAAAAAAAAAAAAAAAAAAAAAAAAAAAAAAAAAAAAAAAAAAAAAAAAAAAAAAAAAAAAAAAAAAAAAAAAAAAAAAAAAAAAACTAGGACACTTACTAACAACGAAACATAGCAACAACAAAATTGAGATCATAAATAAAAAAGTATAAATAGTCCTATAGAGGTTACAAGAAGATAAAAAATAATAATCTCAGTGTCCCTATTAATAAGCCACATGAGCGCACAGGGTATGTAATGAAAGATTGTTTCAGATAGTTACACCTTATGTGTGAAACTCTGTATCGAGGCCAGAAAGGGAGAATATGAACCTTCACTTTTAGGGAATGACCTTTTGATGAAAAAGTAGTTGTTGGCGTCTGTTAACCACCCGGTGTTCTCTCGCCTTCTCTGCGACTGTACATAAGTGAATAAAAGTGCTCGTTCTTTCCCTGCTAGGTTACATTAGGGACTACATTACCCCAGCGGTGTATGATGCAGAGACTGATGGCGCCGTTAAGGTTCCCTCTCCGGAGCCTCTGTATGATGGCGCTCACAGTGATTACCAGGCGGACAGCCCGCGCTCGGACACCACGGGCGGCTCGATCAACGGCGACGCAGCAGTGAGTGGCGGCTACACGGCGCACGCTTTCTTCATCACGGATGGCCGCTCACGGCGCCGGGCGGCCGGAGGAGCGCGCAGTCCGCCTCGCCACACGTGCACTGAGTGCGGCAAGTCGTACGCCACGTCATCAAACCTGAGTCGCCACAAGCAGACGCACCGCAGCCTGGACAGCAAGATGGCAAAGAAGTGCCCGACCTGCGGCAAGGTGTATGTGTCCATGCCGGCCATGGCCATGCACGTCCTCACGCACGACCTACGGCACAAGTGCGATGTTTGCGGCAAAGCGTTCAGCCGCCCGTGGCTGCTGCAGGGCCACATGCGTTCTCACACGGGAGAGAAGCCTTTCGGCTGCGCGCACTGCGGGAAGGCGTTCGCCGACCGCTCCAACCTGCGCGCGCACATGCAGACGCACTCGGCCTTCAAACATTTCAAGTGCGCGCGCTGCAGCAAGACGTTCGCGCTCAAGTCGTACCTGAACAAACACTACGAGTCGGCGTGCTTCAAGGGCGCACTCTCGCCGCTCCAAGCGTGATTTCGGCGGGCAAAGCCTCGGCTCTTCTAGACGCTTTTGACCCTAAAGGAATACTGAGGCTTCGCATGCTGTTCAGAGTTCAGTGCTGACTGTGCAGCGAGGAAGAGTTCCTGCACACTGAAGGTTTGAGTGACACAATGCTGTTCAATAACTTTTTTCATATCACTTGATATTATTATACTGCTGCAAGTGACCCCGCCATGGATGGATTGAAAGATAAATAGATTGAATGATTGACTGATTATTTATTTATTTATTTACTTATTTATTTATTTATTTATTTATTTATTTATTTTTATATTCGATTTTTGTTTTCTTTCTATGAAAGGCGCAGTGTTTACTTTTCATCATATGTTTTGCACTTTCATTTGCTTATTTGCCAGTTTTATTAACATGCCAAAGCATTCAAATCAGTCACAATTTGATTTTCAAATTTTTTGATTTCATATGCCTATGTAATGCATGCAAAAAATGAATCTATGCCAATATCATAAAACTTAAGCTTATCATTTTGCCAAAACCTAGGTAGTATCAATGGGCAATATTTTGGGGTTCTCGTAAGGATATATACAGCAATAATCATGTAATGCATGGTATTTTTGAACTGTTGCCTATAGCAGCTTTTTCTAAAAAAAAAAAATCAGGTATGTTTTGATCTCTTAATAATCAAACACAAAAAAATACAACATCAGGGAAAATGCCAGTGTAGTGTTAGAGAGTCGACAAGACTTAAAAAGAAAAGTATAAATCAATTTCCTTTGCTCTGCTGTTATGCACTGCCTGCCTCTAATTTAAACGTAGTTTTAGGATGTAGGCTTGAAGTGCTGTAACTCTGCTCTAAGCAGTTCAGTATCATTCTCCAAATCTCTGGAACACCCAGTTTTGGGGGGAGGAGGCTCTTCCACAGTTAACTCAAAAGAATGAGGAAGATTGCCAGTAGCAGGGAAGATGAACCTTTGCACAGCTGGTCTGTAATCCACTTCCACTGCAGTTCAGGCTTTGATTACTTTAAGATTCCTGCATTTCTCCAGTCTAGGTGTCCCTCAGATTTCTGCTGAAAGCACTTCCTATTCTTAAAAGTAGCACAAAACCCTAGATTCAGGTAGATAATTACTATACTAGTTTGACCTTAGTTTTTGTATCATAAATGAAGAATATCTGAGATGCTCAGTTTAAGAGGTGATGTAGCCTAAGTGTAAATACTTACTTGAAGAGAAAAAAAAAACTTTTTACAACTGATTAATCTGATGACTCCTGATCAGGGGAACTCTGAATGAAATAGGTCTAACATGTACTGCGATTTTTGAGCCAGTCTTCAACTGTTGTAAAAGCACAAGGCACCAGGAATTTTGTGGCACTTCATAATAAAGATAAAGTAAACAGTCCTAGTCTGTTCCTTGTTTCTTCATGATTATTGCCATTGCTGTGAAATTAATCTATTAAGTAGGCCAATTAATCCTGATGAATGCGATTTGATGCACACATGCTGATAAAGCAAATGGTATTGGGATGCGCATAAACAACACTGTAAAACCGTAGTCCCCCACACTGGCAACAGATGGTACAGTAGATACTATCACTTTTATACCAAAAAGCTATTATTCAATTTACGTCATGCATATGTGAGGGCATAATGCATTAAATATTCAAACTTTTTGAATCCTAAAAGTTGTATATGTGTATGAAGTACATAGCAAGTCTTCATTTAGATCCGAATATGTTTTAAGATTGATTTAAGTGCTTGTTAGATTACAAGATGAGATTGTGTTAAGATTGCAGAACTACATACTTTATTAGATTACTGTTATAAGGTCTATGCTGGGTTAAATATTTGTATTTAATCATGAAGAGACCTCTGCTGAAAGTCATGTGTTTAGTCCCTTGAATGTTTGGCAGAAATTCACAAAAAATAGAAAAACCTTTACTCTAATTTACTGTGTACAAAGTTAACAAAGATTTTCGACTCCAATATGTCCATAGATAAGGAAGTCAAATGCTTACAGACTTTCGACAAATTGGGTGTGTAATCGGTTTTACCTTTCAGTTGCTGCACTCACGCTGAATTTTTCTCACCCACTCAGCTCTCATAGAGCAGGAAAAACCCAAACTCTCTCTTAGGTTAATCTAGCTTGAGCAAACGAGGCCACGGGTGTCATCAATTTGTGGAGAATCATTATCCAAGTGTTGGGAGAGTCTGCACTTGAGTCTCTAGAGCGCTGGGTAATTGCACTAGCAGGGTGGAATCAGCAGGAGCCATTATTTAACAGCAGACAGCTGTGACAGGAGCTGCACACGTTGATCTGTTTGCTTTTACATTCCTGTCGATCCACTTTACAATCACAGGGTTCCAACGGCAGATCCAGGGCCCAGTGTGGACCTCACTCACACTCCAAGCTGATGGAAAGCTGGAGACTGGCAAAAGAGCCCCAGAACAGCCAAATGAAATATATTTGATTTGAGTTCTCTTTTTTATGCCATTTATAGATTTGTAAACTCTTCTTTATAGGGTAGTGTGGTTCTCATAATAACATTTTATTAACTACTCACAGAATCCACAGAGTCACAATTAAATGAAAGACCTTTATTTACTATACTATTTTACCCACTTGAATATAACATGTCTGCAAGATGGACCAATCAGCCATAACATTAAAACCACTGACAGGTGAAGTGAATAACACTGATTATCTCGTTCCAATGGCACCTGTCAAAGGGTGGGCTATATTAGGCAGCAAGTGAACAGTCAGTTCTCAAAGTTGATGTGTTGGAGGCAGGAAAAATGGGCAAGTGTAAGGATCTGAGTGACTTTCACAAGGGCCAAATTGTGATGGCTAGATAGTGCACGCCACATTTTGTGGGGTGTGCACTATGGGAAGTAGGCAAGCTGGCGGAGGCAGTGTGATGCTCTGGGCAATGTTCTGCTGGGAAACCTTGGGTCCTGGCATTCATGTGGATGTTATTTTGACACATACCACCTACCTAAACACTGTTGTAGACCAAGTACACGCCTTCATGGCAATGGTATTCCCTCTTTCAGCAGAATAATGCGCCCTGCCACACTGCAAAAATTGTTTAGGAATGGTTTGAGGAACATGACAAAGAGTACAAGGTGTTGACTTGGCCTCCAAATTCCAGAGATCTCAATCTGATCGAGCATCTGTGGGATGTGCTGGACAAAAAAGTGCGATCCATGGAAGCCACACTTTGCAACTTACAGGACTTAAATGATCTGTTACTAATGTCTTGGTGCCAGATACCACAGCACACATTCAGAGGTCTTGTGGAGTCCAAGCCTCGACGAGTCAGAGCTGTTTTGGCAGCACAAGGGGGACCTACACAATATTAGGCAGGTGGTTTTAATGTTATAACTGATCAGTGTACATGAACTAAAAAATGACATGTCATAGTAAATAATCACTTTTTGATTAGGTTTTTAAAAATGTGTCGCAGATACACAGTAAATATACAGGTGTTTAATTAAATATGAAGTTTGTTATTAAATCTGACCTATTAAAATTAGGGACCTGTTTAGAATCAGTTCTTATTTGTTCACTGACAAAATGTTATGACAAAAAAGTTTAACCCTACAAACAGAAGTGGTCTTACATGAAGATGCACAAGATGCAATTATATGCACAGATATTAAAATCTGACTCTTGAAAATGTCCTTTCTGAAAGTTAAGGCTGAAAATGGATTTTGTTTATTTGAACTCTGAATGACTATAACCTATATTTACACTATGCATTATTAAATAATAAATCCACTTTTGTCAAAACTATTTGAAGAAGTGTGTAAGGGTGGTAAGCAGCAGTGATTCTTTTAATAGTGACATAACCTGTATATTCTACCTCCCAGACTGTGTGGATTTGTTTATTTCACTGTTTTGGTGGAACAGAGAACACTGTCTTCAGGCTACTCTCTCTCAGCCTCGCTCAGTGTCACTGATAACTATTGGGCCTGAATAAGCAGGAAGGGGGGAACGGGGGAGTTATAGCTGGTGAACAATCACTTCAGATAGTGTTACTGATAATTAGAACAGACATACCAGAAACCTTTGGACATAGACTATTCACATTCTGAGTGCCAGTAGGATCTCAGTCTCATGGCTGAGTAACATCCTAAATTGAAACATGAAATGATGTGTTTTCTCAGTGAAATGAGATAATGATGAGGTGCTGTATGACAATTGTGGTCTATGGTCTGAAAAAGGGGTAAGAATGCTTATGTGTATTTCATACCAGAGTTGTCATACACTATATCAGTGATTCATGGATAAATTCATCGTAAATTGTGTAAGAATTTGAAGCAAAAGAATACAGAAGCAGGAAGACTGCCTGTAGCATGTGGTGCTTTGTAGCTCTATGAGAATTCCCAGGCAGAGAGCAGTGCTTTCAGGAAGAGAGGCAGAAAGGGTGCAGGAATAGAGACAGAGAGAGGGATGGAGGAAAGGGGGGCTGACCCACTTTGGATGACATGTAGCTGAGGAAGCACACCGGAGCCTGTGCAGCCAGTACATTTTTAATAGCACCATTTGCAGATCTGCATTGAACAGAGTATTATTGTTACCATACAGCTTCCAGACAATACAGAACCTGACAGCAGTGGACCTGTGAATGTGGTGAGTCACTGCATGGTGGTTTTGCTTCGACCTCCCGCTTAACACGCATAAGAAATTAACGCATAATGAATATTCAATGGGAAAGAGAGAGGAGAATGAACTTTGCAATAGTCTTTGATGTGAGCATGTCAGTGCAGTACAGGGTCTGTTTTAGTTGAAAACCAGTGATAATTGGGGGTTTAGAATGATTGAGCTATTCTCTTTTTTAAAAATCCATGTAGGAGGAGAACTGTTGGTGTTATATTCAGTATTGTTTCTGAGGCCCTGTAACTATGAAATGGTCTGACCCGGTATTAAAAAGTGGAAATATCATGACTTCTTTTTTTTTTATCACCAGAACAGAATGTGGTAATTTAGGGGCCAAAGAAGAAAATGGGTACTAGAATCTGTCATATCTGTCATATATCATTCTTGAGCACTATGTGTATCTCCTACAGGTGATCACCTTAAGTCTCTTGTGTCTTTTCATACTGTAAAGATAGTTGAGTTGTTGCACATATCATCATCTGACTCCATTATGAGTGACACAGCAATTTTTACCAGTTTTCATGTAATAATGACACAACCCTGGAAATAAATAAGGATAGTGAAAATAAATAGATTTTTAGATGTAAATGAACAAATCCCTCTTTACAGACATTTTGCTATATATGCGATACTGGTGATGTCAATACGCTCATTCACACACATGCAAAACGTGGAAATAACCATGGCTGTGAAAAGCAAAAACTATATTTTCTCTCTATTGAAATATAAAAACTGAGAAATAATATCAAGTGTAAGGAGGTAAATAAAATGGGGAACATGTTTTCAAAACTGGATTACTCACTGAAACTTTATTCTACAGTGTGTCCCAAATGTCTTCATAAATAGGAGACTATGTATGCCAGCACCACGTCGGTTGTGCCTTTGTCAGTGGATATTAGTGAACGTCCACTTCTCAGTTGGTCCGCAACACTTCCAGTATTTATGAATTTGTAAGTAAGTTTGGCAACAGTGTCATGTGTGATGTGCTTGCCATGTTTCCTGTTAAAGTCCATTGCAACCTTGTGACAGCATCCCGATCCAACCATGAAAATGATTTCAATCTGTTCTTCTCTTGTCAAAGGCAGTCTTAAAGGCTATCTGAAAAAAATATATAATATAAACTAAGTATGAAAAATTTTGGAAGACATTTTTGCTAAAAAGAGTTCATTTTCCCTATGTATGGAGACTTTTGGGGCACCCTGTATAATGAATCTGCCAGGATGTATGGAAAGGGTGCTTGTCTTGTATGGAAAGTCATGCTTATTTTTTAATGATCTGAGTGATATATGATTCCTGGATTATGAAGTCACTGAGTGCAAATACACTCACAAATTGCATTTATTGGTTTTAAGGGCTAGACCGGTGTTTCTCATTTCTGCTCCACCCCTGCCCTGCACATCTTAATTTTTCCCCTATCCCCATCATACCTGATTTAAATTATAAGCTAATTTGGAGCTATTAGATGTATTAGCAGGGAAAATAATAAACTTTGCAGGGCCGCGGTACTTCAGGACCAGACACACTGGTCTAGACAATGACTTAAAGCTAGTTCTCTAGCAGCATTAGTATGATTCTTCAACCTGAACTACAGCTGACCATGTTTGTCTAAATAAACTTACCAATCATGTTAGCATATAACAGTAAAGTCAAATCATGTAGAAACAGCATTCAAACCCTGAAGGTCAATTCACACTGGATGTGCTTCTGAAGCTATGTTAAGGCTGAGATACGTCAAAGGCTTGTTTATACTTTGTATATTTGAAAAGGTGTTCATAGGTAAGCATGGCACGCAGACATGCACTGATGGACTGACGTGCAGTTCTCCAAAATTCTAACAGCATGTTGTGCATATCTTCAATGCTGTGCATCAACAAGCCTTCAGGCAAACACTGATTGATTACAGACAGGGAAGTGTCTCCTGTTGTGTACCCAGAAACTATGTAACCCCCTCTTCCATAGGTTCATAGCTTCACAATAATGTTGACACTATAATTCTTTAATCTGACTGCAAACCTGGCATTGCTTTGATGCAGCGCTATAATGAGCACAACAAATTTGAAAAGTACAGATGTGCAGAGAGATAAGGGAGTGAGAAAACTGCCTATGCACAGCACAATTACATGTTTACAAACAGGTGGACACAGAAGTATAAAGTTTTATCTGCGAGCATATCAGGACATGTGTTCGTATAGGTGTATGCCTATAGGAGTACATAATGTGAGTGTGTACTCCAGGGGGCAGATACATTTTATTACACACACCACTCAAAAACAGCTTGAATAGGGCTAAACTGTTATTTTTAGAAAGTGTTTATCAGTTTCTATCATGACCTAATAAGATTTCTACCCACTGTCAAAATGTGGTGGGGGCATGTCCCAAGCACCCACAGCTTATGGAAGACAGAAAGTATCAGCAATAAAGAAAAACTGTATTATATACACTGAAGCTGAGATGTATTTGTGTCAATATTACTCTGAAACCCTTGATAAAAACCCATGGCAGAGGCAGCATTTCCAGGTACGCAACTGGATAAACCTCCCCACCTCTAGTGATGAGCATTCACCTTAAGGCTGGTTTGTCTAAAACATCCAGTTTCTCTGAAGCATTTGCATGCTACATTGCTACCCAAAGGTTGCAATGAAACCTGCACTACTGATTTTGTCCTCACAGAAAGATAAAGCTGCTATGTGTGTGTTTGTGTGAAACAGAAATTGCTAGGATTTGGATTTCCACCTATTCTGCTCCACACTTATGGTTGCATTCTCTGTCTTGCTTGCTCACATTTTCTATCTCATCCACAGAAAAAATGGCTTTCTGTCTTTTTCTCCCTCTCTTTTATTAGCAGCAGTGGGATTTTGGACCCAGATCTTTAAACCAAGCACTCTGACTAATGCCCTACTGGAGTGCACTGATCTAGCATAGTACTGTTATTCTATTTAACTGCTGATTTAGTGTCAGTTCTTGCAAACAACTGGCTGAGCGGGAGCTTTTTGTGAACTCATTAAAGCAGCCAATTCAGATTCAACTACTTTGAGTCTCAGAATCAATAATGGACTATTCAAATTGCTGGGGTATGTCACATTATCATTGTGTCTACTGTGCACATCTATAAACTATACTATAGTGGTTTTGGTTGAACATTAAGAACTGATTGCTTTTAAATACTATATTGCTGATGGATTTTCATTCTAATATACAGTCAGGTCCGTAAATATTGGGACATCGACACAATTCTAAA
>CM040975.1:19076311-19087592 GCA_022985145.1 Pangasius djambal | reverse complement strand
CCTTTGCAGTCAATTACAGCCTGAAGTCTGGAACGCATAGACATCACCAGACGCTGGGTTTCATCCCTGGTGATGCTCTGCCAGGCCTCTACTGCAACTGTCTTCAGTTCCTGCTTGTTCTTGGGGCATTTTCCCTTCAGTTTTGTCTTCAGCAAGTGAAATGCATGCTCAATCGGATTCAGGTCAGGTGATTGACTTGACTTCAGAATTCATCCTGCTGCTTTTGTCAGCAGTCACATCATCAATAAATACAAGAGAACCAGTTCCATTGGCAGCCATACATGCCCACTACCACCATGCTTCACTGATGAGGTGGTATGCTTAGGATCGTGAGCAGTTCCTTTCCTTCTGCATACTCTTCTCTTCCCATCACTCTGGTACAAGTTGATCTTGGTCTCATCTGTCCATAGGATGTTGTTCCAGAACTGTGAAGGCTTTTTTAGATGTCGTTTGGCAAACTCTAATCTGGCCTTCCTGTTTTTAGTGGTAATGTCATGGCGTGGGCAAGTTACAGAAAAATTTTATTTTTTAAGAGTTTGCTGCAGAAATGGTGTTAACCTCTTTTCATTTCAACAAAAGAAAATAGGTAATTCGACCAGTGTCCAAAAGAAATAATTAGAACAGTTTTGTTGCAAGATTTTTTTGCTTTTGCCATCACTCTTTCAACTCTACTACTGCTCCTTAATACACCCCACAGAGAACATACAGCAGTATTATATACATTTATCTCTTTTATGAGTCTTGCTGGCTGTCACTATGGGAGAAGGACAATTTTTTTGTTTCAGATTTCAGTATGAAGAAAAGAATATGATTGTCAAACTTTGGATGATCCCCAGTGAGTGGGTGGGTCAACTTGTTCTCTAGTCGGCTGAAAAAGATAAAGGTCTCAAGTCTGTGGTGTCAGTGTTTGTCATGTTACATTTCAAAGAGGTCCGTGGATAAAGGCTTCCTCTCAGCAGGTAGACATAAAATGTCCCTGAAAAAAAAAAAAAACATGGGTAGAGTTAACAGTGGGTTTGTTGGAGCCTGAACCCCAACCCCAGCCCCCCATCCCCCCAACCCCAGTGCCACTAATAGCCAATGTTGTTGAATATTTTATGTGCAAAACTTTCAAGGCCAAAGCTACAGTACATGTGATAATAAAGAATAAAAAGATAGCTATTCTCTCTGGATTTGGCATCTGTCTCTAACGTCTTGCTAAGTCTCCCTTGCCCACATGTCTCTAGGGATGGTAGTTTGCAGAAGGGCTGGTGAACATTCAACAGCAAAATCCACAGGATAGGTTAACTATTGTAATTATTTACAAAATATCAAGAAATACAGCTGCCATTTTTGTTTAATTGTTACAGTTTGTGTATGTAGTTATTTAGTCATAATTATATTTAATAGTCTACTAGAATCATAACTAAACAAGCTAGTTATAATACACTGTAAATTTTTGTGTTTAATCTGTTGTCATGTAGGAGCTTTTTGTCTCATTTTTGTATTAACATACTGTTTCATGACAATTCTTCCAGCCATTTGGTCATGTAATTGGTCTAGCTGGTATAGCTCTCTCTCCCTCTATTTCTCTCTCTCTCTCTCTCTCTCTCTCTCTCTCTCTCTCTGGGTGTGTGTACTGTACTTTGTATTTTTGTGAGTAGATAATACTCATGCACAAATTCAATGTTGTAAATGTGAAACATTTATTACAAACAAATTTTTATTTCATGTATACAATGTAGGCCAGCCTTAGGCCAGTGTGGTTAATCAGTTAGTTAGTTAATTAGTTTAGCTAACCTAGACAAATTGTGCACACATCTCTACTTCCATGGGTTATCAAATAAGGTACTCTAGATAATTAGTCATGATGGGTTGTCGTTTAGTCTTATGGCAGAATTGGCACTTCATATTGTCTTCTGTTACTATGATGCACTTTCCCTGGACAGTAAACTACGCCCATGAAAAAAAAATGACCAGAAAATTACCAAATTAATTCGCCAGTCACTGTGCAAAGGTTCATTGCACTTTACCTTGTTAGTTTATTAATTGTCTTTAACTTTTAATAACAATGCTGCAAGACCGCTGGAAACTGAAGCACTGCTGGAAGAATCTGGGCCTGTATTCACAAAGCTTCCTAAGCCTAAAAGTTGCTCCTAGTGAAAAAATTCTAAGAAAATTCTTAGAATTATGACGTTTTCTTAGAATTTCCCCTTAAATTTAGGACTAAATCTTAGTAAAGATAAAAATGATTCACGAAACCTCTTAGCCCTAAAAACAGCTCCTAAGGTAAAAATTGTTAAGAGTAGAGAGGAGGATTTTTTAAGAGGCTTAAGAGTTTCTATAGCAGAGGACAAAATGGCGGAAAGAGGAAATATTCTCCAAACACTGCTCTTCTGTCCAATTTGGTTTTCTCGTTCTTTTACTTTCTTCCATCTCTCTTGGATTGTTGGCTACATACCATCCAAAAGTGCAACTTAAATAGACTGTCCTGCAGTCATGTAAACTGGTAAAAGGTGAGCCATTTTGCTCCCATCAATCTGAAATGGATTAGTAATAAAATCAGTATGGTAAATAAATGTAAGAACTTAAATATAGTAACTACTGCGTGGAAATTCGTTGCTTCAAAAGTAGACACATTTTCAACATTTGGCTGTTTTAATTAACTTTAAGATATTTAGCCTATAACAGAAACTTTGCGTAAAGTAGCCTGTATTCATGATTATACAATTTCTTAAGACAAACATTTTATGATATCACTGTCCATTCTATTATCATATATTCTATTTTCACAAAGAGCGCATTTTTACAGATGGTTTTTTATCAACCAATCACAGTCCTTGAATTGCTGCGTCATCCCTAGCAACGGGGGTCAACCACACCTCCTCACTAAGATAAAGGTTTTTGTACTTTCCTTACTCAGAGTTGCTCTGAGAAGTTTCCTTAATCACTTTTAGTCTAGGACTCCCAGCTAGGACTTTTTAGGCTAAGATAGAATTCCAAGAAGCTTTGTGAATATGGGCTCTGGTGTTTAGTTTGTTGAATGAAGGTCACAGCAGGAGGGCTTAGAAGCAGACTTCTCTAATCCGCAGTCCTTGGGTAAGTCAGTATAACCTTTCTCAAATGTGTTATTTTATATTTATAGCAAAAATACAAGCATTTAGACACAATTTCTCTTTAAATAACTGCAGCATTTCCACAGCATACTGAGAACAGAACTAAAGAGGAACTGAAGGGACAGATAAAATCATTTTATTGCTGGTTTATTATGTGATCATTTTACATCATTCCTTCATTCAGATCATTCCTACTGTTACTCAACTCTCCTTTCTGATGAAGGTACTCCAGCCCAATGTTATACCCCCACCCCACATGTACACACACACACACACACACACACACACACACACACTTACTTCTAAGAGCCTTTAGCTCGGAGAGATTGTTTCTTTGACAATATCTGAACTGTCAGTCAATCAGCCCAACTCTCTCATGCCTCTCTGGTCATGATGACAATGTGAGAGATGCACAACTTTGTCAAGCTGACAGTGCAAGGTGAGTGTGAACGAAGTTTTCCTAACAGGTTAGAAGCTCCTGTGACTTGCCTTGTGACAGTTTTTAACACTGTAAAAGCAATAATAAAAGTAAACACCTTGTGCTTACCTTGCAGAGGAAATAATGACTTGTGTTGAAAGAAAATTCCCAAAGACATCTTCATCAGCATCTCAATGAAGATGATGATGATTGCTGAGTACTCTCAGCTGAGCTATCTCTTCAATTGCAGTTCAATTGCACGACAGGCATCACAGGAGAGATTCACTCAAAGAGATACAGTAAGGTGTTAAACAGCAATGTTTGCATTTCCTTCTCCCCATTCAGATTCAAATCCTCAGTGTAACACTTTCAGACACGCAACTGATTTTGTACTAATCTGTTAAGTTCTTTCTCTCCAACATTCTATATTATTGATTCATTTCCTTTCATTTTTACAGGGACTGGTATTTAGCAGAATAAATAGAGAAATCTGTCAAAAGAAAGACAGAAATAGGATCATTTAAAATCTCATTCAGTCATTCTTTTGGATCCTTGCAAATGCAAAGCAGGAGAGAAGAATAACCACCAAATAAAATAATATACCACAAATAAACTTCCTATGTTTACAGCAGGCTTTGTTTACAACTAGCTTTCTTGTTAACTGCAAAATGGCTGAGTTAAACATGTGACAGTCATATTAGCTAGACTTAATGATTTAACTTTGCAATTGAATGAAATCTCTAACTGAAATTCATCCCTACAGGAGGATCCCTACAATCGTCCCTATAGTGATGTGGTTTATGATCAAGATGTGATAGAAGTGTAGACTTTCAGCTTTATTTTAAGAGGTTCCACAAAAATATGTCATTTATCATTTAGGAATTACAGCCATTTTAAGCAAAGTATCTCCATTTTCAGGGGCTCAAAGGTATTGGGACAATTGACTGACAAGAAGTTAATTGACCAGGTGCGGTCCATTCCCTCGTTACTTCAAGACAAATGAAGCAGATAAAAGGTCTGGAGTTGATGTCAGCTATTGAGTTGGCATTTGGCAGCTGTTTGACTGGAGCTACCAATATGAAGTCCAAGGAGATCTCAGTGCAATTGAAGGAGGCCATCATTAGGCTGAAAAAAAACAACATAAATCTATAAGACAGATAGCAAAAACCTTACGTGTGGCCAAATCAACAGTTGGGTACATTCTTAAAAAGAAAGAAAGCACTGGTGAGCTCAACAACATCGAAAGACCTGGAAGACCACGGAAGACAACTAAAGTGGATGATCGCAGAATCTTTTCCTTGGTGAAGAAAAATCCCTTCACAACAACAACAGAAGTCAAGAATAAGAGAAGGTAGGCGTATCATGATCAATCTCTACAATCAAGAGACGCCTTCATGAATGTAAATACAGAGGGTTTAGAACAAGGTGCAAACCACTGGTAACATTCAAGAACAGGAAAGCCAGATTAGACTTAGCCAGAAAACATCTAAAAAAGCCTCCCATGTTCTGGAATAAGATTTTTTGGACTGATGAAACCAAGATTAACTTGTACCAGAATGATGGGAAGAGAAAAGTATGGTGAATGAAAGGAACAGCTCATAATCCAAAGTATACCACATAAAGTGTCAAACATGGTGGAGGCAGTGTTATGGCATGGGCATGTATGGCTTCCAATGGAACGGGCTGACTGATGTTTATTGATGATGTGACTGCTGAAAGAAGTAGCAAGATGAATTCTGAGGTGTATAGGGCTATACTCTCTGCTCACATTCAGCCAAATGCTACAAAACTGATAGGACACTGCTTCACAGTACAGGTGGATAATGACCCTAAACATACTGGAAAGCAAATCAAGACTTTTTGAAGGCAAAGAAATGGAATATTCTTCAATGGCCAAGTCAGTCACCTGATCTCAACCCAATAGAGCATGCTTTTCACTTACTGAAGACAAGACTGAAGGCAGAAAGACCCACAAACAAGCAGCAACTGAAGGTGGCTGCAGTGAAGGCCTGGCAAAGCTTCTCCAGGGAGGAAAGTCAGAATTTGAGACTTCAGGCAGTCATTGATTGCAAAGGATTTTCATCCAAGTAAAATTATGGTTATATTTACAATTATGTCACTTTGTCCAAATACCTTTGATCCCCTGAAAATGGAAGTACTTTGTTGAAAATGGCTGTAATTCCTAAATGATAAATGCCATATTTTTGTGGAACCTCTTAAAATAAAGCTGAAAGTCTACACTTCTATCACATCTTGATTGTTTTATTTCAAATCCATTGTGGTGGTGTATAAAGGCAAAATCACAAAAACTCTGTCGTTGTCCAAATACTTCTGGACCTAACTGTGTATGGCCACAAGTCACTTCACTTCACTTCATATACATGTGTGTGTGTGCCAAGTGGATTTGGTAGGGTCAAGCCCTGCTCTGCTTTTGTATGTGTATCAGCTTGGGAGATCATGAGTTTGAATTCATAATAATGCCATAACCATCCATGGTCATGAATCTAAGAGAGCGTAATTGGCCATGCTCTCTAGGTGGGAAGGATAACATTACCCTTTCCCCTGTTGAGCAGAATGACACTAAACAATCGTGAACATCTGCATGAGCTTCACGTGTCTCAAAGGAAAGTCCTCCCTGGTTGGTAGCTGTTGAAGAGACCTAACTAGTGGGAGGGAATTTGTAATGAATAAATGGAAAGAAAATAGAGTACAGCTCAGAAGAAAAAAGAAATGTATACCATAGACCATTCCATACAGTTTTTAACTTCATGCCACATAAGCACAGGTCCACTTTTGACTAAGAAAGGAACTAATAGTAGCATTTCCTCTTTTGGAGTCAGGTAGAAGATGAAGGGTTTTGTATGGCCTGAGGGTTTTCACAAAATCTCACTGTATGTGGTAACCTCATAAGTTAATAAGCGTGGGCATGGCTTATGGAACAGCAAAGTTGAAAAGCGAGCATATCAGAACCTGCAGATCTCTGGTATATCTTATTATTTGGGTTAGATTTTGAAAAGATGAAAATGAAAATAGCCATTTGGTAAAGACAGGCACTTTGCCATAGTGCCATTAGATGTCTAATTACAATTTAAATAATAATGATAAGTGGATTGCAAAAGACCAATTTGAAAAAGAGAGGTCTATCAGGAGACAATAATGTGTGTCCTTTGTGAATTACCCAGCTTCAAATAACCTTTATAAGAATGTATTAAAATATAATTTATTCTATTGGACATAAATAAAGGTAATAACATATTGACATGAATGAACACTTACATACTGTTCTTTTTATAACCTTTTTTTTTTGGGTGGGGGGGCACCTGACAGCACATTGTTTAACAGGACATTGCTTTATTCAAGTGTTTCCACCTCTTGAATATAATGATAGGAGATAACAAAAATACAGAGTGTTTCAATGCAATTTCTCTTCTAAAGTACTTTGTAAAAGCTGCCACATTAGTCTGAGATCAACCCATTCGTATTGCTCTATCGGGCCTTGAGTGTTCCTCTGGGTTGTAAACATTGTTTTGCAGCTCAGTACACTAACCTCTCATGCTCCAGATCCGCACAGCT
Organism: Pangasius djambal; assembly: GCA_022985145.1. NCBI lineage: Eukaryota > Metazoa > Chordata > Actinopteri > Siluriformes > Pangasiidae > Pangasius > Pangasius djambal. Next base: position 19,080,506 of record CM040975.1, on the reverse strand, counting down.
GCTGCCAGTGTGCACAAACTCAGCATTTCATCACTCTCTTCATCATATGCTGCAGTTCCTTTTATTTATTTATTTTTCCTGCCACATTCTCCCACTGGCCACAGTGGTTTGGGCAAAACATGCTTAAGCATGCATAACGGCCAAGTAATCAATAATGCAGCTGCATTCTTTCAGCTTCCTGCAAGCACATGAGACATTCGAAGGAGGATAAATGGATGTTTGCTTTAATAACACAAACATCTCTGTTCTGAATATTCCTTGATAAATGCATAAAATTTGTAAAGGTAGTGTCACATTTCCTAGTCACTAGTGTGGGCTGTTCTGTCCTGTCACTTCATCATGAAAATTTACTCCCAATTATTTGCAGTTGTGCTGCCAGATGAGTTGACATCAGCTGAAGACAATGAAGTAGTCACGATTGTTTGAAAGCTAGTACCAGGGGATGCCTTGCTTGTGTTAAGGCCTACCTGTTTTAATTAGATATCTATGCTTTGCTAAACACAGCTGTGGGCTTGTTCAGTTCTAGCTCAGCCAGCGCTAAGCCAGCTGTGGGACAGGCATCCCTGTCAGCACCACAGTCCTCCCCTGAAGAGAGCCAATCAGTCGTTCTCTCTTGGGAACAGCTGGACTGCCGACAGGTTTTTTTTGTTAAATGTTGGCCAACAAGCTGAAGCTCCATGACTTAGAAAATTTATACACAATAGAACCAATTTATTTTTTGTAAAATAGCACGTTCACAATGTATGCGTGTCTGCATCTATGAACAACTGTGCGTATTTTCTGTACAACAGATACATATTCACCTAAAGACCTCACTTCCATATGATGTCAGCTCACAAATACCCCTGTGGGCCTACATTCCTGTCAGGAGAAGCTGCAATATTCATGTGCTGTGCTCTCTGTAATGCACTAAACAAAGCTCTTACATCCTTGGGCCAGTCAAGGCTGGTCACTGGTGCGAAATAAGAGAAGTGGTAACAGTGCCAACATGACAAGGATTTTTTTTTTTTTAACAAAAGCAAAACAAACAGTTGCATGCACCATGAGTTCTACACACTGATTCAAACACTCAGGTGACACACAGATACACACAGTCAGAACAACAACATCTGTTTCAATTCAGTCCTCTTCAGTGTGATCCAGACTGTTCAGTCAAGTTGATGGACATTCAAAAACCGTTTAAGAAACAGGATTCTTCTCTTAAGGCAAGACATTAGAGGTGAATAAAGGACTTGTTTAATACTATAGATACAATTAATATTTGCCAGTTGATTGCATTACATTTATGTATGCAAATGAGGTTTCATTTAATTAAATATGCATACATTTGCATGCTTAATAAAACAAACAAAAAATCTAGTCTTTGGATGTTGTTAGAATCGAAATGTTTATTTGCACTGTGAAGATATTCTCCAGAGAAATGCTTTTACATAACAGTTTGTTGGAATATTTTTACTGTTTAATCAAGAAAATACCTTGTGCTGTTTGTAATATCCATCTAAATAAGGATAGAAATGAACAAAATGAACAGAATTTAATGAATCTAGATTATTATCTAATCTATTTTGGTTGTGATTATATGATTCCATGTGTCTCCACACTATAATTGTTTATAAAGGAAATTGACATATATTTCGTAATGCCATGTAAATTATACATATAGCAGGAAACAAGGAAACATATGGCATGATGTGTTTGTGCTGAGTGAGAGCCTTTTTTTAATGAGCTAACATTCAGCTAAATTATTTAGACAAGTGGTCATGAGTAGACAATGCATATTTCTGTTTAGTTTTGACATTTTTAAATAATAATAATAATAATAATAATAATTTCCATTGTAATTAAGAGCATATGTTATAGATGATTGGCTTGCCTTAAAGGTTTGCTGTTGATCTTTGATTACAATTAGGCCACTAAATTCTGCCTTAAAATTGTAGCTGTCTAAAATATGTAAGTATCATAGATATATAGGGATGTCAAATACCAAAATACTATGTTTTGAGCAATATTTACATGTTACCCACCAAAAAGGAAAATTATAAACTGCTTATAAACTGTAAGCTGTCCCAATTAAATGAAAAGGCCCTATTCTTGTCTCCTGTGGCACCAGTTGTTAAGGAAACATAGGTTCCTGCTGTGTCTTACAATAAATAAAATAAAATGGGGTTGTTTAGTGGTTTGTCTATTTGTAGTGTATAAAAACTGTGCATAGAAAGATTGTTGAGTATTAAATGTGTTCCCTGTGGTGGTGTGGCACAGTAAATGAAATTGAGTAATTGCTAAGCCAAATAACTTTCAAAGGTTTCTATTTCACAGAAAGAGCAGGCACCAACTGGGACTTTTGTTAGCAATCAGAAGAAGTGAATTGTATTTAACTTCCTCTGCTATGGTGGAAACCCATTAGTTTAATCACACTTCACAATCACAAGGGAGGATTTGAAGGGCTTTCAGTACAGCAAAGCTCTCTAACCAAACAGTTTTTGTAAGTCATAGGCTTGCTAGACTGTATTTCTTTAAAATTGCCAAATCTTTCTTTTTAAAAAAAATCTGTTTAATCCAGTCCACTACCAACAACCGGTTTTACTTCATAATGAATCAAACACAAACACAAAATACTCAGTCAAAACAAATTATTCAAAAATGCGCCATCTAAAACTGATAGAAATACATATTATTGTTATTGCTAGCTAATCTAGTTCAAGGATTTTTTTTAAAATTATTTTTGAATAGTGAAAACAATTAGTCATAGAATCAGACTTTTGGACTACATGCCTCCACCAGTTTTCAGAAGGCTGTGGTTTAACCTTGGAGTCTTCCCTATACCAAAAACACTTATATGCTATATGCTATATATATGTCCCTCTATATATTTCACAATCTTGAGCCTCAGGCCCAAATCTCTCAGTCTGAACAGGGTATTCCATCCCTCTTCGCCACCAGTCAGAGTATTTGCCCATGGCAGAAGGTGCTGGAAGGTCCCCGTTGGCCCCGAGTGTCACCCTGCACTCGGCAGGACACAGAAGGACACTAAGAAGGACTGTGGATCCATAACCATCAGGGGACCTGGATAAAAATACACTGCTGACAAGTCAATTAATCAGGTTTTCAAGGTGCCACAGTAGAATAGACTAGTAAAGAGGTGAGGAGCAGTGTGTTTACAGGAGTCATTACAGGCTCTTGGTGGGTAGAGCGATTTGGCTGTTGACTGTAAAATAAATAGTTAATGTCAGCTAGAGGCAGTCATTTTAGTAAAAATGCCAAGGATTGATATGAGAGATACACAATAAAAGTGCAAATGATTAAGAAATGAGACAGTTGTATGGGCTTGCTTTATATAGTATAAGACTGTCCTCTAAGAGCGGCACTGTAAAGGACAACATGCCTTTACCTGGGTCACTGAAAGTACTGCTATTTAAATCCTCACATGAATATCAGCTTTTCATTGTCTTCGCCCTGGGCGTTTATACCTCCATTCCACTGCAGGTGAACAAATCATGATTACACCCACAGCTACTATCTTTTTAAGGCAAGACACTACAGCTAAATAGGGTCATTTTTTTTAAACAATGGATATCATAAACAATCTTCATGAGTTGATTGCTGATATTCTTTGTATTCTTTGTTCTATTCTTTGGATGATGTTAGAATTCTCTCGAGAGAGAAAGTCTTTTATAGACTTTCTCTCTTTACAGTTTGTTGGAAAATAATGAGCAGGTATATAGGTGTTCCTATTTAAAGTAGATGGTGAGTGTATATCAGGAAACAAGCTCTTCTGGAATATATTACTTTATATATATATATATATATATAATGTAGTAGCAGAGGGGGTTGTTAATCAGTTTCAGCTGCTTTGGTGTTAATGAAATTAACAGCAGGTGCACTAGATGGGCAACAATGAGACGACCCCCAAAACAGGAATGGTTTTACAGGTGGAGGCCACTGACAGCTTTTTCCCTACTCATCTTTTCTGACTGTTTTTCACTAGTTTTACACTTGGCTAGGGTCAGTGTCACTACTGGTAGCATGAGGCGATACCTGGACCCTACAGAGGTTGCACAGGCAGTCCAACTCCTCCAGGATGGCACATCAATATGTGCCATTGCCAGAAGGTTTGCTGTGTCTCCCAGCACAGTCTCAAGAGCATGGAGGAGATTCCAGGAGACAGGCAGTTACTCTAGGAGAGCTGGAAAGGGCT